>CP136069.1:51054759-51654759 GCA_032622095.1 Siphonodentalium dalli | reverse complement strand
TTAAGTTTACAATTTGAGCCTGTCCTCACTCTATCGATACGATTTATCATAAACATATTATACAGCAGTGGCGTTAACTTTACAACTTCGGCATCTACGTGATTATATCGGTACGATTCAGTAAGGTACAAACAATCTCCATAAAATACCCACAATTCAGTTCACTACATGCAGGGGCTCCCAATAGGTTATTCCCATTTATTATGGGCTCCCAATAGGTTATACAATATTTTCAGGCTATCAGATTATTTATATTTTCAACAACATATTATTACACCGGTGACTTTAAGTTTACAATTTGAGCCTGTCCTGACTCTATCGATAGGATTTATCATATTTTCATAAACGTATTATACACCGCTGCCGTTAACTTTACAATTTCGGCATCTACGTCATTATATCGGTACGATTCAGTAAGGTACAAACAATCTCCAAGAATACATTCGCCCTGTACTCCATGCGATATAAAAAAACCAAATGCTAGAAACACCACACTAGGTGGCGTAATAATTCCTACAAGTGAAGCATTGGTTGTACCGAGTATAGATAAAAAAAATGAGACAAAACAACTAAATGACAATCAAATGAAACAAAAAAATACAATAACAGGTCATCTAAGGAACTTTAACCCTTTACCCAACAAACCGGCCAAAACCGGCCAAATAAAGCTTCAACAGCCTAAAATATCTTCGGTCTGTCTCAATAGAACCATACAAATATGGATATCATTGGAACCGGCTCCTTGGCCACATTGTGATAGTTACAGCTATGCCCTGTGCCAATGCATTCTCTTATATATGCGAGTCGACCATAGGTCGCCTCGCATATATAAGAGAATGCATTGGCTTAAAAAAAATCTTTTTTTAACACTTTTTACCATTTTTTCTTACATTCTTTAACAATTTTATAATTTTTAATGTGTTAAGCCAATGCATTCTCTTATATATGCGAGGCGACCTATGGTCGACTCGCATATATAAGAGAATGCATTGGCACAGGGCCCTTCTGTTGGGTAAAGGGTTAACCTTTGGTGCAAGGCGATAAAGTATACATGAAACCTTATAAACTTGGTGACAAAGAGTGGAAGCAAGGAACTATCAAAGAGTGGAAGCAAGGAACTATCAAAGAGTAGAAGCAAGGAACTATCAAAGAGTAGAAGCAAGGAACTATCAAAGAGTAGAAGCAAGGAACTATCAAAGAGTAGAAGCAAGGAACTATCAAAGAGTAGAAGCAAGGAACTATCAAAGAGTAGAAGCAAGGAACTATCAAAGAGTAGAAGCAAGGAACTATCAAAGAGTAGAAGCAAGGAACTATCAAAGAGTGGAAGCAAGGAACTATCAAAGACAGGCTGGATGAGCGTTAAGAGTGGAAGCAAGGAACTATCAAAGAGTGGAAGCAAGGAACTATCAAAGAGTGGAAGCAAGGAACTATCAAAGAGTAGAAGCAAGGAACTATCAAAGACAGGCTGGATGAGCGTTAAGAGTGGAAGCAAGGAACTATCAAAGACAGGCTGGATGAGCGTTAAGAGTGGAAGCAAGGAACTATCAAAGACAGGCTGGATGAGCGTTCTTATCTCATCGGTGGAGAGAGTGGAAGCAAGGAACTATCAAAGACAGGCTGGATGAGCGTTCTTAAGAGTGGAAGCAAGGAACTATCAAAGACAGGCTGGATGAGCGTTCTTATCTCATCGGTGGAGAGAGTGGAAGCAAGGAACTATCAAAGACAGGCTGGATGAGCGTTAAGAGTGGAAGCAAGGAACTATCAAAGACAGGCTGGATGAGCGTTCTTAAGAGTGGAAGCAAGGAACTATCAAAGACAGGCTGAATGAGCGTTCTTATCTCATCGGTGGAGAGAGTGGAAGCAAGGAACTATCAAAGACAGGCTGGATGAGCGTTCTTATCTCATCGGTGGAGAGAGTGGAAGCAAGGAACTATCAAAGACAGGCTGGATGAGCGTTCTTATCTCATCGGTGGAGAGAGTGGAAGCAAGGAACTATCAAAGACAGGCTGGATGAGCGTTCTTATCTCATCGGTGGAGAGAGTGGAAGCAAGGAACTATCAAAGACAGGCTGGATGACCGTTCTTATCTCATCGGTGGAGATAAAGAGTGGAAGCAAGGAACTATCAAAGACAGGCTGGATGAGCGTTCTTATCTCATCGGTGGAAAGAGTGGAAGCAAGGAACTATCAAAGACAGGCTGGATGAGCGTTCTTATCTCATCGGTGGAGAGAGTGGAAGCAAGGAACTATCAAAGACAGGCTGGATGACCGTTCTTATCTCATCGGTGGAGATAAAGAGTGGAAGCAAGGAACTATCAAAGACAGGCTGGATGAGCGTTCTTATCTCATCGGTGGAGATAAAGAGTGGAAGCAAGGAACTATCAAAGACAGGCTGGATGAGCGTTCTTATCTCATCGGTGGGGAGAGTGGAAGCAAGGAACTATCAAAGACAGGCTGGATGAGCGTTAAGAGTAGAAGCAAGGAACTATCAAAGACAGGCTGGATGAGCGTTAAGAGTGGAAGCAAGGAACTATCAAAGACAGGCTGGATGAGCGTTCTTATCTCATCGGTGGAGAGAGTGGAAGCAAGGAACTATCAAAGACAGGCTGGATGAGCGTTCTTATCTCATCGGTGGAGATAATGGACTGTTTAGACGCAACCGTGCTCAAATAAGAAGCAATGCAGCAGATTTACAAATTCACTTGGCACCACAAACACCAAACGCTAATTCAAGTGATGCACATGTGCTGGAGGAGCGTCGGTCAACTAGGCTGCGAAGTAAACCAAAAAAACTAAATGACTATGTAGTGTAAATAGCATAAATTTCAATACCTGCGGATTGTCGTAATTATAAGCAATCAACGTCGTTTTCGATGCATCTGTCGGAGTATAGAAGTGTCTGATGCCGAACTACATACTTAGTATAATATCTCTTCGCGAATTTATACAGTATGTAATTCGGCATCAGACACTTCTATAAGCCGACAGATGCAGCGAAAACGATGTTGATTGTATATATAAACGTCGTGAACTGTAACTTTCTTCTTCTATATATCATTGTTCTCTTATCTACCTATCTATCTTGTTATTATCTCTTATAATTATTATACAATTGTCAAGACCTATACGGCTACCTCCAAGACTACTATAATATGATTAGCCGTTTTGGTTTATGATAGATAGCTGTGATTGCAGTAACACATTTGAGACCAACCAAATATTCAATTCACAAGCTTACGACTAATATATATATAGTCTTCATTTGATGACAGATCTAGTTGCAATGAAACACCAAAACAAAGCATTCAGTTCAGTTGCACAGACGTACGTATACGTTGACGTTAGAGATTCGGTAAACAACTTTCGCGTTTAATTTCCCGTGTAAATTTGGAGGAGAAAACTGAATTAGGGCCACGATGACATATGGCCGGTGTCCATATTAAGTCACGTTTGAAAGCTACTGAACATAGCTATATATTTCTGTTCAGGGACTCGTCTTCTGTGTATGTTTGACAAACCCCTTCGATCACTTGAAACTCTATAATGTCCTCTACCAAGTGTCCTCTTTTTCTCGCTTTTGATACTCTGCCGGTGTCCTTCTGTTATTCTCATTACGCCACCATGTGGTGTTTCTAGTGTGGCTGTTTTTCATATTCAGTGGTAGTCTCCAATTCTGTGGTCGAGTGGGCGAAGTTTTTTTTTTGTACCTTACTCAAATCGTACCGATAAAATCACGTAGATGCTGAAATTGTAAAGTTAACGCCACCGGTGTATAATATGTTTTTGAAAATATGACTCAATCGTATCGATAGTCAGGACAGGCTGAAATTGTAATCTTAAAGTTACCGGTGTAATAATATGTTGTTGAAAATATAAATAATCTGATAGCCTGAAAATAATATATAACCCATTGGGAGCCCCCTGGTATAGTGAGGTGAATTATGGGTAAGCCCCCTGGTGTAGTGAGGTGAATTATGTTATGCCTGTTCTATTGTGATAACCGCCATCTTTTATCTTCTGGAATTATCGGCGTGTTTTATGAAAATGTCACCAAGATTTCTCCACTCGATTCTTTTAAAATGCACCCTAATCGGTCAAATTCTTTTGATAATTCTATCTAAATACATCTTAGCTACTATTCGGATCTGCTTTCCCGGTCGAAATAGGTTTAGTTTGACCAAAACGGCTATTGACAAAAGTTTGTTTATAAAATAGCGTACTCGATAAACCCGTAGTACGGCCGTACATGCTGTAAATTTGTTATCGAAGACAAATTCAATTTCTTGCATCTAAAACATAATTACGCGCTGGACTCTGTCATTTTAAGAATATATAAGTATTACACACAGCCACACGAATTCTCAAATCAAAATTTAGAAAAATGACAGTTTTATCGACATAAATCGATTTTAATTGCAAATCCCATGTTAAAACTTAAATTTTATCATCGAAAAAAATTCATTTCTTCCACCTAAAAGATAATTATGTTCTGTATCCTATCATTTTAGGAATATATACGTATCCCACTCAGACACACCAAGTCTCAGCTTAAAATTTTGAAAAATAAATCGATTTGTATGGCAGATCCCATGTTAAATAAATTTTAGGGCCCTTTAAATGTTTTCTGAGCTGTTCCATATTGGGCACCAGAGTTCATATTTGACCGGTTCTACATGATAATTGTGCAACAGTACAGTCGCGTTACTTTATACGTCAACATTGGTCATTATCACTCGACAAATTTATTTCGGTCTATCGTATCAACCCCTATTTCCCCCGCGTATCCTGACTAAGTGTCAACATTGGTCTTTATCGCTCCACTAATTTGTATCATTTCATCGGTATGAATTCCATATCCAATTATCCACATATAACCAACCCAATCTCTAATCCCAGTCCAATTTTTTTTTTTTTTCATCGCTATAGTCACGTTACGAAATATTTTATTGCGTAATACTTGTACTTATATGTATTACTATAGTATACCGTATACGTATATCAATTGCTATTCGTTTCTATATAATTCTGGTGCCATCTATAGAGATAGCGATAATTTGCTACCCCCCCCCAATTTTATATCATTGCTGCTTTAGTACAGTCGCGATGCATTACATGGCAACATCGCTCCACTAATTTATGTCAGTTCATCGGTACGAACCCCTTTTTCTCCGAGTCCATATAACCAACCCAACATCTTATGCCGGCCTAAATTATTATTTTTATTTTCATCGGTATAGTTGTGTTACATACATATTTTTATCATTTGATTCTAATTTGTATTGTACCACTATAGAAGTCCATAAATGACTATTCTGACACTATATAGAGATGACTAAGATTCTGACACACCCCTATTTTATAACCTTGTTGCAACAGTAGAGTTGAGATGCATAATATGTCAACATTGGTCGTTATCGCTCAACAAATTTATATCGGTTCAACCCTTTGTGACCTTAGTTCCCTGTAATGCCCACCCCTCCCTCAATTTATTTTTTCATTTGTATTATAGTCTCGTTACGTACACATTTTATCTCTTATAACTTTTGCTTCAACGCGCCGAGTTGTGCTGCAGACAATACAAAACTGACAACATATTGAAATGTAAGCAGGCGTCAAACTCATATTATCCAAGAAAAACTCTGGCTACATCAGAAATTGGTGTATAAGGTGTACTCGCATTTGTTGCGTTAAAAACCAAAGGTCCCAAGTCAAGGTCCAAATCCCCAACAAACTGATGTGAGGTTTAACCCTGACTAAGTGTCAACATTGGTCTTTATCGCTCCACTAATTTGTATCATTTCATCGGTATGAATTCCATATCCAATTATCCACATATAACCAACCCAATCTCTAATCCCAGTCCAATTTTTTTTTTTTTTCATCGCTATAGTCACGTTACGAAATATTTTATTGCGTAATACTTGTACTTATATGTATTACTATAGTATACCGTATACGTATATCAATTGCTATTCCTTTCTATATAATTCTGGTGCCATCTATAGAGATAGCGATAATTTCCGACCCCCCCCCCCCCAATTTTATATCATTGCTGCTTTAGTACAGTCGCGATGCATTACATGGCAACATCGCTCCACTAATTTATGTCAGTTCATCGGTACGAACCCCTTTTTCTCCGAGTCCATATAACCAACCCAACATCTTATGCCGGCCTAAATTATTATTTTTATTTTCATCGGTATAGTTGTGTTACATACATATTTTTATCATTTGATTCTAATTTGTATTGTACCACTATAGAAGTCCATAAATGACTATTCTGACACTATATAGAGATGACTAAGATTCTGACACACCCCTATTTTATAACCTTGTTGCAACAGTAGAGTTGAGATGCATAATATGTCAACATTGGTCGTTATCGCTCAACAAATTTATATCGGTTCAACCCTTTGTGACCTTAGTTCCCTGTAATGCCCACCCCTCCCTCAATTTATTTTTTCATTTGTATTATAGTCTCGTTACGTACACATTTTATCTCTTATAACTTTTGCTTCAACGCGCCGAGTTGTGCTGCAGACAATACAAAACTGACAACATATTGAAATGTAAGCAGGCGTCAAACTCATATTATCCAAGAAAAACTCTGGCTACATCAGAAATTGGTGTATAAGGTGTACTCGCATTTGTTGCGTTAAAAACCAAAGGTCCCAAGTCAAGGTCCAAATCCCCAACAAACTGATGTGAGGTTTAACCCTGACTAAGTGTCAACATTGGTCTTTATCGCTCCACTAATTTGTATCATTTCATCGGTATGAATTCCATATCCAATTATCCACATATAACCAACCCAATCTCTAATCCCAGTCCAATTTTTTTTTTTTTTCATCGCTATAGTCACGTTACGAAATATTTTATTGCGTAATACTTGTACTTATATGTATTACTATAGTATACCGTATACGTATATCAATTGCTATTCCTTTCTATATAATTCTGGTGCCATCTATAGAGATAGCGATAATTTCCGACCCCCCCCCAATTTTATATCATTGCTGCTTTAGTACAGTCGCGATGCATTACATGGCAACATCGCTCCACTAATTTATGTCAGTTCATCGGTACGAACCCCTTTTTCTCCGAGTCCATATAACCAACCCAACATCTTATGCCGGCCTAAATTATTATTTTTATTTTCATCGGTATAGTTGTGTTACATACATATTTTTATCATTTGATTCTAATTTGTATTGTACCACTATAGAAGTCCATAAATGACTATTCTGACACTATATAGAGATGACTAAGATTCTGACACACCCCTATTTTATAACCTTGTTGCAACAGTAGAGTTGAGATGCATAATATGTCAACATTGGTCGTTATCGCTCAACAAATTTATATCGGTTCAACCCTTTGTGACCTTAGTTCCCTGTAATGCCCACCCCTCCCTCAATTTATTTTTTCATTTGTATTATAGTCTCGTTACGTACACATTTTATCTCTTATAACTTTTGCTTCAACGCGCCGAGTTGTGCTGCAGACAATACAAAACTGACAACATATTGAAATGTAAGCAGGCGTCAAACTCATATTATCCAAGAAAAACTCTGGCTACATCAGAAATTGGTGTATAAGGTGTACTCGCATTTGTTGCGTTAAAAACCAAAGGTCCCAAGTCAAGGTCCAAATCCCCAACAAACTGATGTGAGGTTTAACTCCATCTACATACAGTAATGTCAGAAGTAATTGATCACTTAACCACAGCAGAATTATGGGTAATTTTTCAAGATTTTAAATCCTGAAAAATTACCCATAATTCTGCTGTGGTTAATTGGTCAATTACTTTAGGCATTACTGTAGCCCATATAAGGATGTGAGGTATAATGATAACTCCATCCACATACAGTAATGTCCAAAGTAATTGACCACTTAACCACAGCAGAATTATGGGTAATTTTTCAGGATTTTAAATCCTGAAAAATTACCCATAATTCTGCTGTGGTTAAGTGGTCAATTACTTTGGGCATTACTGTATCCCATATAAGGATGTGAGGTCTAATGATAACTCCATCTACATACAGTAATGTCCAAAGTAATTGACCACTTAAGCACAGCAGATTGTGGGTATTTTTCCGGATTTTAAATCCTGAAAAATTACCCATAATTCTGCTGTGGTTAAGTGGTCAATTACTTTGGGCATTACTGTATCCCATATAAGGATGTGAGGTCTAATGATAACTCCATCTACATACAGTAATGTCCAAAGTAATTGACCACTTAACCACAGCAGAATTATGGCGTTCAATATGGTCTACCTAATTCTGCTCCAAAAACATGTATATTGAATATATGGATGTTTATTGGGGGGAAACCGATTATTTCAATGATATTTTCATTAACTGGGATCCAAAAACCGACCTACGGGAGCGCGCTTCGCGCGCGACTGTTTCTTAAGCATATGTGCATATTTAATAAGTCAACAATTGGAATCACAACAGATAAGATTGGCGGGGGTCCCTTGCGCTTGGCGATCTGTCCATCAAAACATATTTAGACATCTCAAGACACGTAAGACCCAATAACTTAATATACAGAATAGATACATCTATTGCCTGAGTGACTAATATTTATATTTGTTACAATGGGGTCAAATAGTTGCGAAGCCAGCACCACAATTCTTTCCCTCCATAGTAAATCTTAAAACAACTTCTTAAGAATTATTTATTTACCTTATATTTGGTATGGAGTGTCCTTGGTTTACTGGAGTTCAGATTTGTTAACATCACATCACCAAGTCAATTACTTGCGAAGCCACAGCCATAACTATTTCCCTCCATAGTAATTCTCAAAACAACTTCTTAAGAACAATTGACCAGGTCAGTCGCGCAATTATTGGAAGAGCCACGGTCAATCATTTTTTTTTAAACCAGATTTTACATTTAAATTATTCCTTTATTTAACCAAAAAAAAAAATTAAATGAGAAAATTAACTTTTACTACTTGCTAAATTTTATCTTTTAATTATTTCATTTAAATTTTAGACTAAGATTTAAAAATATACAGTCCCAGTATTTACAGTATACTAAGTCCAAGTCTTTATAATCTGTTGAGTGACCCCACAGTCATTTACTTGCTTTGTTAGTAATAATTTGAAGGATTACTTGTTTAAACGCAATTGTTATCAAAATATTTTATGTATTTTTTATAATTTCTATTTATATGTAATACTATAATCTTGGTGGCGTTACCATTTCTGACTATGGTTTTCTTGTATACAATTTCTGTCCCGTTTCGCCGATATTGTGAACATCTGGGCACCGGGCACACATTAATACACTAAATGTCTGCTCCGACAGTTGAAGTGGCCTCTCATAGTCGGTGTTGACCCATCTATATATGTAGTTGATAAATGTTCCGATGAAATTAGTATATCGATTCTGAAAATATGATACGAGTTAATCAAAAGGGATGGGGGCACAAGTTAGCTTAGTTGGAAAGTATATATGTATGTGTACAAGGGTTGGATGGCCATTGGTGAGATGTATATGTATACCAGGAGTTACTATATGGTTATGGTTGCAGTGTATATGTATATTGTGCGTGGATATATTGCCTTAAATGTGGCAAATAGATATAAAGGGAGTGATTGTATGGCCAATGTTGAGCCGAATAGGTATACAAGAAGTGACTGTATGATCACGAATGTACGACTATATGGCCATGAGTGAAGTGTAGAGTATATCTGGTGTACCTCAATGGTTGACTCATGACTAAACCAAAGTGTGGTTATATTGTCATGGGTGAGGTGTATGTGTGTAATGGCCCTCTAATATACTCTTTAACACACCTAGATCCCTTCTGTCTTTCGCACACTATGGTATCTCTTTTACTCGTCCTTTCTTCCCTCTCTCTCTCGTTCCCGCAAATCTCTGTCCGTTCAACTCGCTCTTCGTCCGTCTCGCCCAACTTCCTGTCGACCCAAGAGGCCAACTCCAATCCGCAGATGTGTAAACCATTCATCAGCCTTTCGTCGTTCATTACATTCCTCCATGCCTCAACAAGAACATGTCCACATGTTCGGACATCAAAACCATACTAGAACCTGGAAATCTTGACAACTGCTCTGTTAGTTAACTTATATACAATGTCACCGAGTTATATGCTCGTCACTGGTGCTCAACTGCTTCTATGAGATCACTTCTTAGCAGTTTTATGTGACATTTCTTAGCTGATTTTTGTTGACAGTCATAGTCGATTTTGGAGAAAAATGGAGGGTGTTGTCCAAAAAATGGTAAGTTTTATCACAATATATCACAATTTGACCGGCTGCCGTTTGCAGTTATTAGCTATGGTTAACACTAAACGCTAATGTACTGAAATTGGTATGACAAATATATTTGTTTACACTAAAAGAAACATTGATCATCAAAAATTCACACCATTTTGCGCAGTTGACTGACAAAATCGTTATTTTTTCCTAAGATAAAATAGTTTCGCGACCACGCCATGTGAAATAATACTATACAAGAACGTCAAGTAATGTTATGTTGTCAGATGTTACAAGGATATATGCTATATAGCCAATTTTCGGGCTAACACGTGGGTTTCACTTCTTAGTATCCATGGTTCCACATCTTAGATCTGGAAATCAGGTACGGTCCGCGTCTTAGTGATTTCATGACTAAATCCTTTAGCACGGGTTACAGGTCGTACCTTTAGTCTGATCATCATAAAATTTGTCACGGATGTTAACAATGACATATAGATGGGAACGAGTCATTTTGAGTTCATTCGGCCAAAATAGCATGGCTGCCAGCAGCCATCTTGGATTTTACTCTTTGCATGACTAGATCCTTTAGCACGGGCTACAGGTCGTACCTTTAGTCTGATCATCATAAAATTTGTCATGGATGTTAATAATGACATGTAGATGGGAACGAGTCATTTTGGGGTCATTCAGATAAAAAACAAGTCCACCAGCGGCCATCTTTGATTTCAAAATCCAATCCATTAGCACCGGCTACAGGTCATACTGTTCGTCTGATCATCATGAAATTTGTCATGGATGTTAATATTGACAAGTAAATGAGAACGAGTAATTTTGCGGTCATTCGGCCCAAAACATGGCCGCCAGCAACCATCTTGGATTTTACTCTTTGTATGACTAAATCCTTTAGCACGGGCTACAGGTCGTACCTTTAGTCTGATCATCATAAAATTTGTCATGGATGTTAATAATGACATGTCATTTTGGGGTAATTCAGATAAAAAACATGGCCGCCAGCGGCCATCTTTGATATCAAAAATCAATCCATTAGCACCGGCTACAGGTTGTACTGTCATGGATGTTATTATTGACAAGTAGATGGGAACGAGTAATTTTTGGGTCATTCGGCCAAAAAACGTGGCCGCCAGCAGCCATCTTGGATTTTACTCTTTGTATGACTAAATTCTTTAGCAAGGGCTACAGGTCGTACCTTTAGTTTGATCATCATAAAAATTTTCATGGATCCGGCTTTTATATAACTATGAATGAATCTATAAATAAACGACACGATGCAAGATACGATTTCACTACATTATACCATTATAAGCCAATTATATAAAACAAATTGCAAGTGTCATCATTACCGGTTAATATACATAACCATCACATATGTAATCGCAATTTAATTGACAACTAGACCGGGAATGTCGGCTCATATATGTATCAAATGTTACGTGGGATATTGCTGAAGATCCTAGTAGTTGTAGGAAATCATACAAAGTAACAAGCGCCTTAATGTGACACGAATTGGGCTGTATATTAGCAATAGATAGTTTGTGAATCAGTTGAGAAATGGAACCACTAAGAAGTGATCAGAAATCGAAAGTAGGCTAAGAAATGGAACATTTTGGAGTGAATTTACAGGCCATTTTATACAGGGAAGCGAACAAGAGAGAATGCTGTTTGTGTGTATGTACAATTAGGGCTACCTGAGGAAGATTTTCCGACAGTTTCAATTTATTATACTGAATGGTTCGGAAGCAAAATGACTCGATAGTTCCCCATTGGATTAACATGGAAATACAGTTAAATGTCAGAAATAACGTATAAAGGTAATCATAAACCATCTATCCACATGGCAATTTCAACGATTGAAATGGCCGGGAACTCACATTTTCGCCATTATTATCACTTTGACGCTCTTTTCAACTTATAAAAAACAATAAAAATTCGGTATCACTGCGGAACCTAATCAAAACGAAATGGCACATAAATGCTAAGAAGTTATCTCATAGGAGCAGTTGAGCACCAGTGCTCGTCCTATGACACAGAACAACTTTACAATTTAAAAGTCTCCAACTGTACATATTGTCATAATAATAATAATTATTACTTTTCTTGTTTGACACCAATCTATACAAATTAAAATTATTTTATCATATGCTACTAACAATAACAGTATGACAGATTGTAAAATCAGTATATCAAGAGTTATTACAAGAACTTCCTAATCGAAAACCTGATAGGATTCCAAATGAGCCGGCTTCCTAGTCAGTCTGCCAGTACGTGTTCACTGTGATCTCCAACTGTCCGTTGGCTCAACTACCTCATCCAACCGAGGGCTGATATTGGGCAACGTGTCAGACTGGGGGAGTTGTGTTACCAGAGCCTGAGGCTGTAACCCCAGATATTCACCTTCATCACCACTAGAGGACTCAGAACTTACCAAATGGCTGCTAAGTTATTGTTTCTATTTCTAACTGAATTGTAAACCCCCCTAAATGGTGTTATTCTCTCATAATGCACAACCTTCTGTGTCCGGCCTTCGACCATTTGAACCTTATAAACTACATCCGATATTATCTTTATAATTTTGAAAAGACGTTTTGGACATTGACCTTTCTTTGCAGATGGTTTGTATACCATAACAAGATCACCAATGGCATAATTTGGACCTTGTTTCCTCTTGTCGAAGAAATGTTTCTGTCTCTCTTGAGCAGACCTAGCATTATCCCGAACCTTATCAAAACTAAAGTCTAACCTCTTCCTGAGCTTTCCAGCAAATTCAGATAGATTCTCAATCCTCTTGTGACTTCCTCCATACATCAAATCTATAGGGAGCGTGACCTCTCTGCCAAACATGAGAAAATGAGGGGTAAATTTATAGAAGAGTGAACACTAGATCGATATGCCAATAAAACTGTTGGTAAATGCTGATCCCATTCTCTCTGGTTATCCTCAATAACAGACCTAAGCATACCAATGAGAGTTCTGTTTAACCTTTCTACCAATCCATCGGACTGAGGATGATATGGTGTTGTCCGAGTTTTCTCTATGTCAAACAAGTCACACATACTTTTAAACAACTTTGATGTAAATTCGGCACCTTGATCTGAATGTAATTGTGATGGGATTCCAAATCGGCAAAATACCTCTTGAACCAAAACCCTTGCTACTGTTTCTGCAGTGTGATCCTTTATAGCGAATGCTTCTGGCCATTTCGTAAAATAATCAGACACCACCAATATGAATCTGTTTCCATTCTCTGTCTGAGGTAAAGGCCCAACAATATCAAGGTCTACTCATTCAAAAGGATATCCTGCCCTATCCACTTGCATCTCATGATGTGCTTTCCGGAGTGGAGGCTTGCCATGCTGCACATGTTTGGCATGATAAATACCAATGTTCCACATCTTTATCCATATTTTACCAATAGAATCGTGAACGAAGTTTCCGCACTGTCAATACCCAAATGACATCCAGATGAACCATCATGTGCTTCTTTTATAACTTCTTCACGACAACTCAATGGTACCACTGCTTGAAGCCAGTTGTCTCCCTCCGTTTCATTTTCCCAACTTCTATGAAGAATACCCTCCTTCAACACCAGTCTGTTCCACTGTGTCCATAAACTTCTCACCACTTTCGAACAACCAACTGGGCACCCTGGTCTACTGCTAGGCTCAGAGGCCTTCATCATCTGTAAAATCAGTCGTATATCTGGGTCATCTTCCTGTTTATGACCCATTCCATTAAGTGTTCTCTTGAAATCAACCAAGCATTCCTTCTGCTCAATGGTAGTGGCACATATGTCATTGTTTTCCTGACTAACTCCTGGGAAGCGGCTATATGCTACCTCACCAGAAGAGCAGTCATTCTTATTAGCTACCGGAATCCCCCGAGGGAAGATGCTATATGCTGCCTCACCTGGAGTTTCCCTTTCAGCAAATATTATTCTTGACAATGCATCTGCGTTTCCATTCGCCACTCCATCTTTGTGTCTAATCACAAAATCATATGCTGAGAGCTCAATAGCCCACCTTTCTCTTCTCCCAGTTGGGTCAGATACAGCTTTCCGATCTCTGCAATTCACTAGGGGTTTATGATCAGTAAAAACTTCGAAATGTACTCCCACCAGATAAGGTCGAAAATGCCTGATTGCCCATACAATTTCCCAAAATTCTCTGTCATAAGTGCCCCATCTCCTAGCTGTTTTTGACAAGGCAACACTTGCATAAGCTATGACATGTTCCTTCCCATCCAAATGTTGTGACAGAACTGAGCCCACTGCTTGATTTGATGAATCAGTTTGAATTATAAATGGCTTAGTAAAATCTGGATAAGCTAAAATCGGTTTAGTTGTTAGTTTAACTTTCAACGTCTCAAATGCTCTAGCACATTCATTTGACCATACAAATTTAGCATCTTTATTCATGAGTTCATTCAGAGGCGATGCTACAGCAGAAAAATTAAGAATAAAAAGTCGATAATAAGATGCTAAGCCCAGAAAACCCTTAACTTCTTTCACTGTTAAGGGAACAGGAAACATCCTTACCTTCTCAATATTTGTGAAATCTGGTTCTACACCTTGTGCCGAAACCTGGTGACCCAAGAAAGTTACTTTATCCTGGAACAAATGACATTTGACAGGTTTTGCTTTTAAGCCGGCACATCTGAGGCGGGTAAAGACTTCAGATAATGCTTCCAAATGAGACTCAAAGTCTGAAGTGAACAAAATCACTTCGTCGATATAGACCAGACAGTTTCTCCAATTCATTCCTGTCAGAACCATTTCCATTAAGCGTTGGCAGGTAGCCGGAGCGTTGGACAAACCGAAAGGTAAAACATTAAATTGATACAATCCAGTTCCTGTTGAAAAAGCTGTCTTGCTTTTATCAGACTCATCCATGTTAATCTGCTAATAACATGACGCCATATCAATCGTACTTAGAAACTTTGCACCAGATAGAGTATCGATACAGTCATCAATGCATGGTAAAGGGTGTGCGTCTTTCTGTGTAAGGGAGTTTACACGCCTATAATCAATGAAAAAACGTAGCGATCCATCTTTTTTTCTCACTAACACTATCGGAGACACCATGGACTTTGACTGGGTTCGACAATCCCTGACTGAATCATTTGTGATAACGTTCCATCAACTTCATTCCTATAACCATGAGGAATATGTCGTGGGGGTTGTTTTATTGGTCTCTCATTGCCAGTATTTATCACATGTTTGACCAACCCTGTTCTACCAAGATCATCGGGACCTGTGCTAAACACATCTTGGTAATCGACAATTAGTTTGTCTACTTTACGTCTTTGGGAATGTGTTAACTTTTGATAATTAATATCCACATTCAAACTCACCTTATCGATTTCAGTGTTTGTGTTCACAACATTTACGTTGATTTTCTGGTCACAAACTTTGTCATTAAACAATTCATACACACCTACTCGAGCAATTTTTGTACCTGAATCAGCGGCCAAATGGATACTTCCCAATGGCGTATTCTGATTTAGCAATATCGGAGCCTTGCTCACATTCATAATATGTGCTATAGTTGTGGAGTCCTTAGCTACACCTGCTAACCTAGCTATCATCAAACCACAGTCATTCTGAAAAATTCCATCTGGTTCAATAACACCGGCCATTCCATCACAAACAATGTCATAACTATGGGCTGACTCTAAACGTACCTTAATTAACTTCTCACTTCTGGCTAGAATCCATTCTTCATTGAACATAGACACTGAGCACGCCATTTTGGGAGAAATGGAATTGCTTCATTTCCAATCTGCAGCACACCAGTTTGCGAGTCAATGACACCTCCAGCATCCTTAATAAAATTCCACCCTATGAGAGCCAGAAATTCTACACAGTTAGCAACAAGAAACATATAATCAAACTGTTTAGCACCAACTGATATTGAGACCCTTAATTCACCCAGTAATTCAACAGGTTGATCATTAACAGATGTAGCAGATATTTTGATTGGAATAAGTTTTCTAGATCTCAATATCTCATGACTCTTCCTAAATTTGTCACTGATTATACACACTGAAGAACCTGTATCCACTAATACCTTGGTTTGTACCCCATCAATAGTGACCAATATCAGAGAAGATAGACCCTTTAAGTCTGACACGTCGCCCAATTGTTTAACTTCAGAGGCCGGCATTTCGGGCTCAATCCCAGCCACTAATAGTTTAAATCATAACCTGAATCTCTTGAATCATATCGCTGTCTGTTTAAATCTTGACCTGAATCTCTTGAATCATATTGCTGTCTGTTTTGGGGGTTAAATCCACGTGAATATGAACCTCGACCACGACCTTGACCTCGTGGGTGTGAGCTACCTCTCTGAACTCCTGTACGACCCCTTTGTTTTGAAACAGTGGGACATTCACGATATAAATGACCAATACCACGACAACCATAACAGGTTACCCCCTCCATAGCAGAGAATCTCCCTCTAGATTGTGGCCGACCCCGATCTGAAGCACTAAGTGCAGCTATCTGCTCTTGCATTCGGTCAAGCTGACTTTGAAGAGCAACAAATTCAGTACTTGCCTCATGGGAGTTCCCATGAGCTTGGACCATGTTTATTTCTGCAATGTGTTTTTTCTCAATGCTATTGCGAACTTCCAATTTCGCAGTCAATTCTAATGCATTATGAACAGATTTTGGCTCTTTCCTCCGAATTTTCAGACCTATTTCCCCAATACCAGCAAGGAACCGAGTTAAAACTACATAGTCTTTTGCCTCCACATTGTATTTGGGATAAGCTTTTGTCACTAATCTCCGCAATTCACCAATATACGCTGCTAGATTCTCACCTGTTTTCCGAGATCGATTTGTCAGCTCTATAAAAATCTCAATTACCCTATCCCAATCTGTCTTCTTTTCCTTTGGTATGGCTCGAAAAACTGAAAATGCTTCATCACCCAGTAATGTAGGGAATATTTCTAAATATTTCTTTGATGCATACACTTGGGCCCATAGTGTGGTCGTTGGAGGGTTAGACCCAGAAGAAATTTGTAAAGAAGCGGTTTTGGTGTCATTCGACGTGGAATGTATAGCAAATCAAAAATCCGCTAAAATCCGCTTTGGGCAAAATCCAGGATCCAAGATGGCGTCCAACATGGCTGCCGTTAGTCAAAAGATACTCTGACTGAGATTAATTCGATAATAGTGAGAACAAATGTTGTCATATGTATACAAATGTATACATTTTTGCAAAGGTAAAATATGCCAGATATGCCAGATGGCCGCCAAAATGGCGGCCTAAACTCGAACATTTGAAGTTTTGCCTAATATCTTAAAGATCAATTCCTGTTGTTTGATAATGGTTCAGACTGGCGACTTTGATTAGGCTTATTCATGTTAATTCAGCATTGGAGCAATGAAAGATACCATAAATGGGGTTCCAGACTCATCTACACCCTCAAAAATTCGATTTTACAGAACGCGGTATAAAATTCCACAAAACTCTCCATTGTGATTACAGTCATATATCAACAAGAAATGGACAGAATTGTACAATGTTAGTTGGGCATACCAATATCTATAAATACTCCAATTCAATGAAACCCAAATTGGCGCTTTGTCTCAAAATGGCTGCCAAAATGGCGGTCAAAATATGGAAAATGGCGGATATTGATCACTGTGTCATTCAATCCATTATAAGTAGTGGTTGATGAATAAAATTGACTAAATAAATACGAATGTATACCTCTTTATGATGCCATTATGCTAGCTCTAAGTAAAAACTTAAAAATCAGTAACAAAAATGGCTGCCAAAATGGCCACCCGATGTGAAAAATACTATTTTCTATCACTTCTGTTTATCACTTGTTGCTCTCTGAACTGGGAAACAATGGGTATATTCTTTCAATGATCGTGTAAACTGATCATTACAGCAATGACATTTGTAATAGATTGGATCATAGTTTACTCCGGTCCTTCACTTATAAGTTATAACGAATGCAGTATGAAATTTAACCAAAATCGACTTTGGGGTTCTGGTCACATTTGATATTTAGGGATTAGCAGATCTTGTCTACAAAATAATTGATCGTTTCTTTTATTTGTGAACATTCCATCTCAAATAGACCGAAAGAAACAATAAATTTTATCTAATATGGCTTCCAAAACGAAAATGGTAGACTCTGCCCAGCTTATCACATAATGGAAGTTGTGAGTGGTGGATGCAGTTGATAGTTGGCTCATATACATGTATGTGGCTCATATACATCAAAACTATTTATTTTCAATCTTTTGGTGGCTTCCCGCGGGTTGACAAAATCTCGACGCATCAGTGCTATAATGTCGTAACTCCATTATGGTGGGAAATGAGTATTTGATACCATTCGAATCATGAGAAAAAATCCAATCCGATGGGCCAAACTGTCCTTGCATTGGATGACAAATATTCGCACAAACCAGTGAAGCAAATGTCGTATCTCCAGCGATCTTTACAATTATTCGTGCTATGGGGTCGTATGTCCAACAGCAGCCAATCGGACGCTTCAGGTTGTTCATGTGACTTCTGTTTTGTGTTTGTGAATTCTAAAATGTGTGCTATATGGCAGTATCTCCATGTTAGTCACGTGATCATTTGGTGATTTAAATTTTGTGATTGTTCCACACATTTCTGTATGATGATGCACATGGGTGAATTTTCATAGTGTAGAATAAGCACTTTTTAGTTCATAGACATGCGATTGCCACCATATTTAGCTTAATCTGAATTTATTAACACACCTTCATTATAGCACGGAAACGAATCGTTGCTGGCATACGCAAAATGTGATATCTCCAAACAAGCTATTGCTTTTTAAAAGAAAACGAGGGAGTAAACAGAAAACAATATGTGGTTCAATGAACAGCTAATGTCAGTTTTCATTGGGATAAATACAACAATACGTCATGCTTTGTCAACATTGGGAGAAATGTTGTCTAATAACTTCAACCTTCATTTTCTCGGAAAGTTGAAAATGTGGGTTACATTATAGCACTGATGCGACGAAATATTTAACTATTCGGACTCGGCCATCATTTTCAAGTTTCAAGCTGGAACTAAATGTAGCCCATGGATTCCCCATTTCGACATGTAAGAAAAGTAGTTTTACTCTGATCTCTTCCCAGATATCAACTCTCCGGTAAATGGCGATCTCTTATGTTCTAGAAAATACGTGTGCCAAATACATATATATATATGAAGAAACTATCCCCATACATTGTTTACACATCGACTCCGTAAGTATGTGGAGGTTTTCTTGGACAAGCGGGATTTTCAAACCTCGAAACCGTCCGTACAAACAATAAAAGTTAATAGGAAATGACGTTGGATGTAGGTCTAGAGTACGTCGTTTGCATGAAATAGTTTTCGTGTCATTAATTTGCACATATTTCGTGCTCTGATGAGCATGGATGAACGCCTTATGTGGCAGTTTGATTGTCTAACATCCGGAAAATAACATGTTCATTGTTCACATTTCTTTGACAAACATGTTGTTAATCACAATGTTCATGTGGCATTTCTATCCAATGACAACCTTGAAATACCAGTTCATCAAGCTAAATGGTTGATACCTTTACGCCTATGGGTCAGATCCAGCCGTGGTGCACATTGTGTCTACATATCATTGATGAAATTCACTAAATGTGTATAAGATATCGGTGCGTCTATATATTTACTAGCATGTTTCTATCCACATGTATATACCCACAATCGCATGACACGGAATTGTCACATAAAGTGTGAAGGGTATACAATGTACGTGCGAATTTTCATTTTTCCTCTTGATATTGAAGAAAATAATTTTACTTGAAACTCCCCAGCTCCGATAACCGACTTGCCCACCAATTAAGTAAACCCCAGGTTATTCGCTTTTCCCTCCTGTCCTTTTCACTTTCGCCAGCACTGGAAAACCCATTATAGCCTGATGCTTCCGGACTAGACCACCGATGCCCATATATTTGATGTTCCGAATAGTCGTTATAAGTAGAAATATTGACACTGTGTTTTCAAATAATCCAGATTCGTAGCAATTTAATTTATTTTTAATTAATTTCCAGATAGTCCCTCGTAATAAGTGGACATCGTGTTGGATCCTGCAGTAGATACTGCTTAGTTGGAACATTTCGGGCTGAACTGAATGTGGTAGTAGATTATTGGCAACATGTTTAATAGGTCTGTCATCGTTAGCTCATAACCGAAGTGTTGTTCCGGCTTTCCTCTGAGCAGAACTTAAATTTCGACAATTTTCGGTGGCCATTTTGGTAGCCATCTCAGCATTTTGAATCGTGATTGGCTACTCATACCCACAAAAAACATTGATTTCAATCAATGATGTGTATTTGTGCCGAATTGGCGTTTTGTCGAATGGGTTTTCGTGAATAACTACATATTTGCCATTTTCATTATTATTGGCGACCATGTTGGACGCCATCTTGAATTCTGTATTTTCCCCAAAGCGGATTTTAGCGGATTATGGATATGTTATACACGAGATTCTCCCGCGTCGAATGACAACAAAACCGTTTCTTTACCAATTCCTTCTGGGTCTAACCCTCTGACGACCATTCTAAATATCTGCCATTTTCCATATTTTGACCGCCATTTTGGCAGCCATTTTAAGACAAAGCGCCAATTTGGGTTTGATTGAATTGGAGTATTTATAGATAATGGTATGCCCAACTTACATTGTACAGTTCTGTCCATTTCTTGTTGATATACGACTGGAATCCCAATGGCGATTTTTGTGGAATTTTATACCGCGTTCTGTAAAATCAAAATTTTGAGGGTGTAGATGAGTCTGGGACCCCATTTATGGTATCTTTCATTGCTCCAATGATGAATTAACATGAATATGACTAATCAATGTCGCCAGTCTGAACCATTATCAAACAACATGAATTGATCTTTAATATATTAGGCAACAATTTCAAATTTTCGAGTTTAGGCCGCCATTTTGGCAGCCATCTGGGGCGAGGAGTTCCATTTTTCTATAGATATGTGGCATAATACTTTACCTTCGCAAAAATGATTACATTTGTATAAATATGGCAACATTTGTTCTCATTATGTCGAATTAATCTCAGTCATAATCTCTTTTGACTAAAGGCAGCCATGTTGGACGCCATCTTGGATCCTGGATTTTGCCCAAAGCCGATTTTAGCGGATTTGGATTTGTTGTAGCAGAGATTCTCCCGCTTTGAATGACACCGAGATCGCTTCTTTACCAATTTCTTCTGGGTCAACCCTTTTTTTTGCGTACCACGGCCACACTACCAGTATTCAAACCGTTCCAACCACCCTTCAAAGTCATCACCCTGTCGCCCAAGAAATTTATCAGGAGGAGGTGCAACAAATGATGCCATATTTATTTATGTCTCTTGAAACAAATAAAGTCATAACTACGATCTGACTCTGAATCCGAATCAGAACTTGATAAGCACTCAATGTCTGACTCAAAAAGGTTAATAATATATTGGCCAATATAACTACATCCAAATCCTGAAAATTTTGCAAACAAATTCACTTCGGCCCTAAATGCCTGAATCAAAACATTGAACTGTAGCGGTATTAGGTCCCGAAGAGTACCGGTTATCCGGTTCGAGTGCACCCGAGGATGTGACGTCACTCCCAGCTACCGAGAATGACAGAACAGAACTGGACACCGAGCAAGAAAGACCTATTTGGCTGACATGTTGAAATTACCTTTAATATCATGTGACATCTTAATGCATAGAATAAACTATGTCTAAACCTGAATACAATGTCTGTTTTGGTTATCGGTCGAGTTGACCAAGAAGTGAATGTCAGCAGCTATTCACCATGGCCAGATTATACATAGTGCAGACCACCTATATACGGTTCGACAGAAGGAACTCACTGTAACTACGACACGCGTTCCGGATCAAGAACTTAACTGGTCACCCAATGGAGGCAAGACATTGGGCGGTGTAAACAAGCTGGCCAGACAATCATTTGACCGATACAATGGCGAAGACATTACCAGATATGACAGAAATTGGTAGCTGGATGATACGAAATTCCACTCCATCAGCCATCCATATGACGGTGTCTTCCTCGACCAAGTTACAAGTGTTCGTCAGTCATCCGATGTTCAGGATCCAATGCGTCGACTACAAGAATCTGCAACTGAGCCCACGAAGGTCTATGACGTCACAGAAGTCTTGTTGGAACTTGGACTGACTAATGACGATGGATTGACGAATTCTTCAACCCTCTCCCTCAGTACCTTCTTTTCAAAGCTTGGGGGAATGTAGCGGTATTAGGTCCCGAAGAGTACCGGTAATCCGGTTCGAGTGCACCCGAGGATGTGACGTCACTCCCAGCTACAGAGAATGACAGAACAGAACTGACCGCGAACGAGACAACACTTATTTCGGCTGACATCTTGAATAATATGACTTTACCATGAATTGTGACCATTATATAGAATAAACCATGTTATAGACAAAACAATGTCCTGTTTTGGTTTCAGAACCACTGCTTCTTCACCCCAGATACTGCATGCAGGCCATCATAAAGGTTACCGTACATATATCTCTTTTTACTTCGCAAACGCTTGTTTTTGACTCTCTTTATAATTTGTTGATCCCATGATATGGTCCAACACCCAGTGTAGGACTGCTTGGTGCAGTTATGTAATTTAATCAATGAATTGATCTCAACAATTTTCTGGTTAATTGTTTTTTGGTATCGAATAATGTCGAATGACTTCAAACCAAACTCAGACAGGACAATGTTATTTGTAGAATAATATTTCTCAAAACAGCAAGTTGGAATGTTCACAAACCCAACTAACGCAGTTGGAAATATTTTCTTTATAGCCGATTCAAATTCTACCAACCGATTGAAAACTGTTTCAGCGGAATTATCATTTATAGGGCGAATGAACTGTCCTCTTTTATCCAAGAAGTCATTGATGCCGGCCGCTATTTTGACAATAACCTGTGTATCGGATGATTTCTCCCAAGATGATAATATTACAACTGTCTCATCTTTCAACAGCTCAATATTTATATCTTTCGGCTGTGGATATTTGTCAAATTTATTTGCACGAGAATCGGCAGCAAAGAAACATCTTCCAACTCCAGGCACCATGATTATCACAACCTGTCAAATTTAAAGCCATATTTCAGATTCTAAGCATTGCACAAATTATGAGAGTATAAAATAGGGCTGTGTGTGTCAGAAGCAGTTTTATACTACCTCCATAACAAAATTACAAACAACACAATTTAAAACGTTTCTTGAAATTCCATTTGACTTCATATACTCGAATTTCTCAATCCCACCGCTGCAACCAATGTAATGGCCCTCTAATATACTCTTTAACTCACCTAGATCCCTTCTGTCTTTCGCACACTATCGTATCTCTTTTCCTCGTCCTTTCTTCCCTCTCTCTCGTTCCCGCAAATCCGTTCAACTCGCTATTCGGCCGTCTCGCCCAACTTCCTGTCGTCCCAAGAGGCCAATCTGTTACCTGTTACCTATCTGGAGATTCTGCCTTCAATGGCACACCCACGGTCTGGCGTGGTTATTCGTACAGTTGAATGATATTCATAAAAACCATCACCATTGTGTATATACATACATGTGTATATGTACATTTAAGATTGGCAGCATGCCGGTATATCAGTTCTAAGAAAACTTCTGGATAAAATATCAGTTAAAATCTGGGGGTGTCACTTCGTCTTCTTTGAAAACAGTTGAAGCTTATTATATCTCTCTCTATGTAGATTATATGTCAGTCTCCGTGAGTGGAAGTGTAAATCAGTAAGACCAGCTTTTGAAATATCGTTGGTAGCTGCACTGGGATCAATAATCAGCTGCAATAGACTGTGTTTAGTTATGGGGTTTCCAAGCTGGTGTTCTTTTAGTACTGCATCCTCAAGTTTCGAAAGGGTAGCGCTGCGTGCTCCATATAACGCATTACAGTTAATAAGGAAGTGTTCCAACGTCTCAGGTGCTTTTCGACAGAGCTGACAAGTAGGGTCTACTTCATTCTTGTTGTACTTGGCACGGTTTGACTGGAGCGTGTAGGTACTGGTAACAATTTTTGCTTTGACAGGTATTCGTGTATAATCACGGCTACTGAGCTGACAAGTCTGAATAACTGGATGACAGGTTCCAGGGTGATAGATCTTAGAGAGATGGTTGAGGGAGGGATACAGGATAGCTTCATTGAGAATAAGTTGTCGCCAATGCTTGTTCACCGCTTTATTGATTATCATCTTCGTATGTGATTTTGGTGAAGGATTATGGAGCATATATAGAGGTTCTGGTAGGTTGTACATAAGAAGCAATTCTTTGATGGCGATAAACCAGCTATGACTGGTTGATGATTTACTGTCAAGTTGTCTTTGTGCCATCTGTCGTTCGCAGGATTTCTCAGGAAGTCGGCATATGTTGGTGAATAATCCAATTGCTTTCTTGTGAATGATAGCTTCGATAGGTAGTAGTCCTGATAAAATGTAGATAGCTGGTTTTGCAGCATTATTCGGTAGAGATAGCAGTTGTCGTGCGAGTCGTCTCTGATGCAACTCCAGTTTCTCCAGCTGTGTACCCGATGGTAATATAACCACAAGTCCATAAGAATAGAGTGGAGATATGTAAGTGTTGAACAGAGCAAAGGCTGTTATTGGATCGACACCATTTTCACCATGGAGACCTGCTCCCATCAGTGCATATGCAGCTTTTGTAGCCCTCTTTATATTCTCATCCACTGCTGTCTGGGATTGATTATTCCATGTTCTTGTGATACCCATATGCGAAGTGCTCTCAACTGTTGGCATGTCAGCACCGTTAATGTTAAGTGGTGGACAAATTATTTCAGGCTGATTGGAGGTCTTTACTTGAAGGATGACACTCTTTTTCTTTTAAAGTAGGTAGCCTTCCTTGCGGCTATAATCGTAGCAGATGTCGACCAGATGTTGAAGTTTCAGTGGACAGTTACTGAGAAGAGTTACATCATCTGCACATGTTGGGGAGGTAACGTTGGCTGGACCAATATATGTTGTGCAATCCGAAAGAGATAGACGATACAGAAGGTCATTTATATATACTTTGTAGAGGTCAGCACTCAACACTTCACCTTGACGTACCCCTTGGTGATTGATGAAGCGTTGTGAAAGTTGGTTCTGCCATTTAACAGCTGTAGTTGCATTAGCATACAGTTTCTTAATCATCATCCATTCATGGTCTTCGACACCAATATAAAAGAGTTTCTTGAGAAGATTATCATGTACAACTACATCAAATGCAGATTTGGCATCCAGAAATGCTATGTATGATGGGCGATTGAGGTCTCTGTTATTGCGACACCATTCCTCCACAATCAGTGAACAGTTCATAGGCGATGAATTTTTTGTAAATCCGCGTTGGAGTGGATTCTGTGACTCTAGAATCTTCTTGTTGATTCGAATCTTTAGTACAGCTTCGATGGTACGGCATAAGACAGGAGTTATTGTTATACCACGGTAGTTGCGTGAGTGACGTTTATCTCCCTTGTTCTTGAAGATTGGATTTAGAGTACCTAGCGTTAGACATTCTGGCAGATCATCAGCTAGAAATAGGTGGTTGATGAGATTCCGTATAATGGTCAGCAGGTCACTGCCAGCAAAGTAAAGGTGTTCAGCTGCAATTCCATAGGGGTCTAATGCTTTTCCCCTGTTTAGCATTTTTATCGCTTGGTGAACGTCATCGCATGTCACTGTATTGAAGAGTAATGTTGGAGCAATTTCGCAGAGCTGCTGAATACTGTATTTCTCTTTCTGTATGGATTTAATATAATCAGCATCAATCTCGTTACTTGGTGATTCAGTTGCTAGTTTCTTAAAGTGGTTAAACCATCCCTCAAGTATGTTTCACTGCCATAAATTTCTTCGCCAACATGTAAATCTTCAATGAGGCAGTTTGATCGTTTTTTTTTTGCTTGCGGATCAATCTATGGAAGAGCTGGTTGTCAGTTGATCGTGCATTGATAATTTCTTCTTTCACCCGTGCTTTTGTTGTAGCTTTTTGAACTCTTATCTCCCGACGTAGGGCTTGAGTGGTTAGCTTCTTTTCAATCAACAGATTGTTAGTGGTGTCAATTGGACGTCCTTGAGTTTTCCATTTAAAAAATGCTTGCTTTTTCTTTTGCACAGCATCAGTTATAGCTGGAGATAAGATTTTGAAGGATTTCCGCCGAGTCGAAACATTTCTTCTTGGAGTAAGTTGATCAGATGCAGTAGACAGAGCATGATGGATAAGTTCTATATATGTACCAGGATCAGTAGATAAAGTATTGTGATTGAGTTTGGAGAGTTTATCACTGACGGCTTGTTGGTACTTATCCTTATCAATTTTTCTCCATGGAATTCTTCTGGTAATTATAGGAGGATTTTCTTTCTTCTCGGTAATAGCGAGATTAACCTTCACTAACATCAGCACAGGATGATGGTCAGATACATTACCATTAAGATCTGGTAGACTGTCCACAGATATTATATCGTTTTCTTTTGATTTGTGTATCAGTATGAAGTCAATTAAAGAGGATCCATAACCATTGACGTTATTGAAAGTTTTTTCAGTTTGTGGTGACGTCATTCCATATTTCTCTATAAGCCCTCCAATCCGCAGATGTGTAAACCATTCATCGGCCTTTCGTCGTTCATTACATGTGTATAAAGCGAGCGTCTACATGATTATTTGTGTGGTGTTTATGTATACATAACATGATTGTATGGTCGTGGGTGAGTTGTGCAGTTGGACCTTTGGTGGCTATCACTTTCCACAATAACTGAAATAATTGTTAATCGATTGGTAGGTAATGTTAGAGTTCTTCATCTTGGTGGCCTTTTATGTGCACAATGGAGGAAACGGTTTTTCTGACATTAGTCAATCAATCGTGAGCCAATGGCCCATGAATTTTATGTTATTAAGCAGTTGTTTACTCTTCTCCTAGTTTGACTTTCTAAATGGCCTTCTGGTCTACCTGGCAGTGCTTTACCCTGGGTATTTCTAGGTGTGGGGAAACCTACCCCAATAGACGTATTACCTGGTCTGACACCCACTTACATTTGACGGTTGCACATGTTATTGGGCCAGAGTAGGCACATAATTATGCACCTCTTAGTTCAGAGTTCTGCTCATTTCCGTTCAAAGTCGTGGTCAGAATCCCATAAGAATTGTTCTGCAAAATTACATACTGCATAATTTAAAATGAAATTGTCGTGTCGCATAAGATAATGGGGCAACCAGAATAGAACATATAGTAGTGTGTTGATTAACTAACATATTTAGTAACCAAGTGAATCACAATGTGCTACATTTTGCACGCCAGCTTGAATATATTTTTTCTAAAAGCACATCAATATGACGCATTTAAGACGGATCAAAATAATAAACACAAAAGATAGTTCCAATTTACATGAAAAAATTGTGCAAACCTCAAAATGATTTTTTTTGCCGATTTTGAGAGAAAATTCCAATAATATTTTGGTAATGTAATAGTACACTTATCCAAGATGCATCACACATGTTACTATTCAATTTATATATGACAGAACAGACCATTTTATTCATCATCCACAAATTTTAAGCGATTGCATGGCAAGACGGGATAATATTGACCAATTTCCATATTTTGGCCACCATTTTGACAGCTATTTTTAGCCAAAGTGAAAATTTTGGTTGCATTGGGTTGAAATATTCATAAGTAATGGTATGCCTCACTTACATTGCACAGTTCTGCTCATTTCTTGTTGAAATATGACTAGAATCCCAATGGTGATTTAGGTGCAATTTCATACCGCGTTCTGTAAAATCAAATTATTGAGGGATCGGATGGGGCGTGGATCCAAATAATGGCATATTTCATTGTTCCAGTGACCAGTTAACATGAGCAATACAAATTAAAGTCACATTTCCGAACCAGTTACATACAGAAGAACCTGGTATAGAAGATATTAGTGAAAAAAAAGTAAAAGTTTCCACTTACGGCTGCCATTTTGACGATCATCTTGGAATAGGAGTTCCAATTTCCCCCTAAAAAATGTGGCATTATATCACACTGAGCCATACTTGCTATATATGCATAATTTTAAATCGCACACTTTATGGTAAGATTAATTACGACATTTAATAAGTTATATAATAACGAAACGCTCTTTAAATTCGGAAAACACATTAAAAGAGGGGTTAAAGTGAAATTTCAGCATGGCTCAATATCTAATATCAATTGGTATGTGAATATGTATATATGTGCAAAATTTCATGCTTTAGTCACGAAGTGAACAATTCTTTTACTAATCTACTCCACTAATCCACTAGTCCTATTGTATAAGCATGCTGCGGTTTATCAATAAACTTATATCGATGGATCTATGTATAGAACTAAAAGTGGGCTTGATCATTGTGTGGGCCTCTAATGAACTTGGCACTTTTTATGCGTGTGTTCGTCGACACCGTATTGTTGTACTGTCCAAGGAACTGGTCTTCTTTTATTCACCACATCCTGTTAATCGTATCGGATTACAGGCCTGTTGTGTTGAACGTGTAATTGTCTCATCACCAGTAATATGATCCATTTCGCTACTCATCACCAGTAATATGATCCATTTCGCTACTCATCACCAGTAATATGATCCATTTCGCTACTCATCACCAGTAATATGATCCATTTCGCTACTCATCACCAGTAATATGATCCATTTCGCTACTCATCACCAGTAATATGATCCATTTCGCTACTCATCACCAGTAATATGATCCATTTCGCTACGCTTTTGTTCTCCGACATCGTGAAAAATCAATAACCAATCATCAATTTAAGCTACGTCCAAACATGGCAAACAGCTGGCAGATTTGTCGGTGAAATTTTCAGGAAATTCGTTATGTATGCAATGGCAGTCTATTGCATATATATACTTGTGCATATACGGACTGTCTATACTTTTAAAAGATAAAGTACCGAATTGGCAGAAATTCGTAAGAAGTTTTCAACGAATTTAACTGCCGACGACACCTACGCTGTTTGCTATGGTCATAATTATCAAGCGCCCTTTAAAGGTACTCAATCCGATTCGATGGTCCACACATTATCAGATTCCAACAACAATAACATTTCTTGAAATGCCGCTCCAGTGATCAGAATTGATTAATTGCCAAAAAATAATACTAAAAACTGTCAACTATATTATAAAATTGACCAAAATGTGTTATTTTTCAACATTTTATTCAACGATATTTGGCCGGTTGACAACACCCAAAGCCACTTGATTTTAGAGTTATCCATCTTCATCCACTATTTGATCCGAAATCGGCGTTAATGTTACGCCTATTCTATCCACATTTACATTTGGGTGGGGAACATTGATACGAAGTATTCGTTTAAGTTGGCGATTGATACTCGTAGCCAAGATGGCGGCCAAACTGGTGGCCATAAATTGAAAACATCCAAGATATTTTCAGTTATTAATTTCCAGTTTTGTCATAATATCTATATGTTTCTATAGATTGTAGTCTAAAAGACAATGTCTTTGATAAGTGGTTGGTATAATTCAAGAAAATGGCAGAACATGTGGTGCATTTTCACTATGTTTATTTCAATAATTTATTGCTGTGAACGTTGTTTAATTTTGTTCAAAGGTCGAACGTGATATGTGCGTTTAATATCCCACAGGATACTTTAGAAGATTCTTGTCATGTCTCAGGCACAACCCGGTGGTGTACCCGACGTGTGTATAAGTGATTGTAAAAGATCTCACAAACTGAACATTCCTCTAGATGTTCTTTGCGTTGAACATGTCATCATTGTGTTGATGTCATTCAGATTATCTTGAACAATATCGACCACTACCGAGCGCAAGGGTCTTAACAACGCATACCTTCATTCTTTGAATGACATATCACCAAACTTCCAAAGGCATGGTCTTTGAGATTGCACGGGCAGTTATGTTATGGGCAGGGTTCGCGCTGTCAGTTATGTTATGGGCAGGGTTCGCGCTGCCCAAAATTCCCAGGTGCCAACACTGTTGCCAATTGCATTATTTTTAGAGCCACTTTATACTTTCTGTTGCCACTTTTTTCCGACCAGTATTTTTTGGTGCCACTTTTGAAACGTAGTACACATACCTTTGGTTAGCTCGTGTTTCAGAATAAGATCTTTCTTCATGATGCTACAACAACAACAAAAACAACAACCAGATACGAACATGTTTATAACATTCGCAGCACGGTATGTAGAACAGAACAGAACGTTTTTGTCACCATCGAATGATAGCCATTCGCGAGATATTTTCCACTCATTTCGGAATTTTCGTTTTGGCGAACTTGCAACTGTTTGTGGTGTTCCCGTGACATTGGACACTAGTATGTTGCTCGGTTTAGGTGGTGTAGCACACGTCGATAATAAATCAACCACTGTATTTGGACTATCGGTAATGTCTGAATGTCCAAAGAAATCAGTAACTTTCTTCATTTTAGAAGGATGTTGCGTGTCTGATGCATTGTGGCTGAAAACTAACTTGCGCTTACGATTCATGTTTGCTGTATGTCACAGTTTGTGAAAGCTGAGTTACGAAGGACATATTTATGATAATTTATCTAACACCTACAATCAATACACAGCTACCTAACGATGTAGACTTCAGGAAGCCCTTTGTTTGGCTAATGTTTGTCAAATGGAGTCAATATCCGTACTTAGTGTTATTATCGAGTAGAAATTCGAAACCCTTTCAACCCAACGATAAAATAAGTCGATCTGACATAAGCCGCGAATCTATTATACGCTTTCAATTAGGATCCAATTAGCTATGTTGCGACCGGCTATCGATGTGTGTTTTGTTTCCGACCTATTGACTGCAAGCTTTATTATATTCCCGATGGGTACCAATTGCCAAATTCCAAAAAGCTAGGTGCCACTTTTTGTAGCCAATCAAGATTTTTTTGGAGCCATTTCATTTTTTTATAGCAATTTGCTAAATTGGCAATGGGCAGCGCGAACCCTGGTTATGGGAGACCTATACATTGCATTATCCAAAGGTACACAACTGATAAAGTTGATTTAGAACTTCTTCCAAATGGATGTGGACATAATATCTCAGCACATAAAGAAAGCAGCGCCACGCATGAGATCCTGTATGTATCTGAAACACATCGCTGATGTAGGGGCGGTACAGTTCATGATCCTATTTCAGTTCCACTATCATGACGCATGCCCACAAACTAGCACCGATTGTGTTGTTCTTATCTGCTGGGAGCTCTTCGACGAGACGACTGCTGGATGTTACAAAGACTGCTTAAGATCATGATCAAGAAGTGTGGGTACATTATGGTCTACGACCTTAGCTGAGAGGCATCCACCAATTGGAAAGCTAGCAACCCTCAAACAGTCGTAGATAAAGAGAACCTACTGAAACTAGTATACTCATCGACCTTATGTCATTCTAGTTAATCTCACAAGATGGCGGTCAATTCCCATATGTAACAGACGAATTATGCCATATGATACATGTACCATGAATGAAGCTAATTGTCACTAATAATGATGAGAATTCCGAGTTTTGTTTGGCAAAACCATGAGCAGGACACGGCATTTGTATTGTTTGAAACGTTCTGATTAGCGGGAAAAGCTCCCATGAAGTTTAGAAGTCTTTGTCGGTGCTAAATGCGGCAAATCAGAACCAATCCATGTAGTTGTTCTGAATCATGCAGGTCATAATGTGACTATATGGTTATGGACATTATTGGCGCTTACTGGAGAATGGATTTCTCAATGCCACACCGCGATTATTCATTGAGGATTTTAGTCCTTTCAACAGCTGCGATATGTGTCTAAGTACATTTTGAATAGGAATCGATATATTGCGACTTCGTCTATACATACTGATATTGTGACAAAAGTGGAAATCATAATGTGAACATATTTAGGACTTTTCAATATCTGGCCACCAGTTTGGCGTCCATCTTGGCGTGAGCATCAATTGAGTTACACAAATGTGACATATATAGATACCAATACATCATATAGATGTAAATTTATTTTGCGTGAGTGAACCGGTAAATCCTTGGTGAACCGGAGCGTTTTTCCCCCCAACAATTTTCAAACTTTATTATCTCCATGTTTCAAACATTATTTGTCGTTGTCAAACTCACAGAGGGTGAAAACAATCGAATGGTGCTGCGTATATAAAAACAATCGAATGTTGCTGCGTATATAAAAACAATCGAATGTTGCTGCGTATATAAAAACAATCGAATGGTGCTGCGTATATAAAAACAATCGAATGGTGCTGCGTATATAAAAACAATCGAATGGTGCTGCGTATATAAAAACAATCGAATGGTGCTGCGTATATAAAAACAATCGAATGGTGCTGCGTATATAAAAACAATCGAATGGTGCTGCGTATATAAAAACAATCGAATGGTGTTGCGTATATAAAAACAATCGAATGTTGCTGCGTATATAAAAACAATCGAATGGTGCTGCGTATATAAAAACAATCGAATGGTGCTGCGTATATAAAAACAATCGAATGTTGCTGCGTATATAAAAACAATCGAATGGTGCTGCGTATATAAAAACAATCGAATGGTGCTGCGTATATAAAAACAATCGAATGGTGTTGCGTATATAAAAACAATCGAATGTTGCTGCGTATATAAAAACAATCGAATGTTGCTGCGTATATCAAAACAATCGAATGGTGCTGCGTATATAAAAACAATCGAATGGTGCTGCGTGTATAAAAACAATCGAATGGTGCTGCGTATATAAAAACAATCGAATGGTGCTGCGTATATAAAAACAATCGAATGTTGCTGCGTATATAAAAACAATCGAATGGTGCTGCGTATATAAAAACAATCGAATGGTGCTGCGTATATAAAAACAATCGAATGTTGCTGCGTATATAAAAACAATCGAATGGTGCTGCGTATATAAAAACAATCGAATGGTGCTGCGTATATAAAAACAATCGAATGGTGCTGCGTATATAAAAACAATCGAATGGTGCTGCGTATATAAAAACAATCGAATGTTGCTGCGTATATAAAAACAATCGAATGGTGCTGCGTATATAAAAACAATCGAATGGTGCTGCGTATATAAAAACAATCGAATGTTGCTGCGTATATAAAAACAATCGAATGGTGCTGCGTATATAAAAACAATCGAATGGTGCTGCGTATATAAAAACAATCGAATGGTGCTGCGTATATAAAAACAATCGAATGTTGCTGCGTATATAAAAACAATCGAATGGTGCTGCGTATATAAAAACAATCGAATGGTGCTGCGTATATAAAAACAATCGAATGTTGCTGCGTATATAAAAACAATCGAATGGTGCTGCGTATATAAAAACAATCGAATGGTGCTGCGTATATAAAAACAATCGAATGGTGCTGCGTATATAAAAACAATCGAATGGTGCTGCGTATATAAAAACAATCGAATGGTGCTGCGTATATAAAAACAATCGAATGGTGCTGCGTATATAAAACAATCGAATGGTGCTGCGTATATAAAAACAATCGAATGGTGCTGCGTATATAAAACAATCGAATGGTGCTGCGTATATAAAAACAATCGAATGGTGCTGCGTATATAAAACAATCGAATGGTGCTGCGTATATAAAAACAATCGAATGTTGCTGCGTATATAAAAACAATCGAATGTTGCTGCGTATATAAAAACAATCGAATGGTGCTGCGTATATAAAAACAATCGAATGGTGCTGCGTGTATAAAAACAATCGAATGGTGCTGCGTATATAAAAACAATCTAATGGTGTTGCGTATATAAAAACAATCGAATGTTGCTGCGTATATAAAAACAATCGAATGGTGCTGCGTATATAAAAACAATCGAATGGTGCTGCGTATATAAAAACAATCGAATGTTGCTGCGTATATAAAAACAATCGAATGGTGCTGCGTATATAAAAACAATCGAATGGTGCTGCGTATATAAAAACAATCGAATGGTGCTGCGTATATAAAAACAATCGAATGGTGCTGCGTATATAAAAACAATCGAATGTTGCTGCGTATATAAAATCAATCGAATGGTGCTGCGTATATAAAAACAATCGAATGGTGCTGCGTATATAAAAACAATCGAATGTTGCTGCGTATATAAAAACAATCGAATGGTGCTGCGTATAAAAACAATCGAATGGTGCTGCGTATATAAAAACAATCGAATGGTGCTGCGTATATAAAAACAATCGAATGTTGCTGCGTATATAAAAACAATCGAATGGTGCTGCGTATATAAAAACAATCGAATGGTGCTGCGTATATAAAAACAATCGAATGTTGCTGCGTATATAAAAACAATCGAATGGTGCTGCGTATATAAAAACAATCGAATGGTGCTGCGTATATAAAAACAATCGAATGGTGCTGCGTATATAAAAACAATCGAATGGTGCTGCGTATATAAAAACAATCGAATGGTGTTGCGTATATAAAAACAATCGAATGGTGCTGCGTATATAAAACAATCGAATGGTGCTGCGTATATAAAAACAATCGAATGGTGCTGCGTATATAAAAACAATTTGTGTCTGGTTGACATATTTGTGAAAACAAAACGGCAAATAAATTTCCAATGCTTTTGTATAAGAATTAACATCTTGTAACAAATTGTAGAAATCTGATGAAATTGCGGTGTTGTACTATAGTGTTATATTTTTATGATTTTCAAGGTTCAATCATTCATTATCAAATAAATAATAAAAAGAATACGCATAACATCAGCTTTATGATAATTCGATCAATTTACGAACGCAGTAGGTGTGTTTACTTACCTCAAGTGAACTGGACTATAGCGGCAGTGAACTGGACGGGAAATCACAAGTCGACATATTCACTAGGAGCAGCCCCTACCCATTGTGCATGAGTGGCCTTTTTTTTAAATAATGCTTGTCGTTTCTTCGTTTGTTTCATATACTTTTTGTGTTTGTTTGTTTGTTTTTGTTTTTGTATTTTTTTGGCTTCTTTGTTTCTATGCCCCCGAAAAACAATTTCGGGAGCATATAGTGTTGTCTTTTCTGTCCGTCCGTCTGGACGTCCGTTAGTCCGTCGGGACGGTGGGGCGTCCGTATGTCCCTAAGATTTGTTGTGTCCGCTCCATTCCATCGCGTTGCTTTATTGGATTATGTTGAAACTTGCCACAGCTGTTCCTAATGAGGAGACGATGTTTCGCGTACAAATTGTTTTCCCAACTGTTGAAGGTCAAGGTCACATAACAAGGTCGTTCTCTAGATTAAGGCACCAGGCACTACCCTTCGTGTCCGCTCCATAACTTTTGTGTTACATCACATTATTTCGACGAAACAATGCGTGATGGTTAACCTAAGGGTCGCATTTTTTGCATGTAGTTTGTAAAAGGTCAAGCTAGGTTACAGGGTGTTTTCAAACCTGGACTTCATCTACACCAGTCATATTTTCTTGCACCCCTCGTATCCGCTCCATAACATCACCATGTTTTATAGGATTACGTTGAAACTTGGCATAGTTCTCTCGATTACGCCACCAGACATTTGTGACCCGCCATATCAAATCCAGTCGGAAGTCGGGATTTATTTTACCCTGTGCCAATGCATTCTCTTATATATGCGAGTCGACCATAGGTCGCCTCGCATATATAAGAGAATGCATTGGCCTAACAATTTTTTACAATTTTAATAATTTTTTCTTGTATTCTTTAACAATTTTATAATTTCACCCATACAGAGCCCCAGACAAACATGAGCAGACGACACTCTTCTATGTGCTTCTATATGTGTGTGGGGCTCCCTGCAGGATAATGAATGTTTTTTTTATTTTATGTCCTAAAAATTGTAACCCCGTGATTTCAACGAAACATTTCGAGTGACATTTATTGTTGTGTTTGTCTTAATTATTGACAATATTACCTCTTGAAGAGTGCGGAAACGAACGTCTCTCTTTGAACCTCCAAATTGTGTCTACATATAGGGATACAATTAGTCGATGATACGCGAAATATCGATCTACAGTCTGTATATGTTATAAATACATGTAATTGTCAAAGTCAAAGTAAGTTTCGAGCGGGTTTTAATTTTTCGCACATAAGTCACTGCATAAGTACGACAATAAACGCACTTTATGTTTACCACATCAGGAATAGACTAACAATAAACACTCTTTATTATTCCATGGCGGCTAGAGGACATCCAGGACCTGATTGTTTCTAAATGATATGCCTTGAATAAGTCGTCATGTGGTATATACATTCCGTATCAATAAATATTAGCGTATATATTTAACTCACCAAAGAGTCGCGAGTTATAGCTGAGTCATCGGTATATACACTAATGACATCTGAAGCGGATTTAGGCAGACACAATATGAATTTCATGGACGATCGGATGGCGTTTTCGTATTTAAAAAAACAGAAAGTATACAGGTATATATGCAATGCTCGACTTTATTCTAACATATAGACTTGCACCACCAAGCATTCCACAACGTCCGGTTTTTGGAAGTGTGTGAAAACTGATAACATATCCCTAAATTGTTGAGAAGACCCGTTATTAGAAAGATTTTCAAAATGCCTAATATTTCAGAAGAAAAACACTTGTCATTATTTCTTACGCTTCTCGCTAAATATAATCGAGACACTCATCCTCGTAAGGTATCTTTTCCATGTTCTCAAGCAATCTATAACAACTTTCTACATGCATGCGTACCGTAAATTTCAAATACACGATCTTCAAATGCTAAACCACAACTATGTCTCTGCTTCAAGATAACTTCAACTATCATAGTATTCAAATGTTACACTAGTAAAACAAATGTTCGTTTTTGAACATTAAAATTGCAACAGGTATTGAACGCGTTCATGTGTTCAATCTTAAACACTTGTGTTCAAATATGTTAACACTAGCGTTCAAATTTTATGTAACACGGGTGTTCAGATCTTAACGCCAGTGTTCAACTTATAACACTAGTGTTCAACACACCAGTGTTCAATAAAGTTAACACTAGTGTTCAACATTTGAACGCCTAATGTTCAGAACACATGAAACAGATATTAAACGCTAAATTTGCGTTCAAATGGGCAATGTTGAACACTAGTGTTAAGATTTTAAATAATTGTGAACGCTGACGTTAAAATGAGGTAAATACTGATGTTCAACGCAACCATAAACTAGAATGGAATATATTTTATTACCTTAAATCTACCACACGGGGAATAACTGAATACCCTTTTCATGACAAGCTTCCTGAAAGTATGCGAAGACCCTGTGTCAATGCATTCTCTTATATATAACTTTCTGGGCTTGTAATTTGTTAGAACGTTGGCCTAGTTCTAACTGTGGTAATTTGGCAGTCAACTCATGGAAGTGACAGAGAGGTGTTAAAATGATGAGTTGTTTAATGATAACAAGATGGTAACGATATGGTCAATATCACCGTAAACACACTGGAGATCCGTGAACTCGATTACCGGTCAAGAACTCGAACAACGGTTAAGCATGACGGACGGTGAGTGTAATCTTTATGATATATACCCATGTAATGTGCCATAATTTAACTATTTTCTCAGTTCATTGTGTATATAGATAATGGTTCTGTGACATGATCGTTAAAACACCAGTGTTTAATCAAATTTGTTTGTATAGGGCTGGTAAATGAAAAATATTCCTCCGACTCGTCTAAACTTTCTGGTTCAATGGATCTTCACACAGTTGCCTGTTGACCTAGATAAAAACTGGCACCCATATCGGACAGCACAAACATCCACCACGATATTCACATGCCCAGCGTTTCGCGTGAAAGAGGGTCACCGACAAAAACCGACATAATCAACTCGAGTGTTGAAGCTCGGAATGAACTCGCACAACGGTTGCTCAAAAATGGTTTAACCACGCACAACGGTTATCGATACCACGCGCATAGGTTAAGCTACCGATGTTCAGTGCTGCAAAGTAAATAATGATGACGAAATGTGATGGCTAAATGGTCTATGTTAGTTGAAACACCATCTATAACATATTGCATGTATTTTAGTGCGCAATCAAACACCTATTGTTGTTATAAACAATGCAATTTACATTAATTTTAATTTCTGTTGTTGAACAATGTTGCCATGATTTAATTTGAATTATGTTTCGTTCAGGCGTTCGCATACATTGTCTAATTTCCAAATAGTATATGTATTTACAGATACAGCTGTGATGATGCCACAATATGGTGATTTCATAGACATTGGCACCAACCCACCAACCGTGCAGAATATACAATACAACAGACCACCCGTTTCTCATGTCATGAGTGTGGCAAAAGCTATCAATGGAAGAGTTCGTTGCGTCGACATAAGATCAGTGCTGGATGTTTCCTTTCCAGATAGCCAATCCTTCCAGTTTTGTCGTCTAAACGGTACTGCAAGTATCACACCGCTGTGTCCGGACGTTCAGCACACGTGTTGTCGATTGTTGATTGTAAGTTATCGAAATTCGTCGGACAATAACTGCATCTGTATGGTTCGGCATCCATATATCTGGAAATAAAAGAATCGTTATATGAGATCAGCGAAGGGTTACAAGCGCATGAACAAGAAGATAACGTTATTATGCACATAGTTGCATTTCCCAAATGAACAGACAAAAGCGACTTGCGATATATTGAAGCACTATCATAAACATGTTGCAGAATGAGACCAATGATAGAATCGTATACACTGTTAAAACTCTAGGTGATTCTATACGACACTCAGAATTTCATCGGAAATAATATCATCTTTGCGAAGAAAAGAAGTACGGTCCTATAGTTCTTGTATATGTTATAAGCGGACACATGTGCGCATTTGTGGCACTATGTGTGTATTACTTCACCATAATCTAATTACTGTATACATTATGTTACTGAAAACCCACAGGGATACTCCATGTCGACCATTTTATGGAGGAGCTAATATTTTTTAATAATATTTATGACCGGTGTGCGTGGTACTAAACATGTTTCCTTAACCTATGCGCGTGGTGCTCGTAACCGTTGTGCGAGTTCTTGCAGAAATAATACTCGATTTCAAAATGCATACCGTATACGTGCCTTTCAGCTTGTTCTAAGAGCTGGGTTCAACAGTTAATTATGCTGATATGCTAGCCTATTTGGAGACAAATAACATACATTCAAAGAGCGACCGACAGGATCTCACCAAACGATTGAAATCGTAAACATGGCAATTATTCCAGAAATAAGGCATACAAATTTCGTTTGTTTCATGAATAAGACATTATTTCGGCAATGGATTACTTTTTCCCATAGATGGTTCATTCTCGCACCTTTTAAATTAATCTGATATGGACGAATAACATTGTTTTGTTTAATACTCACCGATTTTGTGGAGCAGCTTCGACGTGAAAATGTAAACAAATGACCGTTGTGCTTAGTTCGCGTAACCGGTAATCGAGTTCACGGATCTCCAGTGTGGTAAATGAGTTGTCTAATGATAAAAAGGTGGTAACAATATGGTCAATATCACATGCATGTTGGTGTGTACTGTGTGCACGTTGGGACAGCAGACTCCCAACAAGCGTCCTCATCTGATGGCCATATCGAGCCGAGAGATCGAATGATAATGTTCTCCTGGTCAGCTGACCGTGTCATATAGTTCATGCACATCGAGTGATCTCCCAAAATAATGACAGTTAGCTCGCTTTGTCCACTCTATCACGACTTTGGGTCACGTATCGGTGTACACTAGTTCATTGTAACAGTTCATTGTTCATTAACACTGTTGGTCACTATATGCGCAGATTTGACAGCTACGTGTATGTCATCCGAAACCAACATTCACCACATATTGTTGTTAATTTGAATCAGCGCTATGGCCGATGCCGAGAAACAAATGTTTTCTAGAGTAATGGCATTTTTAAAGAAATCACATTTTGAAAGCCGAACGACAGACAAACTCATTCAGCCATCTGTTCTATACAATTAGATATGCTGGCTCAAGAAAAACAACGTATAATCTTGCAATTATTTTGAATTAGAATCAAACACAACACAACAGCGTATTTCCCTCCAAAAATTACAAGAGCACGAAACGGTAGGTTGGCAAAATAACACTCCTGCGCATGACAATATTTGCGTTGCATGATTCCTGCAATTAACGGAATCGGCAACGGAACGGACGGCAATTTGAACGCCGATGTTAAGTCACCCTTAACGCACTATTGAACACTGGTGTTCAGCTAAATGCATATATAGTTTGTTATGTTTGGTCGTATTATATGTGCCATAATTGAAAATATGTTATATAATTCCATTCCGAACCGATCAACGGGAAATACTAAACGAAAGGTACCGTTTGATACCGGTACTGAACGTCAATGATTATGCTTCAGATGAACATCACTGTTCATCGACTGAACACCACTATTCAAAGACTGAATACCACTGTTCAACGTTTGAACATTACCGTTTTAGATCTATGTCTTTATACGACTGGTACTCTAACGCTGATGTTTAGAGTTAACATATAGCGTTACTATTTAAACACGTCGGTTGTATGAACGCGTTCATTTTAGAACACTTATTTTTGCAGTGTATACAACAACTGTGCATCTGCTTCAAGACAACTTCAACTATCATAGTATTCAAATGCTATATCACAACATATGCCCCTGCTTCAAGCCAACTTTATACACGCGTACCAGTAAATTTAAACTACCACAGTATTCAAACGCTATCATAATACCACAACCATGTTTCTGCTTCTACTGTGGTAATCAGGGTTGGGGTAATTGTAATTATACTTCCATGGTGTAACCAAGGAAGTATATTGTTTTTCTACTGCGGCCGTTTTCTGTTTAATTGGAAATACTTAGAAACTAATGGGAGGAGGACCGCGAAATCTCTAGCGAATATAGGCATCTAAGGTCTACTAAAAATAATGGTATCCGGATGTTGGTCCAATATCTTTTGACAGAGTTATGGCCCTTTTTCGATAATTTTTCATTGTTATTATTATTCTTATACTGGACACTTTTGCAACCCTTATTACTCGAAAAGTACCAGGAGTAGCATATTAAAACTTGGCACGTATCTTGGGGTCAAAGAGTTGTATGCCATCGTCGCATAAAGAATATTGTCCGCGTTTTCCCCGAGGAGTTATCTCCCTTTATCTGAAAAAATGTCATTTTATTATCTCGGAAATTATAAGGAGCAGAGCATCGAAAATTGGACCGTATGCACACCTCGATATGCCCTACTGCCCACGGGCATCAAAACTTGTGTCCGCGCTTTCCCTGAGGAGTTACGGCCCATAGTTGGCAAACCTCTATTTGATTGTACTCTGTTGTCCTCTTGTATCATTCCAGATAACTGCATGTGGTTTTCATAGTCGAGTTGACAGTTGTCAGTTTAGTCAGAGAAGGAAAATTTGACAGGGTCGGACATATATTTTGACACTGGGGTGGGGGGCAAGATTTTCGCAAAATAAATTTTTTATTGACATTCATCTATTTAAGTTTATGTATTTCCCGAACGAAAACAAACCCATACCGGAAAGGATTTTTGAAATCCGAGAAGAAATGCAAGAGTTACGGGCCCTCAAAGTTTGCAATTTGGGCCCATGTGCTTGTGTACACATCTCCTCCGAAGATATCGAACATAGGATGACATCTGATACGCCAACGTGTGCGGACGGAAGAGGGCACGCGGTGGGCCAAATTTTGCCAGTGTCTGTTCATTATTGTGGGTCTGGGGAGGGGTGGTCCGTGGTACCAATTTTTAATTCTTCTCCGAATCAGATGAAACTTGGAATATAACATCTGCAACATGAGCCGATCTAGAAATTGAAAGAATTTCGAAAATCCATCGAAAACTGACGGAATTGCGGGCCCTCAAACTTTGCGATTTTGGACCCATGTGCTTGTGTACACATCTCCTCCGAAGATATCGAACATAGGATGTCATCTGATACGAAAATACGTACGGACTGAAGAGGGCACGCGGTGGGTGTAATTTTGCCAGTGTCGGTTTAGTATTGTGGGTCAGGGGAGGGGTAGTCCGCGGTACCATTTTTTTATTCTTCTCCGAATCAGATGAAACTTGGAATGTAACATTTACCATATACGTTGATCACGATGCTGAAAACAGATCGTAAATCCGTGTGAAAATGGCGGAGATTTTGGCCATCCAATTTTGAATTTGGGCCCATATGCTTTCCAATAACCAAAGTGTTATTCGGGTCCGAATCAGATGAAACTTGTGTTATGCAATCTATGTCAGCGGCAGATCGCAAAACTGGAAACAATTTTTAAATCCGTTGGAAACTAACGGAGTTACGGGCCCTCAAACTTCGCATTTTGTGCCAGGGTTGATGTTTTCCCAATCCCGTCACCCAATTTCGAGGCAGGGGTGGGGTCACGTTCAAACACTTGAGATCAACCTACACATGTTAGGACAACATATACTCACCATACTTCATATTTTCCGTCCCTAAACTGTGATTCTTTCCACTCATGATTTTCCCTATTATTATACTTCCATGGTGTAACCAAGGAAGTATATTGTTTTTCTACTGCGGCCGTTTTCTGTTTAATTGGAAATACTTAGAAACTAATGGGAGGAGGACCGCGAAATCTCTAGCGAATATAGGCATCTAAGGTCTACTAAAAATAATGGTATCCGGATGTTGGTCCAATATCTTTTGACAGAGTTATGGCCCTTTTTCGATAATTTTTCATTGTTATTATTATTCTTATACTGGACACTTTTGCAACCCTTATTACTCGAAAAGTACCAGGAGTAGCATATTAAAACTTGGCACGTATCTTGGGGTCAAAGAGTTGTATGCCATCGTCGCATAAAGAATATTGTCCGCGTTTTCCCCGAGGAGTTATCTCCCTTTATCTGAAAAAATGTCATTTTATTATCTCGGAAATTATAAGGAGCAGAGCATCGAAAATTGGACCGTATGCACACCTCGATATGCCCTACTGCCCACGGGCATCAAAACTTGTGTCCGCGCTTTCCCTGAGGAGTTACGGCCCATAGTTGGCAAACCTCTATTTGATTGTACTCTGTTGTCCTCTTGTATCATTCCAGATAACTGCATGTGGTTTTCATAGTCGAGTTGACAGTTGTCAGTTTAGTCAGAGAAGGAAAATTTGACAGGGTCGGACATATATTTTGACACTGGGGTGGGGGGCAAGATTTTCGCAAAATAAATTTTTTATTGACATTCATCTATTTAAGTTTATGTATTTCCCGAACGAAAACAAACCCATACCGGAAAGGATTTTTGAAATCCGAGAAGAAATGCAAGAGTTACGGGCCCTCAAAGTTTGCAATTTGGGCCCATGTGCTTGTGTACACATCTCCTCCGAAGATATCGAACATAGGATGACATCTGATACGCCAACGTGTGCGGACGGAAGAGGGCACGCGGTGGGCCAAATTTTGCCAGTGTCTGTTCATTATTGTGGGTCTGGGGAGGGGTGGTCCGTGGTACCAATTTTTAATTCTTCTCCGAATCAGATGAAACTTGGAATATAACATCTGCAACATGAGCCGATCTAGAAATTGAAAGAATTTCGAAAATCCATCGAAAACTGACGGAATTGCGGGCCCTCAAACTTTGCGATTTTGGACCCATGTGCTTGTGTACACATCTCCTCCGAAGATATCGAACATAGGATGTCATCTGATACGAAAATACGTACGGACTGAAGAGGGCACGCGGTGGGTGTAATTTTGCCAGTGTCGGTTTAGTATTGTGGGTCAGGGGAGGGGTAGTCCGCGGTACCATTTTTTTATTCTTCTCCGAATCAGATGAAACTTGGAATGTAACATTTACCATATACGTTGATCACGATGCTGAAAACAGATCGTAAATCCGTGTGAAAATGGCGGAGATTTTGGCCATCCAATTTTGAATTTGGGCCCATATGCTTTCCAATAACCAAAGTGTTATTCGGGTCCGAATCAGATGAAACTTGTGTTATGCAATCTATGTCAGCGGCAGATCGCAAAACTGGAAACAATTTTTAAATCCGTTGGAAACTAACGGAGTTACGGGCCCTCAAACTTCGCATTTTGTGCCAGGGTTGATGTTTTCCCAATCCCGTCACCCAATTTCGAGGCAGGGGTGGGGTCACGTTCAAACACTTGAGATCAACCTACACATGTTAGGACAACATATACTCACCATACTTCATATTTTCCGTCCCTAAACTGTGATTCTTTCCACTCATGATTTTCCCTATTATTATACTTCCATGGTGTAACCAAGGAAGTATATTGTTTTTCTACTGCGGCCGTTTTCTGTTTAATTGGAAATACTTAGAAACTAATGGGAGGAGGACCGCGAAATCTCTAGCGAATATAGGCATCTAAGGTCTACTAAAAATAATGGTATCCGGATGTTGGTCCAATATCTTTTGACAGAGTTATGGCCCTTTTTCGATAATTTTTCATTGTTATTATTATTCTTATACTGGACACTTTTGCAACCCTTATTACTCGAAAAGTACCAGGAGTAGCATATTAAAACTTGGCACGTATCTTGGGGTCAAAGAGTTGTATGCCATCGTCGCATAAAGAATATTGTCCGCGTTTTCCCCGAGGAGTTATCTCCCTTTATCTGAAAAAATGTCATTTTATTATCTCGGAAATTATAAGGAGCAGAGCATCGAAAATTGGACCGTATGCACACCTCGATATGCCCTACTGCCCACGGGCATCAAAACTTGTGTCCGCGCTTTCCCTGAGGAGTTACGGCCCATAGTTGGCAAACCTCTATTTGATTGTACTCTGTTGTCCTCTTGTATCATTCCAGATAACTGCATGTGGTTTTCATAGTCGAGTTGACAGTTGTCAGTTTAGTCAGAGAAGGAAAATTTGACAGGGTCGGACATATATTTTGACACTGGGGTGGGGGGCAAGATTTTCGCAAAATAAATTTTTTATTGACATTCATCTATTTAAGTTTATGTATTTCCCGAACGAAAACAAACCCATACCGGAAAGGATTTTTGAAATCCGAGAAGAAATGCAAGAGTTACGGGCCCTCAAAGTTTGCAATTTGGGCCCATGTGCTTGTGTACACATCTCCTCCGAAGATATCGAACATAGGATGACATCTGATACGCCAACGTGTGCGGACGGAAGAGGGCACGCGGTGGGCCAAATTTTGCCAGTGTCTGTTCATTATTGTGGGTCTGGGGAGGGGTGGTCCGTGGTACCAATTTTTAATTCTTCTCCGAATCAGATGAAACTTGGAATATAACATCTGCAACATGAGCCGATCTAGAAATTGAAAGAATTTCGAAAATCCATCGAAAACTGACGGAATTGCGGGCCCTCAAACTTTGCGATTTTGGACCCATGTGCTTGTGTACACATCTCCTCCGAAGATATCGAACATAGGATGTCATCTGATACGAAAATACGTACGGACTGAAGAGGGCACGCGGTGGGTGTAATTTTGCCAGTGTCGGTTTAGTATTGTGGGTCAGGGGAGGGGTAGTCCGCGGTACCATTTTTTTATTCTTCTCCGAATCAGATGAAACTTGGAATGTAACATTTACCATATACGTTGATCACGATGCTGAAAACAGATCGTAAATCCGTGTGAAAATGGCGGAGATTTTGGCCATCCAATTTTGAATTTGGGCCCATATGCTTTCCAATAACCAAAGTGTTATTCGGGTCCGAATCAGATGAAACTTGTGTTATGCAATCTATGTCAGCGGCAGATCGCAAAACTGGAAACAATTTTTAAATCCGTTGGAAACTAACGGAGTTACGGGCCCTCAAACTTCGCATTTTGTGCCAGGGTTGATGTTTTCCCAATCCCGTCACCCAATTTCGAGGCAGGGGTGGGGTCACGTTCAAACACTTGAGATCAACCTACACATGTTAGGACAACATATACTCACCATACTTCATATTTTCCGTCCCTAAACTGTGATTCTTTCCACTCATGATTTTCCCTATTATTATACTTCCATGGTGTAACCAAGGAAGTATATTGTTTTTCTACTGCGGCCGTTTTCTGTTTAATTGGAAATACTTAGAAACTAATGGGAGGAGGACCGCGAAATCTCTAGCGAATATAGGCATCTAAGGTCTACTAAAAATAATGGTATCCGGATGTTGGTCCAATATCTTTTGACAGAGTTATGGCCCTTTTTCGATAATTTTTCATTGTTATTATTATTCTTATACTGGACACTTTTGCAACCCTTATTACTCGAAAAGTACCAGGAGTAGCATATTAAAACTTGGCACGTATCTTGGGGTCAAAGAGTTGTATGCCATCGTCGCATAAAGAATATTGTCCGCGTTTTCCCCGAGGAGTTATCTCCCTTTATCTGAAAAAATGTCATTTTATTATCTCGGAAATTATAAGGAGCAGAGCATCGAAAATTGGACCGTATGCACACCTCGATATGCCCTACTGCCCACGGGCATCAAAACTTGTGTCCGCGCTTTCCCTGAGGAGTTACGGCCCATAGTTGGCAAACCTCTATTTGATTGTACTCTGTTGTCCTCTTGTATCATTCCAGATAACTGCATGTGGTTTTCATAGTCGAGTTGACAGTTGTCAGTTTAGTCAGAGAAGGAAAATTTGACAGGGTCGGACATATATTTTGACACTGGGGTGGGGGGCAAGATTTTCGCAAAATAAATTTTTTATTGACATTCATCTATTTAAGTTTATGTATTTCCCGAACGAAAACAAACCCATACCGGAAAGGATTTTTGAAATCCGAGAAGAAATGCAAGAGTTACGGGCCCTCAAAGTTTGCAATTTGGGCCCATGTGCTTGTGTACACATCTCCTCCGAAGATATCGAACATAGGATGACATCTGATACGCCAACGTGTGCGGACGGAAGAGGGCACGCGGTGGGCCAAATTTTGCCAGTGTCTGTTCATTATTGTGGGTCTGGGGAGGGGTGGTCCGTGGTACCAATTTTTAATTCTTCTCCGAATCAGATGAAACTTGGAATATAACATCTGCAACATGAGCCGATCTAGAAATTGAAAGAATTTCGAAAATCCATCGAAAACTGACGGAATTGCGGGCCCTCAAACTTTGCGATTTTGGACCCATGTGCTTGTGTACACATCTCCTCCGAAGATATCGAACATAGGATGTCATCTGATACGAAAATACGTACGGACTGAAGAGGGCACGCGGTGGGTGTAATTTTGCCAGTGTCGGTTTAGTATTGTGGGTCAGGGGAGGGGTAGTCCGCGGTACCATTTTTTTATTCTTCTCCGAATCAGATGAAACTTGGAATGTAACATTTACCATATACGTTGATCACGATGCTGAAAACAGATCGTAAATCCGTGTGAAAATGGCGGAGATTTTGGCCATCCAATTTTGAATTTGGGCCCATATGCTTTCCAATAACCAAAGTGTTATTCGGGTCCGAATCAGATGAAACTTGTGTTATGCAATCTATGTCAGCGGCAGATCGCAAAACTGGAAACAATTTTTAAATCCGTTGGAAACTAACGGAGTTACGGGCCCTCAAACTTCGCATTTTGTGCCAGGGTTGATGTTTTCCCAATCCCGTCACCCAATTTCGAGGCAGGGGTGGGGTCACGTTCAAACACTTGAGATCAACCTACACATGTTAGGACAACATATACTCACCATACTTCATATTTTCCGTCCCTAAACTGTGATTCTTTCCACTCATGATTTTCCCTATTATTATACTTCCATGGTGTAACCAAGGAAGTATATTGTTTTTCTACTGCGGCCGTTTTCTGTTTAATTGGAAATACTTAGAAACTAATGGGAGGAGGACCGCGAAATCTCTAGCGAATATAGGCATCTAAGGTCTACTAAAAATAATGGTATCCGGATGTTGGTCCAATATCTTTTGACAGAGTTATGGCCCTTTTTCGATAATTTTTCATTGTTATTATTATTCTTATACTGGACACTTTTGCAACCCTTATTACTCGAAAAGTACCAGGAGTAGCATATTAAAACTTGGCACGTATCTTGGGGTCAAAGAGTTGTATGCCATCGTCGCATAAAGAATATTGTCCGCGTTTTCCCCGAGGAGTTATCTCCCTTTATCTGAAAAAATGTCATTTTATTATCTCGGAAATTATAAGGAGCAGAGCATCGAAAATTGGACCGTATGCACACCTCGATATGCCCTACTGCCCACGGGCATCAAAACTTGTGTCCGCGCTTTCCCTGAGGAGTTACGGCCCATAGTTGGCAAACCTCTATTTGATTGTACTCTGTTGTCCTCTTGTATCATTCCAGATAACTGCATGTGGTTTTCATAGTCGAGTTGACAGTTGTCAGTTTAGTCAGAGAAGGAAAATTTGACAGGGTCGGACATATATTTTGACACTGGGGTGGGGGGCAAGATTTTCGCAAAATAAATTTTTTATTGACATTCATCTATTTAAGTTTATGTATTTCCCGAACGAAAACAAACCCATACCGGAAAGGATTTTTGAAATCCGAGAAGAAATGCAAGAGTTACGGGCCCTCAAAGTTTGCAATTTGGGCCCATGTGCTTGTGTACACATCTCCTCCGAAGATATCGAACATAGGATGACATCTGATACGCCAACGTGTGCGGACGGAAGAGGGCACGCGGTGGGCCAAATTTTGCCAGTGTCTGTTCATTATTGTGGGTCTGGGGAGGGGTGGTCCGTGGTACCAATTTTTAATTCTTCTCCGAATCAGATGAAACTTGGAATATAACATCTGCAACATGAGCCGATCTAGAAATTGAAAGAATTTCGAAAATCCATCGAAAACTGACGGAATTGCGGGCCCTCAAACTTTGCGATTTTGGACCCATGTGCTTGTGTACACATCTCCTCCGAAGATATCGAACATAGGATGTCATCTGATACGAAAATACGTACGGACTGAAGAGGGCACGCGGTGGGTGTAATTTTGCCAGTGTCGGTTTAGTATTGTGGGTCAGGGGAGGGGTAGTCCGCGGTACCATTTTTTTATTCTTCTCCGAATCAGATGAAACTTGGAATGTAACATTTACCATATACGTTGATCACGATGCTGAAAACAGATCGTAAATCCGTGTGAAAATGGCGGAGATTTTGGCCATCCAATTTTGAATTTGGGCCCATATGCTTTCCAATAACCAAAGTGTTATTCGGGTCCGAATCAGATGAAACTTGTGTTATGCAATCTATGTCAGCGGCAGATCGCAAAACTGGAAACAATTTTTAAATCCGTTGGAAACTAACGGAGTTACGGGCCCTCAAACTTCGCATTTTGTGCCAGGGTTGATGTTTTCCCAATCCCGTCACCCAATTTCGAGGCAGGGGTGGGGTCACGTTCAAACACTTGAGATCAACCTACACATGTTAGGACAACATATACTCACCATACTTCATATTTTCCGTCCCTAAACTGTGATTCTTTCCACTCATGATTTTCCCTATTATTATACTTCCATGGTGTAACCAAGGAAGTATATTGTTTTTCTACTGGGGCCGTTTTCTGTTTAATTGGAAATACTTAGAAACTAATGGGAGGAGGACCGCGAAATCTCTAGCGAATATAGGCATCTAAGGTCTACTAAAAATAATGGTATCCGGATGTTGGTCCAATATCTTTTGACAGAGTTATGGCCCTTTTTCGATAATTTTTCATTGTTATTATTATTCTTATACTGGACACTTTTGCAACCCTTATTACTCGAAAAGTACCAGGAGTAGCATATTAAAACTTGGCACGTATCTTGGGGTCAAAGAGTTGTATGCCATCGTCGCATAAAGAATATTGTCCGCGTTTTCCCCGAGGAGTTATCTCCCTTTATCTGAAAAAATGTCATTTTATTATCTCGGAAATTATAAGGAGCAGAGCATCGAAAATTGGACCGTATGCACACCTCGATATGCCCTACTGCCCACGGGCATCAAAACTTGTGTCCGCGCTTTCCCTGAGGAGTTACGGCCCATAGTTGGCAAACCTCTATTTGATTGTACTCTGTTGTCCTCTTGTATCATTCCAGATAACTGCATGTGGTTTTCATAGTCGAGTTGACAGTTGTCAGTTTAGTCAGAGAAGGAAAATTTGACAGGGTCGGACATATATTTTGACACTGGGGTGGGGGGCAAGATTTTCGCAAAATAAATTTTTTATTGACATTCATCTATTTAAGTTTATGTATTTCCCGAACGAAAACAAACCCATACCGGAAAGGATTTTTGAAATCCGAGAAGAAATGCAAGAGTTACGGGCCCTCAAAGTTTGCAATTTGGGCCCATGTGCTTGTGTACACATCTCCTCCGAAGATATCGAACATAGGATGACATCTGATACGCCAACGTGTGCGGACGGAAGAGGGCACGCGGTGGGCCAAATTTTGCCAGTGTCTGTTCATTATTGTGGGTCTGGGGAGGGGTGGTCCGTGGTACCAATTTTTAATTCTTCTCCGAATCAGATGAAACTTGGAATATAACATCTGCAACATGAGCCGATCTAGAAATTGAAAGAATTTCGAAAATCCATCGAAAACTGACGGAATTGCGGGCCCTCAAACTTTGCGATTTTGGACCCATGTGCTTGTGTACACATCTCCTCCGAAGATATCGAACATAGGATGTCATCTGATACGAAAATACGTACGGACTGAAGAGGGCACGCGGTGGGTGTAATTTTGCCAGTGTCGGTTTAGTATTGTGGGTCAGGGGAGGGGTAGTCCGCGGTACCATTTTTTTATTCTTCTCCGAATCAGATGAAACTTGGAATGTAACATTTACCATATACGTTGATCACGATGCTGAAAACAGATCGTAAATCCGTGTGAAAATGGCGGAGATTTTGGCCATCCAATTTTGAATTTGGGCCCATATGCTTTCCAATAACCAAAGTGTTATTCGGGTCCGAATCAGATGAAACTTGTGTTATGCAATCTATGTCAGCGGCAGATCGCAAAACTGGAAACAATTTTTAAATCCGTTGGAAACTAACGGAGTTACGGGCCCTCAAACTTCGCATTTTGTGCCAGGGTTGATGTTTTCCCAATCCCGTCACCCAATTTCGAGGCAGGGGTGGGGTCACGTTCAAACACTTGAGATCAACCTACACATGTTAGGACAACATATACTCACCATACTTCATATTTTCCGTCCCTAAACTGTGATTCTTTCCACTCATGATTTTCCCTATTATTATACTTCCATGGTGTAACCAAGGAAGTATATTGTTTTTCTACTGCGGCCGTTTTCTGTTTAATTGGAAATACTTAGAAACTAATGGGAGGAGGACCGCGAAATCTCTAGCGAATATAGGCATCTAAGGTCTACTAAAAATAATGGTATCCGGATTTTGGTCCAATATCTTTTGACAGAGTTATGGCCCTTTTTCGATAATTTTTCATTGTTATTATTATTCTTATACTGGACACTTTTGCAACCCTTATTACTCGAAAAGTACCAGGAGTAGCATATTAAAACTTGGCACGTATCTTGGGGTCAAAGAGTTGTATGCCATCGTCGCATAAAGAATATTGTCCGCGTTTTCCCCGAGGAGTTATCTCCCTTTATCTGAAAAATGTCATTTTATTATCTCGGAAATTATAAGGAGCAGAGCATCGAAAATTGGACCGTATGCACACCTCGATATGCCCTACTGCCCACGGGCATCAAAACTTGTGTCCGCGCTTTCCCTGAGGAGTTACGGCCCATAGTTGGCAAACCTCTATTTGATTGTACTCTGTTGTCCTCTTGTATCATTCCAGATAACTGCATGTGGTTTTCATAGTCGAGTTGACAGTTGTCAGTTTAGTCAGAGAAGGAAAATTTGACAGGGTCGGACATATATTTTGACACTGGGGTGGGGGGCAAGATTTTCGCAAAATAAATTTTTTATTGACATTCATCTATTTAAGTTTATGTATTTCCCGAACGAAAACAAACCCATACCGGAAAGGATTTTTGAAATCCGAGAAGAAATGCAAGAGTTACGGGCCCTCAAAGTTTGCAATTTGGGCCCATGTGCTTGTGTACACATCTCCTCCGAAGATATCGAACATAGGATGACATCTGATACGCCAACGTGTGCGGACGGAAGAGGGCACGCGGTGGGCCAAATTTTGCCAGTGTCTGTTCATTATTGTGGGTCTGGGGAGGGGTGGTCCGTGGTACCAATTTTTAATTCTTCTCCGAATCAGATGAAACTTGGAATATAACATCTGCAACATGAGCCGATCTAGAAATTGAAAGAATTTCGAAAATCCATCGAAAACTGACGGAATTGCGGGCCCTCAAACTTTGCGATTTTGGACCCATGTGCTTGTGTACACATCTCCTCCGAAGATATCGAACATAGGATGTCATCTGATACGAAAATACGTACGGACTGAAGAGGGCACGCGGTGGGTGTAATTTTGCCAGTGTCGGTTTAGTATTGTGGGTCAGGGGAGGGGTAGTCCGCGGTACCATTTTTTTATTCTTCTCCGAATCAGATGAAACTTGGAATGTAACATTTACCATATACGTTGATCACGATGCTGAAAACAGATCGTAAATCCGTGTGAAAATGGCGGAGATTTTGGCCATCCAATTTTGAATTTGGGCCCATATGCTTTCCAATAACCAAAGTGTTATTCGGGTCCGAATCAGATGAAACTTGTGTTATGCAATCTATGTCAGCGGCAGATCGCAAAACTGGAAACAATTTTTAAATCCGTTGGAAACTAACGGAGTTACGGGCCCTCAAACTTCGCATTTTGTGCCAGGGTTGATGTTTTCCCAATCCCGTCACCCAATTTCGAGGCAGGGGTGGGGTCACGTTCAAACACTTGAGATCAACCTACACATGTTAGGACAACATATACTCACCATACTTCATATTTTCCGTCCCTAAACTGTGATTCTTTCCACTCATGATTTTCCCTATTATTATACTTCCATGGTGTAACCAAGGAAGTATATTGTTTTTCTACTGCGGCCGTTTTCTGTTTAATTGGAAATACTTAGAAACTAATGGGAGGAGGACCGCGAAATCTCTAGCGAATATAGGCATCTAAGGTCTACTAAAAATAATGGTATCCGGATGTTGGTCCAATATCTTTTGACAGAGTTATGGCCCTTTTTCGATAATTTTTCATTGTTATTATTATTCTTATACTGGACACTTTTGCAACCCTTATTACTCGAAAAGTACCAGGAGTAGCATATTAAAACTTGGCACGTATCTTGGGGTCAAAGAGTTGTATGCCATCGTCGCATAAAGAATATTGTCCGCGTTTTCCCCGAGGAGTTATCTCCCTTTATCTGAAAAAATGTCATTTTATTATCTCGGAAATTATAAGGAGCAGAGCATCGAAAATTGGACCGTATGCACACCTCGATATGCCCTACTGCCCACGGGCATCAAAACTTGTGTCCGCGCTTTCCCTGAGGAGTTACGGCCCATAGTTGGCAAACCTCTATTTGATTGTACTCTGTTGTCCTCTTGTATCATTCCAGATAACTGCATGTGGTTTTCATAGTCGAGTTGACAGTTGTCAGTTTAGTCAGAGAAGGAAAATTTGACAGGGTCGGACATATATTTTGACACTGGGGTGGGGGGCAAGATTTTCGCAAAATAAATTTTTTATTGACATTCATCTATTTAAGTTTATGTATTTCCCGAACGAAAACAAACCCATACCGGAAAGGATTTTTGAAATCCGAGAAGAAATGCAAGAGTTACGGGCCCTCAAAGTTTGCAATTTGGGCCCATGTGCTTGTGTACACATCTCCTCCGAAGATATCGAACATAGGATGACATCTGATACGCCAACGTGTGCGGACGGAAGAGGGCACGCGGTGGGCCAAATTTTGCCAGTGTCTGTTCATTATTGTGGGTCTGGGGAGGGGTGGTCCGTGGTACCAATTTTTAATTCTTCTCCGAATCAGATGAAACTTGGAATATAACATCTGCAACATGAGCCGATCTAGAAATTGAAAGAATTTCGAAAATCCATCGAAAACTGACGGAATTGCGGGCCCTCAAACTTTGCGATTTTGGACCCATGTGCTTGTGTACACATCTCCTCCGAAGATATCGAACATAGGATGTCATCTGATACGAAAATACGTACGGACTGAAGAGGGCACGCGGTGGGTGTAATTTTGCCAGTGTCGGTTTAGTATTGTGGGTCAGGGGAGGGGTAGTCCGCGGTACCATTTTTTTATTCTTCTCCGAATCAGATGAAACTTGGAATGTAACATTTACCATATACGTTGATCACGATGCTGAAAACAGATCGTAAATCCGTGTGAAAATGGCGGAGATTTTGGCCATCCAATTTTGAATTTGGGCCCATATGCTTTCCAATAACCAAAGTGTTATTCGGGTCCGAATCAGATGAAACTTGTGTTATGCAATCTATGTCAGCGGCAGATCGCAAAACTGGAAACAATTTTTAAATCCGTTGGAAACTAACGGAGTTACGGGCCCTCAAACTTCGCATTTTGTGCCAGGGTTGATGTTTTCCCAATCCCGTCACCCAATTTCGAGGCAGGGGTGGGGTCACGTTCAAACACTTGAGATCAACCTACACATGTTAGGACAACATATACTCACCATACTTCATATTTTCCGTCCCTAAACTGTGATTCTTTCCACTCATGATTTTCCCTATTATTATACTTCCATGGTGTAACCAAGGAAGTATATTGTTTTTCTACTGCGGCCGTTTTCTGTTTAATTGGAAATACTTAGAAACTAATGGGAGGAGGACCGCGAAATCTCTAGCGAATATAGGCATCTAAGGTCTACTAAAAATAATGGTATCCGGATGTTGGTCCAATATCTTTTGACAGAGTTATGGCCCTTTTTCGATAATTTTTCATTGTTATTATTATTCTTATACTGGACACTTTTGCAACCCTTATTACTCGAAAAGTACCAGGAGTAGCATATTAAAACTTGGCACGTATCTTGGGGTCAAAGAGTTGTATGCCATCGTCGCATAAAGAATATTGTCCGCGTTTTCCCCGAGGAGTTATCTCCCTTTATCTGAAAAAATGTCATTTTATTATCTCGGAAATTATAAGGAGCAGAGCATCGAAAATTGGACCGTATGCACACCTCGATATGCCCTACTGCCCACGGGCATCAAAACTTGTGTCCGCGCTTTCCCTGAGGAGTTACGGCCCATAGTTGGCAAACCTCTATTTGATTGTACTCTGTTGTCCTCTTGTATCATTCCAGATAACTGCATGTGGTTTTCATAGTCGAGTTGACAGTTGTCAGTTTAGTCAGAGAAGGAAAATTTGACAGGGTCGGACATATATTTTGACACTGGGGTGGGGGGCAAGATTTTCGCAAAATAAATTTTTTATTGACATTCATCTATTTAAGTTTATGTATTTCCCGAACGAAAACAAACCCATACCGGAAAGGATTTTTGAAATCCGAGAAGAAATGCAAGAGTTACGGGCCCTCAAAGTTTGCAATTTGGGCCCATGTGCTTGTGTACACATCTCCTCCGAAGATATCGAACATAGGATGACATCTGATACGCCAACGTGTGCGGACGGAAGAGGGCACGCGGTGGGCCAAATTTTGCCAGTGTCTGTTCATTATTGTGGGTCTGGGGAGGGGTGGTCCGTGGTACCAATTTTTAATTCTTCTCCGAATCAGATGAAACTTGGAATATAACATCTGCAACATGAGCCGATCTAGAAATTGAAAGAATTTCGAAAATCCATCGAAAACTGACGGAATTGCGGGCCCTCAAACTTTGCGATTTTGGACCCATGTGCTTGTGTACACATCTCCTCCGAAGATATCGAACATAGGATGTCATCTGATACGAAAATACGTACGGACTGAAGAGGGCACGCGGTGGGTGTAATTTTGCCAGTGTCGGTTTAGTATTGTGGGTCAGGGGAGGGGTAGTCCGCGGTACCATTTTTTTATTCTTCTCCGAATCAGATGAAACTTGGAATGTAACATTTACCATATACGTTGATCACGATGCTGAAAACAGATCGTAAATCCGTGTGAAAATGGCGGAGATTTTGGCCATCCAATTTTGAATTTGGGCCCATATGCTTTCCAATAACCAAAGTGTTATTCGGGTCCGAATCAGATGAAACTTGTGTTATGCAATCTATGTCAGCGGCAGATCGCAAAACTGGAAACAATTTTTAAATCCGTTGGAAACTAACGGAGTTACGGGCCCTCAAACTTCGCATTTTGTGCCAGGGTTGATGTTTTCCCAATCCCGTCACCCAATTTCGAGGCAGGGGTGGGGTCACGTTCAAACACTTGAGATCAACCTACACATGTTAGGACAACATATACTCACCATACTTCATATTTTCCGTCCCTAAACTGTGATTCTTTCCACTCATGATTTTCCCTATTATTATACTTCCATGGTGTAACCAAGGAAGTATATTGTTTTTCTACTGCGGCCGTTTTCTGTTTAATTGGAAATACTTAGAAACTAATGGGAGGAGGACCGCGAAATCTCTAGCGAATATAGGCATCTAAGGTCTACTAAAAATAATGGTATCCGGATGTTGGTCCAATATCTTTTGACAGAGTTATGGCCCTTTTTCGATAATTTTTCATTGTTATTATTATTCTTATACTGGACACTTTTGCAACCCTTATTACTCGAAAAGTACCAGGAGTAGCATATTAAAACTTGGCACGTATCTTGGGGTCAAAGAGTTGTATGCCATCGTCGCATAAAGAATATTGTCCGCGTTTTCCCCGAGGAGTTATCTCCCTTTATCTGAAAAAATGTCATTTTATTATCTCGGAAATTATAAGGAGCAGAGCATCGAAAATTGGACCGTATGCACACCTCGATATGCCCTACTGCCCACGGGCATCAAAACTTGTGTCCGCGCTTTCCCTGAGGAGTTACGGCCCATAGTTGGCAAACCTCTATTTGATTGTACTCTGTTGTCCTCTTGTATCATTCCAGATAACTGCATGTGGTTTTCATAGTCGAGTTGACAGTTGTCAGTTTAGTCAGAGAAGGAAAATTTGACAGGGTCGGACATATATTTTGACACTGGGGTGGGGGGCAAGATTTTCGCAAAATAAATTTTTTATTGACATTCATCTATTTAAGTTTATGTATTTCCCGAACGAAAACAAACCCATACCGGAAAGGATTTTTGAAATCCGAGAAGAAATGCAAGAGTTACGGGCCCTCAAAGTTTGCAATTTGGGCCCATGTGCTTGTGTACACATCTCCTCCGAAGATATCGAACATAGGATGACATCTGATACGCCAACGTGTGCGGACGGAAGAGGGCACGCGGTGGGCCAAATTTTGCCAGTGTCTGTTCATTATTGTGGGTCTGGGGAGGGGTGGTCCGTGGTACCAATTTTTAATTCTTCTCCGAATCAGATGAAACTTGGAATATAACATCTGCAACATGAGCCGATCTAGAAATTGAAAGAATTTCGAAAATCCATCGAAAACTGACGGAATTGCGGGCCCTCAAACTTTGCGATTTTGGACCCATGTGCTTGTGTACACATCTCCTCCGAAGATATCGAACATAGGATGTCATCTGATACGAAAATACGTACGGACTGAAGAGGGCACGCGGTGGGTGTAATTTTGCCAGTGTCGGTTTAGTATTGTGGGTCAGGGGAGGGGTAGTCCGCGGTACCATTTTTTTATTCTTCTCCGAATCAGATGAAACTTGGAATGTAACATTTACCATATACGTTGATCACGATGCTGAAAACAGATCGTAAATCCGTGTGAAAATGGCGGAGATTTTGGCCATCCAATTTTGAATTTGGGCCCATATGCTTTCCAATAACCAAAGTGTTATTCGGGTCCGAATCAGATGAAACTTGTGTTATGCAATCTATGTCAGCGGCAGATCGCAAAACTGGAAACAATTTTTAAATCCGTTGGAAACTAACGGAGTTACGGGCCCTCAAACTTCGCATTTTGTGCCAGGGTTGATGTTTTCCCAATCCCGTCACCCAATTTCGAGGCAGGGGTGGGGTCACGTTCAAACACTTGAGATCAACCTACACATGTTAGGACAACATATACTCACCATACTTCATATTTTCCGTCCCTAAACTGTGATTCTTTCCACTCATGATTTTCCCTATTATTATACTTCCATGGTGTAACCAAGGAAGTATATTGTTTTTCTACTGCGGCCGTTTTCTGTTTAATTGGAAATACTTAGAAACTAATGGGAGGAGGACCGCGAAATCTCTAGCGAATATAGGCATCTAAGGTCTACTAAAAATAATGGTATCCGGATGTTGGTCCAATATCTTTTGACAGAGTTATGGCCCTTTTTCGATAATTTTTCATTGTTATTATTATTCTTATACTGGACACTTTTGCAACCCTTATTACTCGAAAAGTACCAGGAGTAGCATATTCAAACTTGGCACGTATCTTGGGGTCAAAGAGTTGTATGCCATCGTCGCATAAAGAATATTGTCCGCGTTTTCCCCGAGGAGTTATCTCCCTTTATCTGAAAAAATGTCATTTTATTATCTCGGAAATTATAAGGAGCAGAGCATCGAAAATTGGACCGTATGCACACCTCGATATGCCCTACTGCCCACGGGCATCAAAACTTGTGTCCGCGCTTTCCCTGAGGAGTTACGGCCCATAGTTGGCAAACCTCTATTTGATTGTACTCTGTTGTCCTCTTGTATCATTCAGTTTAGTCAGAGAAGGAAAATTTGACAGGGTCGGACATATATTTTGACACTGGGGTGGGGGGCAAGATTTTCGCAAAATAAATTTTTTATTGACATTCATCTATTTAAGTTTATGTATTTCCCGAACGAAAACAAACCCATACCGGAAAGGATTTTTGAAATCCGAGAAGAAATGCAAGAGTTACGGGCCCTCAAAGTTTGCAATTTGGGCCCATGTGCTTGTGTACACATCTCCTCCGAAGATATCGAACATAGGATGACATCTGATACGCCAACGTGTGCGGACGGAAGAGGGCACGCGGTGGGCCAAATTTTGCCAGTGTCTGTTCATTATTGTGGGTCTGGGGAGGGGTGGTCCGTGGTACCAATTTTTAATTCTTCTCCGAATCAGATGAAACTTGGAATATAACATCTGCAACATGAGCCGATCTAGAAATTGAAAGAATTTCGAAAATCCATCGAAAACTGACGGAATTGCGGGCCCTCAAACTTTGCGATTTTGGACCCATGTGCTTGTGTACACATCTCCTCCGAAGATATCGAACATAGGATGTCATCTGATACGAAAATACGTACGGACTGAAGAGGGCACGCGGTGGGTGTAATTTTGCCAGTGTCGGTTTAGTATTGTGGGTCAGGGGAGGGGTAGTCCGCGGTACCATTTTTTTATTCTTCTCCGAATCAGATGAAACTTGGAATGTAACATTTACCATATACGTTGATCACGATGCTGAAAACAGATCGTAAATCCGTGTGAAAATGGCGGAGATTTTGGCCATCCAATTTTGAATTTGGGCCCATATGCTTTCCAATAACCAAAGTGTTATTCGGGTCCGAATCAGATGAAACTTGTGTTATGCAATCTATGTCAGCGGCAGATCGCAAAACTGGAAACAATTTTTAAATCCGTTGGAAACTAACGGAGTTACGGGCCCTCAAACTTCGCATTTTGTGCCAGGGTTGATGTTTTCCCAATCCCGTCACCCAATTTCGAGGCAGGGGTGGGGTCACGTTCAAACACTTGAGATCAACCTACACATGTTAGGACAACATATACTCACCATACTTCATATTTTCCGTCCCTAAACTGTGATTCTTTCCACTCATGATTTTCCCTATTATTATACTTCCATGGTGTAACCAAGGAAGTATATTGTTTTTCTACTGCGGCCGTTTTCTGTTTAATTGGAAATACTTAGAAACTAATGGGAGGAGGACCGCGAAATCTCTAGCGAATATAGGCATCTAAGGTCTACTAAAAATAATGGTATCCGGATTTTGGTCCAATATCTTTTGACAGAGTTATGGCCCTTTTTCGATAATTTTTCATTGTTATTATTATTCTTATACTGGACACTTTTGCAACCCTTATTACTCGAAAAGTACCAGGAGTAGCATATTAAAACTTGGCACGTATCTTGGGGTCAAAGAGTTGTATGCCATCGTCGCATAAAGAATATTGTCCGCGTTTTCCCCGAGGAGTTATCTCCCTTTATCTGAAAAAATGTCATTTTATTATCTCGGAAATTATAAGGAGCAGAGCATCGAAAATTGGACCGTATGCACACCTCGATATGCCCTACTGCCCACGGGCATCAAAACTTGTGTCCGCGCTTTCCCTGAGGAGTTACGGCCCATAGTTGGCAAACCTCTATTTGATTGTACTCTGTTGTCCTCTTGTATCATTCCAGATAACTGCATGTGGTTTTCATAGTCGAGTTGACAGTTGTCAGTTTAGTCAGAGAAGGAAAATTTGACAGGGTCGGACATATATTTTGACACTGGGGTGGGGGGCAAGATTTTCGCAAAATAAATTTTTTATTGACATTCATCTATTTAAGTTTATGTATTTCCCGAACGAAAACAAACCCATACCGGAAAGGATTTTTGAAATCCGAGAAGAAATGCAAGAGTTACGGGCCCTCAAAGTTTGCAATTTGGGCCCATGTGCTTGTGTACACATCTCCTCCGAAGATATCGAACATAGGATGACATCTGATACGCCAACGTGTGCGGACGGAAGAGGGCACGCGGTGGGCCAAATTTTGCCAGTGTCTGTTCATTATTGTGGGTCTGGGGAGGGGTGGTCCGTGGTACCAATTTTTAATTCTTCTCCGAATCAGATGAAACTTGGAATATAACATCTGCAACATGAGCCGATCTAGAAATTGAAAGAATTTCGAAAATCCATCGAAAACTGACGGAATTGCGGGCCCTCAAACTTTGCGATTTTGGACCCATGTGCTTGTGTACACATCTCCTCCGAAGATATCGAACATAGGATGTCATCTGATACGAAAATACGTACGGACTGAAGAGGGCACGCGGTGGGTGTAATTTTGCCAGTGTCGGTTTAGTATTGTGGGTCAGGGGAGGGGTAGTCCGCGGTACCATTTTTTTATTCTTCTCCGAATCAGATGAAACTTGGAATGTAACATTTACCATATACGTTGATCACGATGCTGAAAACAGATCGTAAATCCGTGTGAAAATGGCGGAGATTTTGGCCATCCAATTTTGAATTTGGGCCCATATGCTTTCCAATAACCAAAGTGTTATTCGGGTCCGAATCAGATGAAACTTGTGTTATGCAATCTATGTCAGCGGCAGATCGCAAAACTGGAAACAATTTTTAAATCCGTTGGAAACTAACGGAGTTACGGGCCCTCAAACTTCGCATTTTGTGCCAGGGTTGATGTTTTCCCAATCCCGTCACCCAATTTCGAGGCAGGGGTGGGGTCACGTTCAAACACTTGAGATCAACCTACACATGTTAGGACAACATATACTCACCATACTTCATATTTTCCGTCCCTAAACTGTGATTCTTTCCACTCATGATTTTCCCTATTATTATACTTCCATGGTGTAACCAAGGAAGTATATTGTTTTTCTACTGCGGCCGTTTTCTGTTTAATTGGAAATACTTAGAAACTAATGGGAGGAGGACCGCGAAATCTCTAGCGAATATAGGCATCTAAGGTCTACTAAAAATAATGGTATCCGGATGTTGGTCCAATATCTTTTGACAGAGTTATGGCCCTTTTTCGATAATTTTTCATTGTTATTATTATTCTTATACTGGACACTTTTGCAACCCTTATTACTCGAAAAGTACCAGGAGTAGCATATTAAAACTTGGCACGTATCTTGGGGTCAAAGAGTTGTATGCCATCGTCGCATAAAGAATATTGTCCGCGTTTTCCCCGAGGAGTTATCTCCCTTTATCTGAAAAAATGTCATTTTATTATCTCGGAAATTATAAGGAGCAGAGCATCGAAAATTGGACCGTATGCACACCTCGATATGCCCTACTGCCCACGGGCATCAAAACTTGTGTCCGCGCTTTCCCTGAGGAGTTACGGCCCATAGTTGGCAAACCTCTATTTGATTGTACTCTGTTGTCCTCTTGTATCATTCAGTTTAGTCAGAGAAGGAAAATTTGACAGGGTCGGACATATATTTTGACACTGGGGTGGGGGGCAAGATTTTCGCAAAATAAATTTTTTATTGACATTCATCTATTTAAGTTTATGTATTTCCCGAACGAAAACAAACCCATACCGGAAAGGATTTTTGAAATCCGAGAAGAAATGCAAGAGTTACGGGCCCTCAAAGTTTGCAATTTGGGCCCATGTGCTTGTGTACACATCTCCTCCGAAGATATCGAACATAGGATGACATCTGATACGCCAACGTGTGCGGACGGAAGAGGGCACGCGGTGGACCAAATTTTGCCAGTGTCTGTTCATTATTGTGGGTCTGGGGAGGGGTGGTCCGTGGTACCAATTTTTAATTCTTCTCCGAATCAGATGAAACTTGGAATATAACATCTGCAACATGAGCCGATCTAGAAATTGAAAGAATTTCGAAAATCCATCGAAAACTGACGGAATTGCGGGCCCTCAAACTTTGCGATTTTGGACCCATGTGCTTGTGTACACATCTCCTCCGAAGATATCGAACATAGGATGTCATCTGATACAAAAATACGTACGGACTGAAGAGGGCACGCGGTGGGTGTAATTTTGCCAGTGTCGGTTTAGTATTGTGGGTCAGGGGAGGGGTAGTCCGCGGTACCATTTTTTTATTCTTCTCCGAATCAGATGAAACTTGGAATGTAACATTTACCATATACGTTGATCACGATGCTGAAAACAGATCGTAAATCCGTGTGAAAATGGCGGAGATTTTGGCCATCCAATTTTGAATTTGGGCCCATATGCTTTCCAATAACCAAAGTGTTATTCGGGTCCGAATCAGATGAAACTTGTGTTATGCAATCTATGTCAGCGGCAGATCGCAAAACTGGAAACAATTTTTAAATCCGTTGGAAACTAACGGAGTTACGGGCCCTCAAACTTCGCATTTTGTGCCAGGGTTGATGTTTTCCCAATCCCGTCACCCAATTTCGAGGCAGGGGTGGGGTCACGTTCAAACACTTGAGATCAACCTACACATGTTAGGACAACATATACTCACCATACTTCATATTTTCCGTCCCTAAACTGTGATTCTTTCCACTCATGATTTTCCCTATTATTATACTTCCATGGTGTAACCAAGGAAGTATATTGTTTTTCTACTGCGGCCGTTTTCTGTTTAATTGGAAATACTTAGAAACTAATGGGAGGAGGACCGCGAAATCTCTAGCGAATATAGGCATCTAAGGTCTACTAAAAATAATGGTATCCGGATGTTGGTCCAATATCTTTTGACAGAGTTATGGCCCTTTTTCGATAATTTTTCATTGTTATTATTATTCTTATACTGGACACTTTTGCAACCCTTATTACTCGAAAAGTACCAGGAGTAGCATATTAAAACTTGGCACGTATCTTGGGGTCAAAGAGTTGTATGCCATCGTCGCATAAAGAATATTGTCCGCGTTTTCCCCGAGGAGTTATCTCCCTTTATCTGAAAAAATGTCATTTTATTATCTCGGAAATTATAAGGAGCAGAGCATCGAAAATTGGACCGTATGCACACCTCGATATGCCCTACTGCCCACGGGCATCAAAACTTGTGTCCGCGCTTTCCCTGAGGAGTTACGGCCCATAGTTGGCAAACCTCTATTTGATTGTACTCTGTTGTCCTCTTGTATCATTCCAGATAACTGCATGTGGTTTTCATAGTCGAGTTGACAGTTGTCAGTTTAGTCAGAGAAGGAAAATTTGACAGGGTCGGACATATATTTTGACACTGGGGTGGGGGGCAAGATTTTCGCAAAATAAATTTTTTATTGACATTCATCTATTTAAGTTTATGTATTTCCCGAACGAAAACAAACCCATACCGGAAAGGATTTTTGAAATCCGAGAAGAAATGCAAGAGTTACGGGCCCTCAAAGTTTGCAATTTGGGCCCATGTGCTTGTGTACACATCTCCTCCGAAGATATCGAACATAGGATGACATCTGATACGCCAACGTGTGCGGACGGAAGAGGGCACGCGGTGGGCCAAATTTTGCCAGTGTCTGTTCATTATTGTGGGTCTGGGGAGGGGTGGTCCGTGGTACCAATTTTTAATTCTTCTCCGAATCAGATGAAACTTGGAATATAACATCTGCAACATGAGCCGATCTAGAAATTGAAAGAATTTCGAAAATCCATCGAAAACTGACGGAATTGCGGGCCCTCAAACTTTGCGATTTTGGACCCATGTGCTTGTGTACACATCTCCTCCGAAGATATCGAACATAGGATGTCATCTGATACGAAAATACGTACGGACTGAAGAGGGCACGCGGTGGGTGTAATTTTGCCAGTGTCGGTTTAGTATTGTGGGTCAGGGGAGGGGTAGTCCGCGGTACCATTTTTTTATTCTTCTCCGAATCAGATGAAACTTGGAATGTAACATTTACCATATACGTTGATCACGATGCTGAAAACAGATCGTAAATCCGTGTGAAAATGGCGGAGATTTTGGCCATCCAATTTTGAATTTGGGCCCATATGCTTTCCAATAACCAAAGTGTTATTCGGGTCCGAATCAGATGAAACTTGTGTTATGCAATCTATGTCAGCGGCAGATCGCAAAACTGGAAACAATTTTTAAATCCGTTGGAAACTAACGGAGTTACGGGCCCTCAAACTTCGCATTTTGTGCCAGGGTTGATGTTTTCCCAATCCCGTCACCCAATTTCGAGGCAGGGGTGGGGTCACGTTCAAACACTTGAGATCAACCTACACATGTTAGGACAACATATACTCACCATACTTCATATTTTCCGTCCCTAAACTGTGATTCTTTCCACTCATGATTTTCCCTATTATTATACTTCCATGGTGTAACCAAGGAAGTATATTGTTTTTCTACTGCGGCCGTTTTCTGTTTAATTGGAAATACTTAGAAACTAATGGGAGGAGGACCGCGAAATCTCTAGCGAATATAGGCATCTAAGGTCTACTAAAAATAATGGTATCCGGATGTTGGTCCAATATCTTTTGACAGAGTTATGGCCCTTTTTCGATAATTTTTCATTGTTATTATTATTCTTATACTGGACACTTTTGCAACCCTTATTACTCGAAAAGTACCAGGAGTAGCATATTAAAACTTGGCACGTATCTTGGGGTCAAAGAGTTGTATGCCATCGTCGCATAAAGAATATTGTCCGCGTTTTCCCCGAGGAGTTATCTCCCTTTATCTGAAAAAATGTCATTTTATTATCTCGGAAATTATAAGGAGCAGAGCATCGAAATTTGGACCGTATGCACACCTCGATATGCCCTACTGCCCACGGGCATCAAAACTTGTGTCCGCGCTTTCCCTGAGGAGTTACGGCCCATAGTTGGCAAACCTCTATTTGATTGTACTCTGTTGTCCTCTTGTATCATTCCAGATAACTGCATGTGGTTTTCATAGTCGTGTTGACAGTTGTCAGTTTAGTCAGAGAAGGAAAATTTGACAGGGTCGGACAATATATTTTGACACTGGGGTGGGGGGTAAGATTTTCGCAAAATAAAATTTTTATTGACATTCATCTATTTAAGTTTATGTATTTCCCGAACGAAAACAAACCCATACCGGAAAGGATTTTTGAAATCCGAGAAAGAGTTACGGGCCCTCAAACTTTGCAATTTGGGCCCATGTGCTTGTGTACACATCTCCTCCGAAGATTCATATTATGCTACACGCGAAACGGAGATGACTTTTGGGAAATCCAGAGTCCAAAACGGATCCAAATCGACCTGTCCCAGAAAAGTCGTTCATTTTGTTTTCACTTTTTGAAAAAGGCTCCAATATTTCAACCAAAACTTTTGGACTTAGAACATTATTTTTTTCTCAGTCAAGTGAAAAGAGCTCTTCAAAATAATTCCGCTTATATATATAATATATATTATCTATATATACGCCAAAAATTTGTCACTCCCCTCTCTCCTTCCTCCGGCTACCGGCTACCCCATCCCCCGTGGGATGGAACCTACCTCCGATTCGATACACCAGCATTTGCCGCGGGCCAGTCTCAATCCTCTACCAGAGAACTGATAGAACGCCCGTCGAATTCCAACAATCATTTCCAGAGTGGTATATTGGTATGAGTTCATATCGGAGCCGTTATAAAGCAAATAACTTGGATTTTAATATAAACCCACCTATTCGTAAATTGTGTAGCCCATGGTGTGTGGTAAATTATCATTTTATCGTGTATAGTGTGTCATGAGCTATCTGCGTGCGTGCATTTCACTTTTGTATTTTCTTTCGCATCTTCAACGCATTGCATATCATATACAACCAAACAAAATACAAACATTACATTAATTTGATCAAACAAACCTTCGTTGTACGGTGTATATTTCTACTAACGTAATGACGACGTATAGCCAATTATTCCATTTGCGATAACAACGATAAACACATAGAAACATGCAAATATCATCATTTTCGTAAGAACAATTTGTATATTGTTATAAACCGTAGTATACTGCTGATAGACATTCAATTATTTCCGTCAGTATATGTCTGCTGAATTGGAAATGACTCCTTTTATACTTTCGCAAAATAAAACACCACTGATAGTTTCGTTCACCGTCATTTAAGTCTTGTCAAAAAGCAAACGTGAAACAACCGCTCATTATTCCTACCATAAAGGAATCTACTTATAGAGAACGCTCTTTTCTGTTCGATTACGTTCAAACTCTTTGTGTGTTGTTGTTAATCACTCATTATATTCTTCGGACCGAACGTTCATTAAGCGCGCTTCATGTTATATATGCGAAAACCGACCCACGTGTTTATTGTTTTATATCCGATTCGAATATAAAAAGCATCTTTACATTACCTTTAGTTTGGTATTATTCGTATTTGATGATTAAAATACACCAACGCATGTTAAAAAAAAAAAAAAAAAGTAGATAATTTGACGGGATTCGAACTCACGTCGCAATAAAACACAAACTGAAGGTTTGACGCTCTCACCACTCGGCTACGCACTGCGCTGTTAATTTATAAGAAAATATATTAGTATTAAATATATAGGCATATAACTGTGTATAAACTTTATATCAAAACTGATTGAAATGCGTGACTATATATACCCCTTGCCGCTATACGGGGAACGGGAAAATGCACCTATTCTTCCCACCAAATCCAAACGGGCTAATTAAAGAGCAAGGTAATGCCGTAGCAGGTACATTTGGATATTCTATTCAAGCCACCCCCCGAATATAAAAAGCATCTTTACATTATCTTTAGTTTGGTATTATTCGTATTTGATGATTAAAATACACCAAAGCATGTTAAAAAAAAAAAATAGTAGATAATTTGACGGGATTCGAACTCACGTCGCAATAAAACACAAACTGAAGGTTTGACGCTCTCACCACTCGGCTACGCACTGCGCTGTTAATTTAAAAGAAAATATATTAGTATTAAATATATAGGCATATAACTGTGTATATTTAAACTTTATATCCAAACTGATTGAAATGCGTGACTATATATACCCCTTTCCGCTATACGGGGAACGGGAAAATGCACCTATTCTTCCCACCAAATCCAAACGGGCTAATTAAAGAGCAAGGTAATGCCCGTAGCAGGTACATTTGGATATTCTATTCAAGCCACCCCCCCCCCAAATCTTGACCGCTATACTTTAAAAGTAACCTACCCAACGGAGAATGCAAGATGGGGTGGGTTGAGACTTTTGGTAAATTCCACCGAAAATCTAAAGTGCCATTTTCGAATTTTCAGATGGATCGGTTTACTCGTGACAACGCTATCTACTACATATTTTGGGACTTCTGTCTGTTTGTCTGTTATGTATGGCCAGGAAAACAGCCAGACGGATTTCAACGAAACTTGATATCTAGGGATACTTTTGTCCGGGGAGTGTTTTTGACCCCGACCTGGTCATGACTTTAAAAATGGTCAATTCAATGTCAAATCGTGTAAAACGGATGGATTTCTACGAAATTTGATACCTATGGGTACGTTTGTCCGGGGAGTGTTTTGGACCGGTAAAACTGTGTCCTCGACCTGACCTTGACCTTTAAAATGGTCAATTCAAGGTCAAATCGCGCCTTTCGACGGGATTTTGATAAAATTGATACCTAGGGTTAATTTTGTCGTGGGAATGTTTTACACGGGTCAAATCGAGTCCCCGACCTGACCTTGACCTTCAAAATGTCAATAGGGAAAACAGCACGGACGAAGTCGGGTCACCCTGCTAGTATAATATAAATATTTATACTTAAGTAGTCTATCACTAACCTAATTGTAGCCCCAAATCCAAACGTGCTAATAAAGATCTAGTTTAATGCAGAAGCATGTACGTCGGTATACTGTAGGTACGCCTCCAAGATGTATGCTCAGCGGAGAGCTTGCGTCGGGTGGGTTCAGACTTGGCAAATTCCACCACAAACAAATGTGGAAAATTACTTAAAAAATAAAACTTTGAGACAAAATTTGTTGACGTGGTCAGAAGTATCCAGGTGCAACTTTCGAACGATTGTAGAAGTTTTAGAGTGGACCGTTTAATCCTGGTAGCGCGTAACATTGTTAACGGGTGAAATATATTACTCAAATTAATATGATTTGCACCCTTTTGATATATATACAAGCCGATTACTCTATAATCAGACACACCAAATTTCGTGACCGTTGAACAGGATTTGGGCATCCAGGGGAGCGGTTATAATTAGCCATAAAATGTATCCCTACTGAATACAAATGAACTAATTGGCTGGGTGAATGGTGACTCAGTTGGTCAGGACCATGATGCATTAGACAGTCATTAATCATCATGACATAAACCTTTGGAGTATATTTAATATTTAGAAATGTCAATGCAAGTCCACCATCGGATCATTAAGCACCAATATGAATTCGAATTAAGAGGAATACACATATACGCATAACACTCACATGGGATGGGATGGGATACCATGGAAGTATATCTGATTCCATGGAATCTGACCTCTAGTTTGTAATTGTAATTGAATGTAATTAATTACATTTTCCCAAGTAATTGGATGTAATTTGTAATTGAAGGTTTTTTCAATTACATGTAATTGAATGTAATTAATTACATTGAGAAAAGGGGTGTAATTTCAATTACATTTTCAATTACATTTTCAATTACATTTTCAATTACATTTTCAATTACATTTTCAATTACATTTTCAATTACATTTTCAATTACATTTTCAATTACATTCCAAAAATACAGACCAATATAACAAGTTAACACATCAGCATTTGTATCTGAATTGTGACATGACTATGATATGTTAATAGTATCAGTTAAAACACTTGGTTACTAACTTACTTGACTAGTGCTATACACATGGGGTCATTATCCTGGTAATACATGGTGTATAAATTATATCACTTGTAACGCGTGTTTCCATTACCAACGGAATCACCTGATTATATAGGATCATTCCGCCTCGACACCTATACATTATAACACCGATATCATTTAGAATGGTTGTGCACAGCAACGTGTACAAGAAAACCATAGTCAGAAATGGTAACGCCTCCAAGATCATATTATTAGCCATAAATATAAATTATAATGTAAAATATATTGGTTACACGAATGCACCGCCTCAGAATTCCATTAAAACAACTAATCCTTCAAATTATTACAAAAAAACTACGGCTTATTACTGCAGGTTTTTCATTCACCAAATCAGAAAGCTTCTAAATGCGGATAAAAAATTGAGTTCCCGCCATAAAATCTTCAAGTGTGCATGGCCCAGCCATTGTTCATACCTAAACATCGAACGCAATTAACGCGGTCATAATAGTTACATACTGCAACTATAAGACATCCATCGAATACACATCCCACGAAAACCCGAAATGTGTTGTCCTGCGAGATATCCCATCGCAATAGCTCAATTTGACACGGCCAGATTAGACTTTCTACAATATCCTAAAACAATTAAGCTTCTCAATTCATCGGCATAGTCAATAGAACTTTCACGAGCTTGGACAGTCCAACTACAGCTTTTACCGGACTCAGGGTCGCAGTACAACTTTAACGCGTCCCAAAATAACCGGAAAAACCAATTATCTATTTATAAAATCCCCATAGGTCCACAGATTTATAAAATTTGCCCAACAGTATAATAATAACAAGAAAACTAAGATGCATGCATCAGGTCACCCATGAACTATTTAGCATAGAATGATTCAGTTCGGTTGCAGTTTCACAACGTTACAACTGACATACGATTACACAAGACGAACCTTGGATGTGGAATTATGTAAGAGTGAATATTAATGTTCTAAATCCCATGTTTCACCTTTAGTGGTAATGGGGTCGTACTTTATTAACACGCAAGTAGTGTAATTACGTACGGGTAATTAAAAGTAACAAATCGTTTAGTTTCTATCGTATCGGCTGAAAGTGGTGAGCAGATTTCTGTTGATGAATGTTCTCGTTAGCTGCCAATATAATGTGCATATTTGTCCCGTTACGTTTATACACTGTAGCATTGGTGGGCCAGAGTGTGTTGACATGTTAATTGTTTGGTTCATTAATAACAGATCAGCAGGGATTTGTCGTGATAACCTATACGTGGAAATATGCTACCTAAGCGGTTAAATTAACGGTTGATCTATTACACTACCGTGTATAGTCGGTTTAAATAGGTATATTATATAGGGACGTTTGCTAAATTTTTGTGTGGACCGATGATCGAAAAAAAAATCAGAGGTAAATGTCGGCGGGCGGGAGGGCCTTTTTTTCAATAATTTTTAAAGAAATTGAGCAGTTGCAGCAGCAGCAAAAAAAGGGTGTACAATTGGCAAATGATGAGGGGTGGTGTGACGTGTAACTATGATTGGAATTAGATATGCAATTTGGAGATTATTGGATGAGGGATCTTATATTAATTATATTAAAGGGACGAGAGGGCTTAGTTGTCGAAAATATTCATATTTGTTCCAAACACCGTAAACAGAAAAATATTAAAACGCATACATTTTGGTTCAAATATACGATCACTATCGCTTAAGCATCATGCTTACATAAAGACCTACTATATTTTACCTAAACAAGAGTCTGATTGTGTTATAGAAGGCAGCACAATGCTACTGGCTAATCACACACAAATGGTATAAACGCTCTTTATTATTTCCAAATAAGGAATTGAGCAACAAGGAACGCTCTTTATGTTTACCATCATAATATAAAGAAACACCAGGAAAGTAACTTTTTATGCTTTGTTTACATAACAATCGTCAAATTTACGACAATAACATACTGTTTATGAGATAATTCTCATTTGTATATTAACAAAGTCTGTCTATATTTGAATATTATTTTCGTTTGTAGCGGTTTTTGACAGGTGGAAATATGTTCACAGGATACCCACCAAGGCCTTCCGTACCTTTAAGGTATACTGCAACTTTTTTCTTTTCAATAGCAGAATACAGAATGCTATTAAGAAGTGACACAAAACACAGAACATTTTTTTTAATTATAAGTATTGAGCAGTAAGAAATATTTGAGTCGAGGAAACCAGTAACGAAAGGCGATATTAACATGATTTCTGTCAGAGAATAATTGTTTACGTTCCAATGAATATTAAAATGTACTGAAAACAAACTGCTAATGGGTGCCAGACTTTCATAAACACAAATTATGTATTAATGGTGTAACGACATATTTCGTTCTTTAATGTCTCAAAAAATAGGGGGTGGGGATGATTGGATCTCTAGTTTAACGACATTTTTCGGTCTTTGTAGTTTAATGACATTTTTCGGTCTTTATAATATCTCAAGATATAGGGGGTATTTGGATCTCTAGTTTAACGACATTTTTCGGTCTTTGATAGCAAAATGGAAGAAGTACATCTTTGGAAAGATGTGGTGGCCCTAAAAAGGAAAGTTGTTTGGTGGTGTTGAAAAGCAGTTTTTCTGAACAGTCTTCATTGATTAAAGTGACGTGAAACACTCCGGCAGACACCGGGCAGAGTGATCAAATAGAAATTAAGAATAATCTTTCTCAAAGTAGTTATTTGTTACGAATATTAATCCAAATGGATGATACACAACGTCATTCTTATATATTAGTTAAATGCAATGACTCTCGATGGCGAAATCATTTTTTTTTAATTATAGCCGATAGTTGCGCCCCGAATCGAGGTGTAAATATTTACAATTTGGAGTAGTTCAGACGATGTTCTCTATGAAGTCGTGTTGTAGATTTCTTTGGAAATGTTCAGTGATGTTAGTAGAATGATAGCATTCCCCAGGTTGGCAAAGTGCCCGAGCACTAACTTATCAATTTCTCGCACCCGAAAAAGTCCACAACAAGTCCATAATATGTCTTTAAGCATATATATAAATCTCCGAAAACAAAAATTCTAAAGCATTAAACGATTTGCTATATTTCCAGGGCATATATTTCATCTGATTTTGCTTTTTGCTGATATATACTTTTTCACGAGAATCCAGGGTAATTTGCGAGAATATTTACGAGAATCTAGATTTGGATTCTCGCCGAAATATAAGCCCAGATTTCACTCTGAAGTGTGCCTAAATGGCATAAATTGTACCGTGGTTCCCATGTTCGCCAAAGTGGCATAAATTTATTTCAGGATAATACTAATAGGCATTCATTTATATCACTGATATCAGGACAATAAATAGCCATTTCCATTGCATGGAACAGAAAAGAGCGTTATTGTTTATCGGTGTTGTTTTTGGAAGTGGGGGTAGTTCAATTTTATACGTTTCGACCCCCAATAAGTATTTCCGAACAAATGAATTATTAACAAGCGTGACATGACATCATTGACGAAGATAATTAACACCGATCTACGAGAAGTAGCCAAATACCTTAAGGTAATTGACAGTCTTTCGGCTGCTACACTCTAAAAACTCCAGGTACTCTTACTTCGTATTTGGTACTCTGGAGTGCCAAATTAGGTACTCCATAGACCCTCATGGAGTACCCAAATTTTGGTACTCCAGAGTACCAAAATATATTTGGTACTCCAGACTGCCAACCTGTTTTTGGCACTCCAGAATACCAAAATATATTTGGTACTCCAGACTGTTGGTACTACACGAGTCGCATCCAATAATCCAGCCTGATATTCTACTGACGACAAGATTCACCAGAGTGTAACTGTTGCCATCGGTGGGATCACGAACATGAATACGTAACGTGACTAGAGAATAGATATAGAGAGTTATTAGAAGGGCTGGTACCAAATCATCCCTGGGCTATTTCCTCGGATAGTGGCTAGGAAAACAGAAGTGTACCACACAGAAGGTGATCTAATAGAGCTATGCACTCAAAATACTATTAGCATCCAACTGATACAGCGTTTTTATTCATGTACAACATTCCACTCAAGGCAGATAACTATCAGCTCTGCATTATACATGTTTTTAGATCTGGACAATTCATACCCATGTTGCTATCATATGAGAAAAAGAAGAAACTAGTTAAATCATTTATTAAATTCAACAGTTAATGTGATAACATGGAATGTATATATATACACACTGATCAAAGACATTTACATGTACCAACGGAGTCACTACATGGATTTACACATGTAAATCATTACACGGATTCGTAAAGTCAGAATCGTCAATTTTAAGGTCAAATGTAATTTTGTAAACAAAATTTAAATCGTTATTATGGAATGAAATAAGAATATTTTTCTGCAAACTAATATATATCTATCTATCCATAAGATTTCCACTACAGCCCTCGAAATTAACGGCACCTTTGACCTTAGAATGGTCGATTCTGTCTTTACGAATCCATGTATCAACAGTATATCCTTTTAAATGATAACCCTATTTCATTATCATGTTGTGAAATGTAATGACTCCGTTGGTTAGTGCACTAACGCCATCTAGTTTCATGACATGCTTTTCCAGAAATATCATTGTATTCTTGACCTTCCGTGCATATTGTATCCCAAACACGAAGTAGGTCGACATCAGTAGAGATATTGCCAGCGTCATGTCACAAATCTCCATTTCGTCCATCACAATGGCTATCTTGTCACATGGGAAGAGGTGCCCACAAACACACCCTTTTAGCACCTGTGCCGGTGTTCGTCCAAGTGGAACCTGTGAATGAGATTGAATATGAGTTAATAAAATTTGTTTAAATTACCTCTGTTCTGACAATATCTCGTAAAGAAGCACTGTCTGACTATTGACTAAGAATGCAAATGGGTGAAATTTTGTCAAAAAACGCTTGACATACAAACAAAATAATTGTTTGAACTCGGACACTAGCAATAAGCCAGTGCCCGGTTCGGAACCATATGGTTAATTCTATTCAGTCATATAAATGCCACACGTCCCTCACAAAGGAGAGGAGCCATAAACAGATTACGTTATGTAACTGAGTGGTACCCGAAGGAAAAGGTTCCCTTTTACTGGTGCAGGAGTTTGAAATTCCAGAATCGTAACATTGATGAGCGCTGAATTAAAACAAACTGACACAACAGTTATATCATAATGAGATCGCACCATTGAAGCAAATAGCGAATACATGATTAATTATCGGCTCGGACAGAAGCAGGGGTATCTAATCGCTAAATCAAAGCTTCAGACGACATCATGCCGCGCATGTGCGAATTGCTCATTAACTGAGACCATATTGGGAGTAGTGACCTGACCACAGGTGGGCAATTCCACGGTTTCGGATGTACTCTTCGGACAACATATTTGGCTGAATCTTTTACGCTGGGGCGAATATCTGTACCTACTAGTATTTTATTCTAAAATGTTGAATTATGCTCAATCTTTTAGAAATAATAATATTCAGTTTTTGTGTATAATACTGTATTTCTATAATGTTTGTGGGTGCCTTCAATGGTCGGTGTCGGACGTACTCATACTCGTACCCTACCCTCACTATCGGGTGTATTTTTTAGGAAAATATCAAAATACCAAAAGTCACTCTACTGATAAGGGTTAATAAAAGATTGAACTTAATTTATCAATAGAATAATTACATGTATATATTTTGAAACCGAATTATTTTGTACGAATCATAATTAGTGATCTTTTTTGATAATCTCACTCTTTTATTGCTTGATACCGTACTTGTAAAATAGTCCTTCTATAAACTTGCCCAGACTAGGAAATAGACAGATTTATCTATTTTAACCCGAACGATCTAATTTACATCGGTTTGTGGATCTCCAAGACATATTGTCTGAGTGTCGAACACACTCCTCTGGTCGCCGAGTCTGAAAACAGTGAAATCATAGTAAAATTAAAAACTGCCCGAAATTGGCGAAAAGAAATAATGATATAAGACAAACCTTTAAATGAATCAACTAATTCTTCCAAACCGCAGTCAGTGAGCCAATTACACACATCCGCCAAAGTCCATTTGACCACAAGGACCGCCATTGATTGTATTATTTTTCGTCCGGATGATTTGAAAACAAAGAAAGAAGTGCGAATGGCGCTGCGATCGCAGGAACCGTAACTCTAGATAACAGCGCTTTGAAACTTCCAACCTGTAATCGATACGATTACGAGTCGTATTATGCTAACTGCAGAGCTCTGTTGGTATTACAGGCCTCTGTGGGATCCTGGGATACCAGCGCAGCGTCAGTTTGGTGCTCTGGACTACCAAAGACCGCCGTAGGCACTCCAGAATACCTATACGGCCTCTGATTTTTCTGAGTGTATTATCTGATTATTGATAATCTCATGTTGGCATCCTGCTTCTCTATAGGAATCAGATTACGTTTCTAGAGTCGGGGAGCGAGTACACCGTGGAATGCTAAAGGTGAAGGTAACTGAAGACTGACCTTCACCTGATACATGCGACACGTTATTAAAGGATGACATCCCGTTTATTTGATTTGTACATAATATCTAAACAAGAAAAGATAAATCTTTCAACTCCGATGGAATAATTCCAACATAAAGAGAATTTAATTTCTTATGTAAGACTGGAATTACATGTCCGCAAGACCTGTGGCATTTACGACACAAAGCTGAATCCCTAGCAATTTCCAAATTATCCAAAACATCATCGCAAATGTGCCGTGGAACCTTTGACACTTGATTAGAGAACAAGAATGTACAACACATACCACATTCAAAATCAGCACGCTCTCGTATTGCACACTCATATTCAACATTGTGATTAACATCAGACACATAATCTAAATTTAATAGATCTACCCATGTGTCAACTTCATAAACAAAAGACACTGGAGGTGTGAAACTGTCCGATACAGAGTAAATAAATGAAACAGGTGAATGAAATTCATGTAAATTGTCTAGGTCAATACACAATGATATGGAAGTGTGATCAATTGGAACGCACTTGACTGGCAATATCTGATTACTACATTCAATATCAAACTGTACTGGATTCACCTTTGTTTTTTTCCTTTGATTGATTTTACTACATGTACCATAACAATGATCTTTATTAATCCGGAGTAAGTCTGCTCGATTTCTGGCAGCAACCACATGATCGTCATACACTTCACATGATGCGACAGTATATGGAATATTTGGATTACATGTATATCGCACATTTGTGTCATACATAACACCATACAAATTTGTTGACAGAAAATTTATATCATTGTCCACCGAAGCATTTAAGACTACATTAACATTCTGTTGTAAAGCATCGTTTTTCTTACTTAAACGTTTGGAGCACTTCTTTAATGAGCTTGAAGCATATTGGTGATCACTACAGCTACCGGTAGCCCATACATGTACGTCACTAGTATTATTCATAACACTATTCCGAAATTTGCTTTCAACACACACAGATTGATTTGTCTGCACTTGCAAACCACAACTCCGATTCGCACTCTTCACCTGACATTGCTCAATTACACTTTCTTGACATGCTTCAACAGCTACATTTATAGCGACATTTTCCTTTGTTTTTAAATCGTTATCGGCTGTGGTGCTCACTTCTGAATCAATCATAAATGGCCCACTTTCAATTCTTCCAATAGCTGTCACTGTCTGTGTTATAATAGGAGTGATCTCAAAAATATTTCCTGCATAATTATCAAACACGTGCAGAATAAGTTCATCAAAGGACTCAAAATTCAACAAAACTGCTGTACCTCCAGATGACGTTCGACGTCCTAACAAATCTCGTTGATGAGAGTCAAAAATTGTAAATATATTTCTTGGTCTGTCAATATAAAAGCTATTAAACAGTGATGTCTCCAAATGTTATAATGTGAAATTCACTAAGACTTAATGCTGAAATCAATGATTCAAGAAACGATTGTTGCCCAAAAACGCTGTCTATATCCCCATTTACAACACCATGAAATTGGTCGCGAACATATCGGATGTGGAAAATATTGTTAAACGGCTCTAAATTTTCGGGCAAATGATAATGTCCAAGATATCCAGTGTTTGAATTTAGAATGTCCCTATGTACAGTTTGAACTAACTGTGAATACAAAATCGTTCCCTGTTCTAACAGTCCATCCAAATCATATGCATCAATGTTCACAAGTTGATCATTTTGGTTTTGATCGTTGATCCGGCCAGATGAAAAAAATAACAATGCTACCAAAGCAATTTCTGTACACTGAACACCATTAAAAGGTGAAAACTGTTGGCAGCCCTGGTGTAAATTTGCCCTCACATCTCTGAGTCTGACCATGATGATGGCGATTGACTGATTCTGAATCAGATACACAGTAAAATGGAAGGCAAAAGAATAAAATATTATTATCAGTATAACAAATAGTGAATGGAGAAAAATTCGTTAAAAGAAAAAGATTTATTTGGAATTTGAATTATTTTGATTTGTAAATCTAAATCGCGAAAGAAAATTCAGAGGGTCCAGTAATTTGACTAAATTTAGCAATCGCAGAAAATGGCAACACGCCAACTACTAGAGTAAGGCCTAACAAAAAAAGACCTGTGTTTGGGGTCACATGGTCTGAAAATATTAGGGTAGGTAGGGATTATCTGTTTTTTTTTTTTTTTTTTTTTTTAATAATTAAACATACCGCATAATAATTTAACCTTGTAATGATATTGTGAATGTATTAATTCCCCCATGTACTCTGACAGCCATATAGTATATGAGATGTGACATATTTCACATCAACCAGGCCTAGATGGATAATAATTTACACATACCATATTCATTTTAATATATTAAAATAATTTGATATAATTTCAGGCGGTTTTCAGACATTCCTGAACTGAAATATAAATGTATAAAATTGTTTTAATACTGGTACCATTTAACTGTGGGCATTTATATTAAATAAATAACAGTTTGTCATATTTGTTGTTTTAATCTCTTCTCTTCTATATATTTTGAGAACTCCTTGTATTCGAGAGATAGCCCACACCCTCCGGACCTCAATGATATGATCGTGAATGAGTATTGATATACCCCACTAAACTTTGACAAACACCAGTAATGGTGTGTAGATCATTTACATATCTCTCCTATATATTTTGATACAATCTATCTAATTTACATATCTCTCTTATATATTTATGTTTGTGTGTGTGTTGTACTTCATACAAATCTACGATTCTCGACCGATCGGGACGAAACTTGGTACGTGTGTGTAGTTTGACCAGGCGGTGGTCGTTGTCGTATTGGCGAGCCCGTGCGACGCCCGTGCAGCGCATGCGCAGACGAGATCTCGGAAACGGGTGGAGCTATCGACTTGAAATTTGCTATGTGAATGTATCTTGCGCCGGGTACAACTTTTATCGGGTCGCCGAGCCCGTGCGACGCCCGTGCAGCGCATGCGCAGACGAGATCTCGGAAACGGGTGGAGCTATCGAATTGAAATTTGCTATGTGAATGTATCTTGCGCCGGGTACAAATTTTATCGGGTCGCCGAGCCCGTGCGACGCCCGTGTAGCGCATGCGCAGACGAGATCTCGGAAACGGGTGGAGCTATCGACTTGAAATTTGGCATGTGAATGTATCTTGCGCCGGGTACAAATTTTCATGCGCAGACCAGATCTCGGAAACTGGTGGAGCTACCGGGTACAAATTTTTCTTATTGAAACGCGTGGAGCTAAATATTAAAAAAATATATATAAAAATGTCATGTTTCGGACAAGCCGCCGGTGGCGGGCTAACCTGCTAGTATAATATAAAACAGATGCTTTCCTGTATTATATTTGGAAATTATAAGTGTCAAAACAAGGAGAGTAACTTTAATATTATAGTAAACAGTAGTAAAAACTTATAAATAACTGCGGAATTTCCCATTCAACGAACGATCCGATTGGTACTAGCACATAATTATTTATAGCAGTCCAATGGGCGGAGATCTGACCAGAGTGATGCATTGGATGTCAGAAACACGGGGTCGTATTTTGTCACAATCACGAAAAGGTGTTTTGCGAAATATTCGTATTGACAACAATATGTAGATATGTACTAGATCATACATCCAACTGCATTCACGCACAGCTTGGTAAAACACAGCGCAAGATTGCAGCAATATTGCCAATATAAACAAGTAAATAATACGCCCATCATAAACCAACTTCCCACTGTGAGCCCTGTGTGTTCAATCAATGATTCTATTCGATCATTTGTCCGACCATTCCACGTATGGATAAAGGGACGCAGGTTGTAAACAGCTTGACACGAAACTCCTCCCGTGGGCCTCACTTTAGAGAAGCCGCGCTAGCAACACGTTAGCTACGCCGCATTGAATGGATTGGTTTATTATTTACTGGGGGTGAAAGCTATACACGTGGTTTGTGAATGAATGTTCCAGAACATCGCGGAACATGCATGTTGTTGATGTTTAGAACTTCTCAAAATATGAACTATGCGGGCTGGATTAATTATTAAATAAACACTCTGTGCAGCAGTGCCTACATCAACACACTCTTAAAGACGCAATACACCGCCATCTAATGTCGTTATTTAACTGGGTCGGTGTTTGTTGTTATCAATCGTTCATTGCTTCGTTTTTATGAAGACCATTGTATCTGTTTTGCGCATGCGCAAGTCACTTTCCATATTTGGAATTTCCATATATGGGATTTGTGTTAACCTCAATACCGATCGATACCGATCAAGCTACAACATATAACCACGCAATTATCTTTGCATAAAAATAAGATATATTGTAATTTATGCAACTACGACCCTGGTAACCCTGATAACTAATAAAATATACCGGCCAATTCATTTTAAGATCGTTATTTCACTTTGCTTTAGGCATAAATACACTCTTAAACGCACATAAACGACCCATCGGCGTTAAATTAAATATACTCGGTATGTGCCAAGACAACCCCAGGGACATAACTTTCAACCCGGGAAGAAGACAGGCAATCTCTAAGCCGCGGGGGCGCTCGGTTACCACACATACCAGCGCCACTGTCGGCCACATCTAGATCGCAAAATACTGGACACCAAAACGAATTAGCGGACGTCCATGCAATAACCATCCCCGACACATACATAGGGAAATGATTAGGGAGTAAACAGAACGATCTTGGGATTAGCGAGACCAGATATCTCGCCTAGAAAAGCTACCGAAACCTAACGCAGCGTGATGGATAAGGAGAAGAGTCTAAAGGACGCATATGAAAATGACGATCGCCCGATTACCCTAGGTACGCCTAGAACCGATTCGCCGTGAAGATGCACCGGGCTGTCATTAATGCCCTCTGTGTATTTAGTAAGAAGAAAGCCGATACCGATAACCAGTTCTAGCCGACCACCAAGCAGTGACCAAGAACTCTCAGACGCACGAAAGGAGGATCGAATCCCTGACGAGCAGCAATGGACGAAAATGCAAGGTAAACATTATGAGCTTGTATTTCTAACAACGTCCTACTGATGCGCCGACGGAAGAAGAAGAGCAGACGACAGGAAGATAAACTCAACCGGAACTCAACCGAGTAGAAGACAAGCAGATACGCCCAACCTATGAAGACGGAAGAAGACCCTAAACCGAGCAGACGACAGGAAGATAAACTCAACCAGGAGGAACCCAGATGCCGATGATTGAACATTATTGACTTTGTTATAATTAAATAATCAAACCGTTCTGATAGCCTTAAGAGTTATATGTACCCGTATTGGCACAGGTATTTATTATATTAGTTTTTTTATTGCTCAGTATAGAGTTAGACCCTTGACACCTGTCAATATATTTGGGCTGAATTCATATGATGCGGTATTATTCCTCGAAATAAACAACAAAGCCGTCTTTACTTCGAAATGTCGTTTGGGCTAACATTTACACAAATCCTCGGTGTGTTCTCCTCAATTGACACACAGGTTCTCAGTCGACACACAGGTTATCCCAGAAACAGGTGTGAAATAAACACCCAAGGTTTGGGTGAAATAATAATAAGGTTTATAGTCACGACTCCACAAATGTGCTCTCGGACTTAACAATATACACATAAAACATATACAACACAATACAGATATACAACATAAACTGCGGCTATTTCTTAACTTTACGCAATGTGGGCCGAGGACCAAATGCCACTTCAAACAGGTGGGTTTTAAGTGCGGATTTGAACTCATTTATGGTTTGTGGAATCCTTAAGTGATCAGGAAGTAGATTCCACAGCTTTGGGCCAGCCACAGAAAAGGCGCGATCGCCGCATGTAACCAGATCCCCAGGTTTATAGACAAGTTGATCTTCCTTGGCGGACCTGAGGGGTCTGACGGGTTGATAGCGCTGAATGAGATCCGACAAGTACGATTTTGCCAGATTATTTAAACACTTATAAGTGAAAAGCAAGACCTTAAAATGGATCCTCTGCTCAACGGGAAGCCAGTGTAATTTAGCTAAAATTGGAGTGATGTTATCAAATTTCTTTGTTTTGGTAACAATCCTAGCAGCACAGTTTTGTACAAGCTGAAGTTTCCGAATAAGGTATGTGTTGCAACCAAATAAAAGTGAGTTACAGTAGTCTATACGGCTTGTGATAAATGCATGTACGAGTTGTTTGGTCGTCTCTTCGTCGACCACATTTCGCACCCTGCTGATATTTCTCAGGTGACAATATGCCAATCTGCAAACTTGCATTACATGCGCCTCCGCAGATATATTGTCATCCATCATATACCCCAGGTTGCGGACCATAGTCGACTTAGAGACTACACTATCTCCAAGCACAATATCGTGGGTAGTTGCTTTCTGCAACTGATGCGGTAACCCGATATATATCAGTTGAGTTTTGTCACTATTCAACATACACAGTGCTCTAGGGATTCTCTGGCTGGAATTTCACAACCAGGGTTGAAATGAACGTAGAGTTGGGAATCATCCGCGTAAAAGTGAAAATTCAGTCCATGATGACGGATTATGTCCCCAGCGGTAGGACGTAGATCACATAGAGCATGGGTCCAAGCACATACCCCTGTGGCACACCGTACTTAAGTGCAAAACATCCGAGTGAACGTTGTTCACTGTGACACTCAATGTACGGCCGTTCAGATATGACCTAAACCAATCTAAGGCTACACCAGTCACACCGAGTCTGTTTTCAAGTCTCTCCAATAGCACAGCGTGGTCGATGGTGTCGAAGGCGGCACTGAGGTCCAGTAACACCAAGCATGACACTTCCCTTTGATCCATTGACATAAGCAAGTCGTTTTGGGCCCGAAGAAGTGCAGTCTCAGTGCTGCTATTTGGACGATAGGCAGATTGAAACACTTCCGACAAGCCAGTGGACGACAAGTGTTTTCGGAGTTGTTTGGAAACCCTCTCTATCAGCTTTGAAATAAAAGAGAGGTTTGAAACCGGTCGGTAGTTACTTAGGACCTCGACATCAAGCCCTGGTTTCTTCAGTAGCGGCGTTACTAAGGCATGTTTCATGGTGGGTGGGAAAATGCCACTATCCAAAGAACTGTTTACAATATTCATCAACATGGGTGCTAGTGCTGACTTACATGTCTTCAATAACTTTGTTGGTATAATGTCGAGAGGGCACTGTTTTGATGGAGATTTCGATATAATGTCTGACAGCTGATCAGATGTGAGTGGCTTGAAACACGTCAGTTTTTTTCAGTCCCCTTGATGAACCACTGGTCTGAAGAAATTCCCAGCTGAGTGTTTCATTGTTGCTAACCATATTGCATCGGATGTTCTCGATTTTGTTTACAAAGAACTTCGCAAATATATTGGCAAGCTCGACCGATGACGTATACTGAGGGAGTGGCGAGGACTTGTTTTTGTGAAGTAGTTTATCAATAACATCAGATAGAACTTTAGGCCGTTTTGAGTTATCGCTCACGAGGTCAGCAAAATATTGCCGCTTGGCCTCGATGATAAGTTTATTGACACAATTTCGTTGTGTCACGAACAACTACCTGTGAATCTCCAGTTTTGAGGAACGCCATTGCAGTTCGAGATTTCTACGACGCACTTTCTCTAATCGGAGGTCGTCATTAAACCATGGAGATGATTTACGGTTCACCATGGTTTTAGTTTGCGAAGGTGCAAAACTGTCAACCAACTCCTGGGCCACAAAATTGAAGTTTTTAACCAGCGCGTCGACTGAAAGATCGCGGGTTCTCCACAGAGACGAGGACATAATGGCGTTTGAAAAATCGCAAGGATCAATGCTGCGATATTTACGGAAAGTCATTGTCTTCCTCTCCGGTTTTGGTCTACGGAGCCTTATGTTGAATTTTACCAGGAAATGGTCAGAAAGAGCTATGTCAAATACTTCAATGTCATAAACAATCCTGGAGTCACACTTGCGGGTGGACCACAAGGTCTAGTGTGTGCTTACATTTGTGTGTAGGGTCAGTTACCAGTTGAACAATTTCCATTGATTTCAGGATGTTCGAGAAATGTATCGCTTCTCTGTCCGCCTTATTCTCCATATGGAAATTAAAATCACCCAGTACGATAAAAGGTCTTTTAGAAATAGCCAAAGATCCCAAGAATTCCGAAATTTCTGACCTGAACATATCAACACTTAGTTTGTTTTTTCGGTTTGGAGGGGGTCTGTATACGATGACCAAACGTATGGATGTGGAATTTTCAGTCAAAATGCCCACCATTACCTCAAACGATCTAAATTTGTGAGTCCTTTCCATTTTGATCTTAACTGTATTATTCAGAAGCAATCCGACACCTCCACCCCTTCCAGATGATCGAGGTTCGTGAAGAAGTTTCAAATCGCTTTGCTGGAGTTCACCAATGGTAATACTATCATTAGTTCGTATCCATGTCTCAGTCAATGCGCAGATCGACAAACTGTGATCTTCCATCATATCATGCACATCAGATGTTTTGTTGTTCACGGATTGCGAGTTGAACAGCCCGGCAGTAATATCAGTAGGAGGACGCAGATCTATCCGAATAAGATTTCCAACAAAGAGCTGCTTAGGCTTAGAATGGTGAATGGGACGTCGGCCACCTCTTCTGTTCCTGCGTTTCCGAAGTAGGCCAAGCGATTTTATTCTCTCGAATAGTTTGTCAGATTATGCAGATGCTTGGAAGTTACAAGTGAATACAAAAAAAACTAAAGTCATAATATTTAGTAATAAGTTACCCAAACCAATTCCAATGTTCAGATATCGAGGTCAAGAACTCGAGACAGTTAAAGAATTTGTATATTTGGGAGTAACCTTTTTTTACAATGGAAGATTTTGCCAAAATTTGAAAAAAATAGTTACAATTGGCACAAGAGCAATGTATGGATTGCTAAACAAAGTGAGATCTCTCAAGCTTCCAATCGATATTATGTTAAAATTATTTGACTGTATGATAGTACCCATCCTATTATATGGGAGTGAAATTTGGTGTCACGAAAGAACTAAAATTATTGAATCGCTTCATCTTAAATACTGCAAAATTATAGGATATCTGAAGACAAGTACACCAAATTATATGGTTTACGGTGAATTTGGCAGACACCCTCTGTCCATTGAGATAAAGTGCAGAGCACTATCTTACTGGTCCAAACTACTATCACACGATGGCTCAGAACTTGCAAAAAATATATATATTCTTGTTAAAGAATTGGATCACAATTCTGATGGCTCCTTCAATAGCCCATGGCTATTTTTTATTTCTAAAACACTGAAAGAACTTAACATAGAAAGAGCATGGACAAATCCGTCAGGTTTAACAAAGGCTGAAATTAGAAATATAAAATCAGAGCTTATTGAGCGACACACAACAGAACTATTTACTGAAATGCAGAATGCAAACTCATCTAGAGCACGTTCTTATATGAGTATTAAAACGAGGCCGGGCATGGGTCGCTATCTAAGTTTCTTACCGGCTCACTTAGCAAACATTTTGCTAAAATTTAGAACCGCAAATATAAAACTGCCTGTCGAATATACAAGATGGAAATCTAAATCTGTGGATAATGGTGACAAAACCTGTGATATTTGCGGTGATGGCACGGGTGATGAATACCATTTTATTATTATTTGCAAAGAACTGCAGATAATTCGAGCAGACTATATCCCGAAATATTACTGGGAGAATCCTACGAAAGAAAAATTCGAAAGACTATTATCTTTGGAAAATCAACTATTACTGAAAAAAGTTAGTATTTTTATCAAATTGGCATCAAGAAAATTAAAATATGACTGAGCCGATTATTCCAAATTGAAAAACGTGTGATTAGGTGCATTATTTATATCAATGAATATTTATTTCAGGCAAAATATTATGATAATGATATTATAAAGGATTAAATTATAATATAATATATATAAGATATTATAATACATATTACGATATATTTATACATTTATCATATTATATATCAATATATGTATGATTGTGTAACAATTGTTTTTTGTGACCTATTGTAAATATTGTAAATATTGTATATATGTTATAGCATGTTTCGCCTTAATTGACGACTTTGCAATAAACAATCAAAAAAGTGGGGGCCTCGATTCAGCCGGACCGCCCCTGTGGCGCCAAGCGTTTAAGCCACGAAGTGAAACAGCCGTGTACATAATCCTAAGACAATTACATGCACTACGCGCGTGTGTCACAGTTACCGACTGCGGTGGGTAATTAGCAGACATGCTGGACACTGTCTAGTCCAAGTCTTCTCGTACTAAAACCAGCTAAGATATTGGTATGGCGAGATGGTCGTCCCGTATAGTCTCTTATGACACGACTTACGCCCAAGGTTAGTGGCGGGAATTTGTTGTGTATTTTACTCGATTTACCTAGCAAATCAATACGTGATGCTATATACATCGGAATGAGTGACATCTGATGGTCATAATGGTGTATAATAATCTAACTTTAATGTTAAATTACACATAGAATATACCGGTTGATTGCCACAAACATCGCTTTTTTTCTCTGTTTGTTTACGTTTTAACTGAAAGCCGAACTGGTCCGAATAACTTCGGCATAATCCGGAGTTTGTTCTGGATATTCTAGTTTCCGTTTCTATATATAGCGCGGGGTTTTCCGAACAAAATGGCGAAAACCGATCGCCACAAAGTCCAGTTTCCTATGTGCTTTGAGAACAATTCCCGCACTAAAAACTTAATGACATAATGGAGGATCAGAACAGTAGTTTTGTTGACAATTTTCGCAAGCAACTTGTCAAAATTGGAGCAAATTAGAACTCTTGTGTCTGACTTGCCATGCGTGTGATTTTCATCCATGTGCATTTTGACTTTTGTGTTGATAAAATAATCGGAGAACCGAATCACACAGTTTCGAAATATAGTTCTTCAGTTTTAGTGGGACTTTTCAAACTTAAGGTTCAAAATTTATACAAATTTTGTTTTATTTTTTGTGTGCTTAACAAGAGCAGTATATTGCTCTGTTCGCTTAGTATATATCTTAATTTCGCGGAAGTCCACCAAAATGTGGGTGAAATGTAGCACCATATTATTTATTCTAATGCTCGTTGTGTTTACACTGTTTTAAACTTTGAGAGGGTAGAATTGTAATTCCCGTAATTTATTTAATGTATTACATTTATATCTTCAATGTTTAATTAATCTATTTATTTTTTATTTATTGACACACATAATTACGATTACAATGGAGAATTCATCGTAATTTGCGTTGTTAGTCGAAAATCTACGGAATATTTTCAACGGAAAATGCCGAACACAGTTCGCGAGGTCAACTGAGTTCGCATACTTTTAAAAATTTGTAAACATTGCGGCAAATGTCTCTTTTCGCATTAAATTACCGCTTTCGATTCACAACTGATGTGGGTTTCAGATCAAATAGCATGTCTTCTGCGGAAAATATCCGTTTATTGTCGCAATTGTGATATTTTATTTCATATAATTGTGGTTTTATTTGAGCGGGTCATTAACGCTTAACTCGTGTCATAAGAAGGCTATGCGCGCGATCTCGGACTAAAATCCAGCATCTCGCCATCCCAATATCTTAGGTGGTTTTAGTACGAGAAGACTTGGACTAGACACTGTCGAGCCAATCGATCGACAGTGATTAGTGTTCACCAGGTGATATACAAGAAATATGCAGAAAAAAGTCCAATTAATGAACAATCCGTAAGGAATTCCAACAAAATATCCACTATTCCTGGTCAATGGATATAACATCACACCGGTGGCGTTAGTAGTATTGTCCGTCACTCTGGCCCACCCCCCTGCTCGTCGTCACTCTGGCCCATGGGCCAGAGTGACGACGAGCGAGGGGGTGGGCCAGAGTGACGGCCCAGGGCCGGGCTCGTCGTCACTCTGGCCCATGGGCCAGAGTGACACCCAGTTCTCATATGACTTTTCCCTGTGGTACTTGAATCGTACTTCATGGATCGACGCACACACACTCAGTTATCATATGACTTTTCCCTGTGGTACTTGAATCGTACTTCATGGATCGACCAACACAGTTCTCATATGACTTTTCCCTGTGGTACCTCGTGCACTTCGGATTGGCCATCGGATCGAGGAATGGATCGTCGTCAGTGACTCGTCGCCCGAGCCGTGAGAATATCTCATCCGGGTCCTTACTTCGCTTTTTACTATCCCGAGACCTAAAATAAAAGATTAATGAAAAATAATTTAACCCTTTGAGTGCCACGGGCCGATCTCATCGGCCCTAATTTACGGTGTGTAAAATCGGCCCTAAAAAATAAAAATTGGGTTGAATTTTTTTCGGGTATGCTTAAAGGGGTACTGTACGCCACATGTTGTTGTTGGTTTCTATAGTCTCCGAGTCGGAGAATAAGGTAACAATTTTTCCATTATTTGAAAGTCTGTTGAGTACGAAGTCATGTTACGGATGACAAATTTACCGGAATGCAAAAATACAAATTGTCGTTGTCGAGTAATTTTTGTAAAGTTTTCAACCAAATGAATCAAATAAAAGTTATATTATATGCATACTAGTCCCATATAATCATTTAAGTTATTGTATCGTCGCTAGTCAGTGAGTGGCTTGAGTGTTTTCCCCGTATCATCATAATATTTTAAGCAATCGTGTGTGCGATCGGTTTAAAAATCCAGTATCCCTCAATTACTATTTTTGATTACGGTAATTCGTAATTTAATTGACGCCATTTTATGGCTCCAGTCATAAATTCAATTTATATCAAATTATTAACTTTTAAATTATTAAATTTTAAGATAGCCTATTAACCTGAGCGTTTACAGAATACATCTTCGACTCAAATTACTTATGTTTCTATATATTATCGATATTAGATCGTTGTTGTCACCGGAAATTTAATGAAAATGGCGTACAGTACCCCTTTAAGCATGCTATAGCGAATTTAAAAACAAACTGGATAACACCTTAAGGGCATGTTATAACTCAAAACTATCACCAAGTATTCATAGTAATAATTTTGATGCCCATAAAAAACATAAGATTCCCTGGCACTAAGCCTACTAAATAAGTGTGTTAAAGAATATAAGAAAAAATTATTAAAATTGTAAAAAAAAAAGACGATTAAAAGTTTTCCACCACTTCCTGTCCGTTGTCATGGGATCATGCAGGATTTCTTATACCCTTGTGAGATATATGCGTTTAGCCGCTCTCACTTCCAAATTCCAAATTGGCGCTAAGATCAAAGGTGACAGGTCACAGTTCCGGTCGATATGAATTAGTATAATTTCCGGATATTTGTTCGATACCGGGCACCGGAACGAAGTGCGATCGCGGATTGGGGAATAATTAATTATTATTCTAATAATAACTAAATCCGGGGGTTTATCCATTCAGGCTCTTCTCTCCTATATTGGATTGTTTTGCATACGGTCATTCAGTTTTTCTGTTAAGATACTACATATATTTTCGACTGGTATGTATTTAAACAACTGTGGCCACTCGGGAGATTCTATATGATGGTTGATGGCAGGATAATCGGCTTGTTCCTACATGTAGATTGTGCGCGTGGCAGGTTTATTCGGTTTTATTGGGTTATAGATGTGAATGTTTACGCACACTCGGACATGGTATCTGACTAAGTTGCAAAAGAAGGGTTCTAGTGTTCCACTTTCCTTTTTCACGCAGTTCTCATTTATTAGTACAACGTCTATTAATGTCTCGGAATATTCAGTGAAATTTGTCGAGTCATTGATAACTTGGTCAAGAGTAATCTAAGTGCATATTGATGATACTTTAGTACTCGTTAGGGCAAACTGATTTTCATTTTAGTCTCCACATATGACTATTCTTTTAGATGGATACGCATTGATCACGTCGCCAATATTACCTTTTATCTCACCACAGCCTTGTACATTTGGGGGGGGGGGGGCAGTAGTATTGGCGGGCACTCTGGCCCACTCCCTCGCTCGTCGACCCTCTGCCCCATGGGCCAGAGTGCCCGCTCCGGGTAAACAAACATGGGCCAGAAAAAACCTGGGTCGGGCACTCTGGCCCATGGGCCAGAGTGCCCGCCCCCAGTAAAATTTCTGGCCCACCCCCCTCGCTGCGGGCCACTCTGGCCCACAGCGAGGGGGTGGGCCAGAAATTTGATATACCCTGTTGTCCATTCATCGGGGAAAACGCCAGTATCAAGTATCGAGTTGAATAGACGAGTGTAGTACGTTAACATAATGTCTTTAGTTGTCTTGATGTACTCATTCGAGACCCGATAAACCCCACTTGATTTATTGAATTTTAACTTGTCAATAACACTGGCGATTTCTTCTGAACTGATGGGGTTGTTCAATTCTTCAGTTGTTTCTAGACCAAACATTTCGTTAATTAAGGGTTCTAGTTGAGTTGTTTCCTCTTCCACATTCTGGGATTTAAAGTGTTCAAAGAAGTCGTCCACCCCAATGTGAATTTCAGTTTGGGCCGTTCTGCTGGATGAGTACTTTTCGAGGGTTCGCCAAAATTCGCCCTTAGATCTCTGCGAAAGACGCCGAAGTTCGTTATTGCAACGTTCGTTCATAGAAACAATTTTCTTATTCATTGTGTTCTTGTAAATTTTACTTACAGATCTTAAAGCGGCTTTATTTAATACGGATTTATTTTTATTAAACTTCTTTCTGGCTCTGTTAAACCTTTTTCGTTTGATTCTACATTCTTTGTCAAACCATGGCCTGTTGTTTCTATGCTTAAAGTTAGCATTATCGGCTTTAACAAATTTCCGATCAGATTTACCAAATATTTCTTCTGCTGCAGATGTTAAAATGTTCGCAATTTGAGAAGCACAATGCGCGGTATTCGATGTCATACACGTATGTCCATCACAATACTTTTCAAAAATTACCTGCAATTCGTCCGTGCGCATCCCAACCAAGTTTATGAATTCTTCCGATTTATCGTTTTCCCATTTTTTGATTCGCGATGGCACACTGTGTCCCTCCGATTCAAAGTGATCAGAAGAAGATGCAAGTTGTTCGCACGATATACTACTGCTAATCTCGACATTGAGTGCACAGTGGACATCAGACGTGAGACAAGAAAATTCAAGGATTTCAAAATCACTAATGAGACCAAATACCTCCTCAGACCCTAAAGCGTAATCTACGACACTGGCATCACGACATGTTTTCTTGCCTATACCCTTGTCTGCTCCTAACCGTCCGTTCATAATATATTCTCTGCTAAATTTTGTTAGGTGATGCAGTCGATAACCGTATGCGTTGGGCCTCCCGATGTCTTCCGATGCGCGTTTATAAATTACCATGTCTCTTGTTGCCTGTAGATAAATCGTTAGATAATCGGATTCATCTTGCGAAGATTCTAAATCTACATAATCTTCAAGTTCGGCAGTTCTAGAATTGAAATAACCAACTAGCATTGTTTTTGGATACGAGGACTTCATTTGAATAATCTCGTTTTCAAGAGATGTGCTCCAGTTGTTGCCTGTGTACTTTGTGTTTTCTGGTGGTATGTAAACGTTACCCAACAAAAGTTGTGACCCATTTGAAAGAGATATCTCAGCCCACAAAATAAATTTCAAGTCAGTTTTAATGACCTTCGGGTTCAGGTTCAAGCTGTCGCGTATCGCTATTAATAACCCTCCCGAGCGCGTTACATTATTCGGACTGCATTTCTTCGCGATTATCTCAAATCCAGGAATTTGTAAATCGTCTGTGGCATGCACTTTAATCTCTGTTAAACACAAAACATCATATCTCATAATCAAAGGAACTCGGGGTAATTGAGGCGTTTCATTATACAACCCACGTTAAGCGAAAGTATTCTAATGTTGTTCGTTCCACCAGCATCATGATCATCATCATCTTCATCATCAGTATCGTTACCCCCTTCATCACCATCATCATCATCATAATCACCATCATCATCATCATCATCATCATCGTCGTCCTCATCAGCACCATCACCATCGGCATTCTCATCACCAGTATCGTCATCAACCCCACCATCATTTTCACCCTCGTCATCACCGTTATGATCACCCTCATCTCCACCAGAATCATCACCATTACCCGTTGGATCATAGAATCATGATATTGTGATGTATCTTGTTGAATCATAGAATGATGATATTGTGATGTATCTTGTTGGATCATAGAATGATGATCTTGGGGTGTAACGTATTGGATCATAGAATGATGATATTGGGGTGTAACTTGTTGGATCATAGAATGATGATGTTGGGGTGTAACTTGTTGGATCATAGAATGATGATCTTGGTGTGTAACTTGTTGGATCATGGAATGATGATGTTGGGGTGTAATTGTTGGATAATAGAATGATGATGTTGGGGTGTAACTTTTTGAAACATAGAATGATGATGTTGGGGTGTAACTTGTTGGATCATAGAATGATGATCTTGGGGTGTAACTTGTTGGATCATAGAATGATGATATTGGGGTGTAACTTGTTGGATCATAGAATGATGATGTTGGTGTGTAACTTGTTGGATCATAGAATGATGATGTTGGTGTGTAACTTGTTGGATAATAGAATGATGATCTCATGGTGTAACTTGTTGGATCATAGAATGATGATCTTGGGGTGTAACTTGTTGGATTATATAATGATGATGTTGGGGTGTAACTTTCTGGATCATAGAATGATGATCTTGGGGTGTAACTTGTTGGATTATAGAATGATGATGTTGGGGAGTAACTTGTTGGATCATAGAATGATGATCTTGGTGTGTAACTTGTTGGACCATAGAATGATGATCTTAGTGTGTAACTTGTTGGATCATAGAATGTTGATGTTGGGGTGTAACTTGTTGGATCATAGAATGATGATGTTAGGGTGTAACTTGTTGGATCATAGAATGATGATGTTGGGGTGTAACTTGTTGTAACATAGAATGATGATATTGAGGTGTAGCTTGTTGGATCATAGAATGATGATGTTGGGTTGTAACTTGTTGGATTATAGATTGATGATTTTGTGGTGTAACTATCTGGATCATAGAATGATGATCTTGGTGTGTAACTTGTTGGATTATAGAATGATGATGTTGGGGAGTAACTTGTTGGATCATAGAATGATGATCTTGGTGTGTAACTTGTTGGACCATAGAATGATGATCTTAGTGTGTAACTTGTTGGATCATAGAATGATGATGTTGGGGTGTAACTTGTTGGATCATAGAATGATGATGTTGGTGTGTAACTTGTTGGACCATAGAATGATGATCTTGCGGTGTAACTTGTTGGATCATAGAATGATGATATTGGGGTGTAGCTTGTTGGATCATAGAATGATGACGTTGGGGTGTAACTTGTTCGATCATAGAATGATGATCTTGGGGTGTAACTTGTTGGATCATAGAATGATGATCTTGGGGTGTAACTTGTTGGATCATAGAATGATGATCTTGGGGTGTAACTTGATGGATCATAGAATGATGATCTCAGGGTGTAACTTGTTGGATCATAGAATGATGATGTTGGGGTGTAACTTTTTGGATCATAGAATGATGATGTTGAGGTGTAACATGTTGTATCATAGAATGATGATGTTGTGATGTAACTTGTTGAATCATATAATGATGATGCTGGGATGTAACTTGTTGAATCATATAATGATGATGTTGGTGTGTAACTTGTTGTAACATATAATGATGATGTTGGGGTGTAACTTGTTGAATCATATAATGATGATGTTGGTGTGTAACTTGTTGAATCATATAATGATGATGTTGTGGTGTAACTTGTTGAATCATATAATGATGATGTTGGTGTGTAACTTGTTGTAACATATAATGATGATGTTGGGGTGTAACTTGTTGAATCATATAATGATGATGTTGGTGTGTAACTTGTTGTAACATATAATGATGATGTTGGGATGTAACTTGTTGAATCATATAATGATGATGTTGGGTGTAACTTGTTGAATCATATAATGATGATGTTGGTGTGTAACTTGTTGTAACATATAATGATGATGTTGGGGTGTAACTTGTTGAATCATATAATGATGATGTTGAGGTGTAACTTGTTGAATCATATAATGATGATGTTGGTGTGTAACTTGTTGAATCATAGAATGATGATGTTGTGGTGTAACTTGTTGTAACATATAATGATGATGTTGTGGTGTAACTTGATGTAACATATAATGATGATGTTGGGATGTAACTTGTTGTAACATATAATGATGATGTTGGGGTGTAACTTGTTGTATCATATAATGATGATGTTGGTGTGTAACTTGTTGTAACATATAATGATGATGTTGGGATGTAACTTGTTGTAACATATAATGATGATGTTGTGGTGTAACTTGTTGTAACATATAATGATGATGTTGGGGTGTAACTTGTTGTAACATATAATGATGATGTTGGGGTGTAACTTGTTGTATCATATAATGATGATGTTGGGGTGTAACTTGTTGTAACATATAATGATGATGTTGTGGTGTAACTTGTTGTAACATATAATGATGATGTTGTGGTGTAACTTGTTGTAACATATAATGATGATGTTGGGGTGTAACTTGTTGAATCATATAATGATGATGTTGGGTGTAACTTGTTGTAACATATAATGATGATGTTGGGGTGTAACTTGTTGAATCATATAATGATGATGTTGGTGTGTAACTTGTTGTAACATATAATGATGATGTTGGGGTGTAACGTGTTGTAACATATAATGATGATGTTGTGGTGTAACTTGTTGTAACATATAATGATGATGTTGGGATGTAACTTGTTGTAACATATAATGATGATGTTGTGGTGTAACTTGTTGAATCATATAATGATGATGTTGGGGTGTAACTTGTTGTAACATATAATGATGATGTTGTGGTGTAACTTGTTGGATCATATAATGATGATGTTGTGGTGTAACTTGTTGTAACATATAATGATGATGTTGTGGTGTAACTTGTTGTAACATATAATGATGATGTTGTGGTGTAACTTGTTGTATCATATAATGATGATGTTGTGGTGTAACTTGTTGAATCATATAATGATGATGTTGGGGTGTAACTTGTTGTAACATATAATGATGATGTTGTGGTGTAACTTGTTGTAACATATAATGATGATGTTGTGGTGTAACTTGTTGAATCATATAATGATGATGTTGTGGTGTAACTTGTTGAATCATATAATGATGATGTTGGGGTGTAACTTGTTGTAACATATAATGATGATGTTGGGATGTAACTTGTTGTAACATATAATGATGATGTTGTGGTGTAACTTGTTGAATCATATAATGATGATGTTGGGGTGTAACTTGTTGAATCATATAATGATGATGTTGGGGTGTAACTTGTTGTAACATATAATGATGATGTTGTAGTGTAACTTGTTGTATCATATAATGATGATGTTGGGATGTAACTTGTTGTAACATATAATGATGATGTTGGGGTGTAACTTGTTGAATCATATAATGATGATGTTGTGGTGTAACTTGTTGTAACATATAATGATGATGTTGGTGTGTAACTTGTTGAATCATATAATGATGATGTTGTGGTGTAACTTGTTGTAACATATAATGATGATGTTGTGGTGTAACTTGTTGTAACATATAATGATGATGTTGGGTGTAACTTGTTGTAACATATAATGATGATGTTGTGGTGTAACTTGTTGTAACATATAATGATGATGTTGGGATGTAACTTGTTGTAACATATAATGATGATGTTGTGATGTAACTTGTTGTAACATATAATGATGATGTTGTGATGTAACTTGTTGTAACATATAATGATGATGTTGGTGTGTAACTTGTTGTAACATATAATGATGATGTTGTGATGTAACTTGTTGTAACATATAATGATGATGTTGTGGTGTAACTTGTTGTAACATATAATGATGATGTTGGGATGTAACTTGTTGTAACATATAATGATGATGTTGGGGTGTAACTTGTTGTAACATATAATGATGATGTTGGTGTGTAACTTGTTGTAACATATAATGATGATGTTGGGGTGTAACTTGTTGTATCATATAATGATGATGTTGTAGTGTAACTTGTTGTAACATATAATGATGATGTTGGGGTGTAACTTGTTGTAACATATAATGATGATGTTGGTGTGTAACTTGTTGTAACATATAATGACGATGTTGGGGTGTAACTTGTTGTAACATATAATGATGATGTTGTGGTGTAACTTGTTGTATCATATAATGATGATGTTGGTGTGTAACTTGTTGTAACATATAATGATGATGTTGGTGTGTAACTTGTTGTAACATATAATGATGATGTTGGTGTGTAACTTGTTGTAACATATAATGATGATGTTGTAGTGTAACTTGTTGTATCATATAATGATGATGTTGTAGTGTAACTTGTTGTAACATATAATGATGATGTTGTAGTGTAACTTGTTGTAACATATAATGATGATGTTGTAGTGTAACTTGTTGTAACATATAATGATGATGTTGTAGTGTAACTTGTTGTAACATATAATGATGATGTTGTAGTGTAACTTGTTGTAACATATAATGATGATGTTGTAGTGTAACTTGTTGTAACATATAATGATGATGTTGTAGTGTAACTTGTTGTAACATATAATGATGATGTTGGGATGTAACTTGTTGTAACATATAATGATGATGTTGTGGTGTAACTTGTTGTAACATATAATGATGATGTTGTGGTGTAACTTGTTGTAACATATAATGATGATGTTGGTGTGTAACTTGTTGTAACATATAATGATGATGTTGTAGTGTAACTTGTTGTAACATATAATGATGATGTTGTAGTGTAACTTGTTGTAACATATAATGATGATGTTGGTGTGTAACTTGTTGTAACATATAATGATGATGTTGTAGTGTAACTTGTTGTAACATATAATGATGATGTTGTAGTGTAACTTGTTGTAACATATAATGATGATGTTGTAGTGTAACTTGTTGTAACATATAATGATGATGTTGTGGTGTAACTTGTTGTAACATATAATGATGATGTTGTGATGTAACTTGTTGTAACATATAATGATGATGTTGTGATGTAACTTGTTGAATCATATAATGATGATGTTGTGGTGTAACTTGTTGTAACATATAATGATGATGTTGTAGTGTAACTTGTTGTAACATATAATGATGATGTTGTGGTGTAACTTGTTGTAACATATAATGATGATGTTGTGATGTAACTTGTTGAATCATATAATGATGATGTTGTAGTGTAACTTGTTGTAACATATAATGATGATGTTGTGGTGTAACTTGTTGTAACATATAATGATGATGTTGTGATGTAACTTGTTGTAACATATAATGATGATGTTGTGGTGTAACTTGTTGAATCATATAATGATGATGTTGTAGTGTAACTTGTTGTAACATATAATGATGATGTTGTGGTGTAACTTGTTGTAACATATAATGATGATGTTGTGATGTAACTTGTTGTAACATATAATGATGATGTTGTGATGTAACTTGTTGTAACATATAATGATGATGTTGTGGTGTAACTTGTTGAATCATATAATGATGATGTTGTAGTGTAACTTGTTGTAACATATAATGATGATGTTGTGGTGTAACTTGTTGTAACATATAATGATGATGTTGTGATGTAACTTGTTGTAACATATAATGATGATGTTGTGATGTAACTTGTTGTAACATATAATGATGATGTTGTGGTGTAACTTGTTGAATCATATAATGATGATGTTGTAGTGTAACTTGTTGTAACATATAATGATGATGTTGTGGTGTAACTTGTTGTAACATATAATGATGATGTTGTGATGTAACTTGTTGTAACATATAATGATGATGTTGTGATGTAACTTGTTGTAACATATAATGATGATGTTGTGGTGTAACTTGTTGAATCATATAATGATGATGTTGTAGTGTAACTTGTTGTAACATATAATGATGATGTTGTGGTGTAACTTGTTGTAACATATAATGATGATGTTGTGATGTAACTTGTTGTAACATATAATGATGATGTTGTGATGTAACTTGTTGTAACATATAATGATGATGTTGTGATGTAACTTGTTGTAACATATAATGATGATGTTGTGATGTAACTTGTTGTAACATATAATGATGATGTTGTGGTGTAACTTGTTGAATCATATAATGATGATGTTGTAGTGTAACTTGTTGTAACATATAATGATGATGTTGTGGTGTAACTTGTTGTAACATATAATGATGATGTTGTGATGTAACTTGTTGTAACATATAATGATGATGTTGTGGTGTAACTTGTTGTAACATATAATGATGATGTTGTAGTGTAACTTGTTGAATCATATAATGATGATGTTGTAGTGTAACTTGTTGTAACATATAATGATGATGTTGTGGTGTAACTTGTTGTAACATATAATGATGATGTTGTGATGTAACTTGTTGTAACATATAATGATGATGTTGTGGTGTAACTTGTTGAATCATATAATGATGATGTTGTGGTGTAACTTGTTGAATCATATAATGATGATGTTGTGGTGTAACTTGTTGTAACATATAATGATGATGTTGTAGTGTAACTTGTTGTAACATATAATGATGATGTTGTAGTGTAACTTGTTGTAACATATAATGATGATGTTGTGGTGTAACTTGTTGTAACATATAATGATGATGTTGTGATGTAACTTGTTGTAACATATAATGATGATGTTGTGATGTAACTTGTTGTATCATATAATGATGATGTTGGGGTGTAACTTGTTGTAACATATAATGATGATGTTGTAGTGTAACTTGTTGTAACATATAATGATGATGTTGTGATGTAATTTGTTGTAACATATAATGATGATGTTGTAGTGTAACTTGTTGTAACATATAATGATGATGTTGTAGTGTAACTTGTTGAATCATATAATGATGATGTTGTAGTGTAACTTGTTGTAACATATAATGATGATGTTGTAGTGTAACTTGTTGAATCATATAATGATGATGTTGTAGTGTAACTTGTTGTAACATATAATGATGATGTTGTAGTGTAACTTGTTGTAACATATAATGATGATGTTGTGGTGTAACTTGTTGTAACATATAATGATGATGTTGTGGTGTAACTTGTTGTAACATATAATGATGATGTTGTGGTGTAACTTGTTGTAACATATAATGATGATGTTGTAGTGTAACTTGTTGTAACATATAATGATGATGTTGTAGTGTAACTTGTTGAATCATATAATGATGATGTTGTAGTGTAACTTGTTGAATCATATAATGATGATGTTGAGGTGTAACTTGTTGTAACATATAATGATGATGTTGTAGTGTAACTTGTTGTAACATATAATGATGATGTTGTAGTGTAACTTGTTGTAACATATAATGATGATGTTGTAGTGTAACTTGTTGTAACATATAATGATGATGTTGTGGTGTAACTTGTTGTAACATATAATGATGATGTTGTGGTGTAACTTGTTGTAACATATAATGATGATGTTGTGGTGTAACTTGTTGTAACATATAATGATGATGTTGTAGTGTAACTTGTTGTAACATATAATGATGATGTTGTAGTGTAACTTGTTGTAACATATAATGATGATGTTGTGATGTAATTTGTTGTAACATATAATGATGATGTTGTAGTGTAACTTGTTGTAACATATAATGATGATGTTGTAGTGTAACTTGTTGAATCATATAATGATGATGTTGTAGTGTAACTTGTTGTAACATATAATGATGATGTTGTGGTGTAACTTGTTGAATCATATAATGATGATGTTGGTGTGTAACTTGTTGTAACATATAATGATGATGTTGTGGTGTAACTTGTTGAATCATATAATGATGATGTTGTAGTGTAACTTGTTGTAACATATAATGATGATGTTGTAGTGTAACTTGTTGAATCATATAATGATGATGTTGTAGTGTAACTTGTTGAATCATATAATGATGATGTTGTGGTGTAACTTGTTGTAACATATAATGATGATGTTGTAGTGTAACTTGTTGTAACATATAATGATGATGTTGTAGTGTAACTTGTTGAATCATATAATGATGATGTTGTAGTGTAACTTGTTGTAACATATAATGATGATGTTGTGGTGTAACTTGTTGTAACATATAATGATGATGTTGTAGTGTAACTTGTTGTAACATATAATGATGATGTTGTAGTGTAACTTGTTGAATCATATAATGATGATGTTGTAGTGTAACTTGTTGTAACATATAATGATGATGTTGTAGTGTAACTTGTTGAATCATATAATGATGATGTTGTAGTGTAACTTGTTGAATCATATAATGATGATGTTGTAGTGTAACTTGTTGTAACATATAATGATGATGTTGTGATGTAACTTGTTGTAACATATAATGATGATGTTGGGGTGTAACTTGTTGTAACATATAATGATGATGTTGTGATGTAACTTGTTGTATCATATAATGATGATGTTGTAGTGTAACTTGTTGTAACATATAATGATGATGTTGTAGTGTAACTTGTTGAATCATATAATGATGATGTTGTAGTGTAACTTGTTGAATCATATAATGATGATGTTGTAGTGTAACTTGTTGTAACATATAATGATGATGTTGTAGTGTAACTTGTTGTAACATATAATGATGATGTTGTAGTGTAACTTGTTGAATCATATAATGATGATGTTGTAGTGTAACTTGTTGAATCATATAATGATGATGTTGTAGTGTAACTTGTTGAATCATATAATGATGATGTTGTGGTGTAACTTGTTGAATCATATAATGATGATGTTGTAGTGTAACTTGTTGTAACATATAATGATGATGTTGTAGTGTAACTTGTTGTAACATATAATGATGATGTTGGGGTGTAACTTGTTGAATCATATAATGATGATGTTGTAGTGTAACTTGTTGAATCATATAATGATGATGTTGTAGTGTAACTTGTTGTAACATATAATGATGATGTTGTAGTGTAACTTGTTGAATCATATAATGATGATGTTGTAGTGTAACTTGTTGAATCATATAATGATGATGTTGTAGTGTAACTTGTTGAATCATATAATGATGATGTTGTAGTGTAACTTGTTGTAACATATAATGATGATGTTGTAGTGTAACTTGTTGAATCATATAATGATGATGTTGTAGTGTAACTTGTTGTAACATATAATGATGATGTTGTAGTGTAACTTGTTGTAACATATAATGATGATGTTGTAGTGTAACTTGTTGTAACATATAATGATGATGTTGTAGTGTAACTTGTTGAATCATATAATGATGATGTTGTAGTGTAACTTGTTGAATCATATAATGATGATGTTGAGGTGTAACTTGTTGTAACATATAATGATGATGTTGTAGTGTAACTTGTTGTAACATATAATGATGATGTTGTAGTGTAACTTGTTGTAACATATAATGATGATGTTGTAGTGTAACTTGTTGTAACATATAATGATGATGTTGTGGTGTAACTTGTTGTAACATATAATGATGATGTTGTGGTGTAACTTGTTGTAACATATAATGATGATGTTGTGGTGTAACTTGTTGTAACATATAATGATGATGTTGTAGTGTAACTTGTTGTAACATATAATGATGATGTTGTAGTGTAACTTGTTGTAACATATAATGATGATGTTGTGATGTAATTTGTTGTAACATATAATGATGATGTTGTAGTGTAACTTGTTGTAACATATAATGATGATGTTGTAGTGTAACTTGTTGAATCATATAATGATGATGTTGTGGTGTAACTTGTTGTATCATATAATGATGATGTTGTAGTGTAACTTGTTGAATCATATAATGATGATGTTGTGGTGTAACTTGTTGAATCATATAATGATGATGTTGGGGTGTAACGTGTTGTAACATATAATGATGATGTTGTAGTGTAACTTGTTGTAACATATAATGATGATGTTGTAGTGTAACTTGTTGTAACATATAATGATGATGTTGTAGTGTAACTTGTTGTAACATATAATGATGATGTTGTAGTGTAACTTGTTGTAACATATAATGATGATGTTGTAGTGTAACTTGTTGTAACATATAATGATGATGTTGTGGTGTAACTTGTTGTAACATATAATGATGATGTTGTAGTGTAACTTGTTGAATCATATAATGATGATGTTGTAGTGTAACTTGTTGTAACATATAATGATGATGTTGTAGTGTAACTTGTTGAATCATATAATGATGATGTTGTAGTGTAACTTGTTGTAACATATAATGATGATGTTGTAGTGTAACTTGTTGAATCATATAATGATGATGTTGTAGTGTAACTTGTTGTAACATATAATGATGATGTTGTGGTGTAACTTGTTGTAACATATAATGATGATGTTGTAGTGTAACTTGTTGTAACATATAATGATGATGTTGTAGTGTAACTTGTTGAATCATATAATGATGATGTTGTAGTGTAACTTGTTGTAACATATAATGATGATGTTGTAGTGTAACTTGTTGAATCATATAATGATGATGTTGTAGTGTAACTTGTTGAATCATATAATGATGATGTTGTAGTGTAACTTGTTGTAACATATAATGATGATGTTGTAGTGTAACTTGTTGTAACATATAATGATGATGTTGTGGTGTAACTTGTTGAATCATATAATGATGATGTTGTAGTGTAACTTGTTGTAACATATAATGATGATGTTGTAGTGTAACTTGTTGAATCATATAATGATGATGTTGTAGTGTAACTTGTTGTAACATATAATGATGATGTTGTAGTGTAACTTGTTGAATCATATAATGATGATGTTGTAGTGTAACTTGTTGAATCATATAATGATGATGTTGTAGTGTAACTTGTTGTAACATATAATGATGATGTTGTAGTGTAACTTGTTGAATCATATAATGATGATGTTGTAGTGTAACTTGTTGAATCATATAATGATGATGTTGTAGTGTAACTTGTTGTAACATATAATGATGATGTTGTAGTGTAACTTGTTGTAACATATAATGATGATGTTGTAGTGTAACTTGTTGAATCATATAATGATGATGTTGTAGTGTAACTTGTTGAATCATATAATGATGATGTTGTGGTGTAACTTGTTGTAACATATAATGATGATGTTGTGGTGTAACTTGTTGTAACATATAATGATGATGTTGTGGTGTAACTTGTTGTAACATATAATGATGATGTTGTGGTGTAACTTGTTGTAACATATAATGATGATGTTGTGGTGTAACTTGTTGTAACATATAATGATGATGTTGTAGTGTAACTTGTTGTAACATATAATGATGATGTTGTAGTGTAACTTGTTGAATCATATAATGATGATGTTGTAGTGTAACTTGTTGAATCATATAATGATGATGTTGTAGTGTAACTTGTTGAATCATATAATGATGATGTTGTAGTGTAACTTGTTGTAACATATAATGATGATGTTGTAGTGTAACTTGTTGTAACATATAATGATGATGTTGTAGTGTAACTTGTTGAATCATATAATGATGATGTTGTAGTGTAACTTGTTGAATCATATAATGATGATGTTGTAGTGTAACTTGTTGTAACATATAATGATGATGTTGTAGTGTAACTTGTTGTAACATATAATGATGATGTTGTAGTGTAACTTGTTGAATCATATAATGATGATGTTGTAGTGTAACTTGTTGAATCATATAATGATGATGTTGTAGTGTAACTTGTTGAATCATATAATGATGATGTTGTAGTGTAACTTGTTGAATCATATAATGATGATGTTGTAGTGTAACTTGTTGAATCATATAATGATGATGTTGTAGTGTAACTTGTTGTAACATATAATGATGATGTTGTAGTGTAACTTGTTGAATCATATAATGATGATGTTGTAGTGTAACTTGTTGTATCATATAATGATGATGTTGTGGTGTAACTTGTTGAATCATATAATGATGATGTTGTAGTGTAACTTGTTGAATCATATAATGATGATGTTGGGTGTAACTTGTTGTAACATATAATGATGATGTTGTAGTGTAACTTGTTGAATCATATAATGATGATGTTGTAGTGTAACTTGTTGAATCATATAATGATGATGTTGTAGTGTAACTTGTTGAATCATATAATGATGATGTTGTAGTGTAACTTGTTGTAACATATAATGATGATGTTGTAGTGTAACTTGTTGTAACATATAATGATGATGTTGTAGTGTAACTTGTTGTAACATATAATGATGATGTTGTAGTGTAACTTGTTGTAACATATAATGATGATGTTGTAGTGTAACTTGTTGAATCATATAATGATGATGTTGTAGTGTAACTTGTTGAATCATATAATGATGATGTTGTAGTGTAACTTGTTGTAACATATAATGATGATGTTGTAGTGTAACTTGTTGAATCATATAATGATGATGTTGTAGTGTAACTTGTTGTAACATATAATGATGATGTTGTAGTGTAACTTGTTGAATCATATAATGATGATGTTGTAGTGTAACTTGTTGTAACATATAATGATGATGTTGTGGTGTAACTTGTTGAATCATATAATGATGATGTTGAGGTGTAACTTGTTGTAACATATAATGATGATGTTGTAGTGTAACTTGTTGTAACATATAATGATGATGTTGTAGTGTAACTTGTTGAATCATATAATGATGATGTTGTAGTGTAACTTGTTGAATCATATAATGATGATGTTGTAGTGTAACTTGTTGTAACATATAATGATGATGTTGTAGTGTAACTTGTTGTAACATATAATGATGATGTTGTAGTGTAACTTGTTGTAACATATAATGATGATGTTGTAGTGTAACTTGTTGTAACATATAATGATGATGTTGTAGTGTAACTTGTTGAATCATATAATGATGATGTTGTAGTGTAACTTGTTGAATCATATAATGATGATGTTGTAGTGTAACTTGTTGAATCATATAATGATGATGTTGTAGTGTAACTTGTTGAATCATATAATGATGATGTTGTAGTGTAACTTGTTGAATCATATAATGATGATGTTGTAGTGTAACTTGTTGTAACATATAATGATGATGTTGTAGTGTAACTTGTTGTAACATATAATGATGATGTTGTAGTGTAACTTGTTGAATCATATAATGATGATGTTGTAGTGTAACTTGTTGAATCATATAATGATGATGTTGTAGTGTAACTTGTTGTAACATATAATGATGATGTTGTAGTGTAACTTGTTGTAACATATAATGATGATGTTGTAGTGTAACTTGTTGAATCATATAATGATGATGTTGTAGTGTAACTTGTTGAATCATATAATGATGATGTTGTAGTGTAACTTGTTGTAACATATAATGATGATGTTGTAGTGTAACTTGTTGAATCATATAATGATGATGTTGTGGTGTAACTTGTTGAATCATATAATGATGATGTTGTAGTGTAACTTGTTGTAACATATAATGATGATGTTGTAGTGTAACTTGTTGAATCATATAATGATGATGTTGTAGTGTAACTTGTTGAATCATATAATGATGATGTTGTAGTGTAACTTGTTGTAACATATAATGATGATGTTGTAGTGTAACTTGTTGTAACATATAATGATGATGTTGTAGTGTAACTTGTTGTAACATATAATGATGATGTTGTAGTGTAACTTGTTGTAACATATAATGATGATGTTGTAGTGTAACTTGTTGAATCATATAATGATGATGTTGTAGTGTAACTTGTTGAATCATATAATGATGATGTTGTAGTGTAACTTGTTGAATCATATAATGATGATGTTGTAGTGTAACTTGTTGAATCATATAATGATGATGTTGTAGTGTAACTTGTTGAATCATATAATGATGATGTTGTAGTGTAACTTGTTGTAACATATAATGATGATGTTGTAGTGTAACTTGTTGAATCATATAATGATGATGTTGTAGTGTAACTTGTTGAATCATATAATGATGATGTTGTAGTGTAACTTGTTGAATCATATAATGATGATGTTGTAGTGTAACTTGTTGAATCATATAATGATGATGTTGTAGTGTAACTTGTTGTAACATATAATGATGATGTTGTAGTGTAACTTGTTGTAACATATAATGATGATGTTGTAGTGTAACTTGTTGAATCATATAATGATGATGTTGTAGTGTAACTTGTTGAATCATATAATGATGATGTTGTAGTGTAACTTGTTGTAACATATAATGATGATGTTGTAGTGTAACTTGTTGTAACATATAATGATGATGTTGTAGTGTAACTTGTTGAATCATATAATGATGATGTTGTAGTGTAACTTGTTGAATCATATAATGATGATGTTGTAGTGTAACTTGTTGTAACATATAATGATGATGTTGTAGTGTAACTTGTTGAATCATATAATGATGATGTTGGTGTGTAACTTGTTGAATCATATAATGATGATGTTGGTGTGTAAATTGTTGTAACATATAATGATGATGTTGGGGTGTAACTTGTTGTAACATATAATGATGATGTTGTAGTGTAACTTGTTGAATCATATAATGATGATGTTGGTGTGTAACTTGTTGTAACATATAATGATGATGTTGTAGTGTAACTTGTTGAATCATATAATGATGATGTTGGTGTGTAACTTGTTGTAACATATAATGATGATGTTGTGGTGTAACTTGTTGTAACATATAATGATGATGTTGTAGTGTAACTTGTTGAATCATATAATGATGATGTTGGTGTGTAACTTGTTGTAACATATAATGATGATGTTGTGGTGTAACTTGTTGTAACATATAATGATGATGTTGTAGTGTAACTTGTTGAATCATATAATGATGATGTTGGTGTGTAACTTGTTGTAACATATAATGATGATGTTGGTGTGTAACTTGTTGTAACATATAATGATGATGTTGGGGTGTAACTTGTTGTAACATATAATGATGATGTTGTAGTGTAACTTGTTGAATCATATAATGATGATGTTGGTGTGTAACTTGTTGTAACATATAATGATGATGTTGGGGTGTAACTTGTTGTAACATATAATGATGATGTTGTAGTGTAACTTGTTGTAACATATAATGATGATGTTGTGGTGTAACTTGTTGTAACATATAATGATGATGTTGTAGTGTAACTTGTTGAATCATATAATGATGATGTTGTAGTGTAACTTGTTGTAACATATAATGATGATGTTGTAGTGTAACTTGTTGAATCATATAATGATGATGTTGTAGTGTAACTTGTTGTAACATATAATGATGATGTTGTGGTGTAACTTGTTGTAACATATAATGATGATGTTGTGGTGTAACTTGTTGTATCATATAATGATGATGTTGTGGTGTAACTTGTTGTAACATATAATGATGATGTTGTAGTGTAACTTGTTGAATCATATAATGATGATGTTGGTGTGTAACTTGTTGTAACATATAATGATGATGTTGGGGTGTAACTTGTTGTAACATATAATGATGATGTTGTAGTGTAACTTGTTGTAACATATAATGATGATGTTGTGGTGTAACTTGTTGTAACATATAATGATGATGTTGTAGTGTAACTTGTTGAATCATATAATGATGATGTTGTGATGTAACTTGTTGTAACATATAATGATGATGTTGTGATGTAACTTGTTGTAACATATAATGATGATGTTGTAGTGTAACTTTTTGTAACATATAATGATGATGTTGTAGTGTAACTTGTTGAATCATATAATGATGATGTTGTAGTGTAACTTGTTGTAACATATAATGATGATGTTGTGGTGTAACTTGTTGTAACATATAATGATGATGTTGTGGTGTAACTTGTTGTATCATATAATGATGATGTTGTGGTGTAACTTGTTGTAACATATAATGATGATGTTGTAGTGTAACTTGTTGAATCATATAATGATGATGTTGGGGTGTAACTTGTTGTAACATATAATGATGATGTTGTAGTGTAACTTGTTGTAACATATAATGATGATGTTGTAGTGTAACTTGTTGAATCATATAATGATGATGTTGTGGTGTAACTTGTTGTAACATATAATGATGATGTTGTAGTGTAACTTGTTGTAACATATAATGATGATGTTGTAGTGTAACTTGTTGAATCATATAATGATGATGTTGTGGTGTAACTTGTTGTAACATATAATGATGATGTTGTGGTGTAACTTGTTGTAACATATAATGATGATGTTGTAGTGTAACTTGTTGTAACATATAATGATGATGTTGTAGTGTAACTTGTTGAATCATATAATGATGATGTTGTGGTGTAACTTGTTGTAACATATAATGATGATGTTGTAGTGTAACTTGTTGTAACATATAATGATGATGTTGTGGTGTAACTTGTTGTAACATATAATGATGATGTTGTGGTGTAACTTGTTGTATCATATAATGATGATGTTGTGGTGTAACTTGTTGTAACATATAATGATGATGTTGTAGTGTAACTTGTTGAATCATATAATGATGATGTTGGGGTGTAACTTGTTGTAACATATAATGATGATGTTGTAGTGTAACTTGTTGTAACATATAATGATGATGTTGTAGTGTAACTTGTTGAATCATATAATGATGATGTTGTGATGTAACTTGTTGTAACATATAATGATGATGTTGTGGTGTAACTTGTTGTAACATATAATGATGATGCTGTAGTGTAACTTGTTGTAACATATAATGATGATGTTGTGGTGTAACTTGTTGTAACATATAATGATGATGTTGTGGTGTAACTTGTTGTAACATATAATGATGATGTTGTGGTGTAACTTGTTGTAACATATAATGATGATGTTGTGGTGTAACTTGTTGTAACATATAATGATGATGTTGTGGTGTAACTTGTTGTAACATATAATGATGATGTTGTGGTGTAACTTGTTGTAACATATAATGATGATGTTGTGGTGTAACTTGTTGTAACATATAATGATGATGTTGGGGTGTAACTTGTTGTAACATATAATGATGATGTTGGGGTGTAACTTGTTGTAACATATAATGATGATGTTGGGTGTAACTTGTTGTAACATATAATGATGATGTTGTGGTGTAACTTGTTGTAACATATAATGATGATGTTGAGGTGTAACTTGTTGTAACATATAATGATGATGTTGTGGTGTAACTTGTTGTAACATATAATGATGATGTTGTGGTGTAACTTGTTGTAACATATAATGATGATGTTGTGGTGTAACTTGTTGTAACATATAATGATGATGTTGTGGTGTAACTTGTTGTAACATATAATGATGATGTTGTGGTGTAACTTGTTGAATCATATAATGATGATGTTGTGGTGTAACTTGTTGTAACATATAATGATGATGTTGTGGTGTAACTTGTTGTAACATATAATGATGATGTTGTGGTGTAACTTGTTGTAACATATAATGATGATGTTGTGGTGTAACTTGTTGTAACATATAATGATGATGTTGTGGTGTAACTTGTTGTAACATATAATGATGATGTTGTGGTGTAACTTGTTGAATCATATAATGATGATGTTGTGGTGTAACTTGTTGTAACATATAATGATGATGTTGTGGTGTAACTTGTTGTAACATATAATGATGATGTTGTAGTGTAACTTGTTGTAACATATAATGATGATGTTGTGGTGTAACTTGTTGTAACATATAATGATGATGTTGTGGTGTAACTTGTTGTAACATATAATGATGATGTTGTAGTGTAACTTGTTGTAACATATAATGATGATGTTGTAGTGTACCTTGTTGTAACATATAATGATGATGTTGGGTGTAACTTGTTGTAACATATAATGATGATGTTGTAGTGTAACTTGTTGTAACATATAATGATGATGTTGTGGTGTAACTTGTTGTAACATATAATGATGATGTTGTGGTGTAACTTGTTGTAACATATAATGATGATGTTGTGGTGTAACTTGTTGTAACATATAATGATGATGTTGTGGTGTAACTTGTTGTAACATATAATGATGATGTTGTGGTGTAACTTGTTGTAACATATAATGATGATGTTGGTGTGTAACTTGTTGTAACATATAATGATGATGTTGGGTGTAACTTGTTGAATCATATAATGATGATGTTGTGGTGTAACTTGTTGTAACATATAATGATGATGTTGGGTGTAACTTGTTGTAACATATAATGATGATGTTGTAGTGTAACTTGTTGTAACATATAATGATGATGTTGTGGTGTAACTTGTTGTAACATATAATGATGATGTTGTGGTGTAACTTGTTGTAACATATAATGATGATGTTGTGGTGTAACTTGTTGTAACATATAATGATGATGTTGTAGTGTAACTTGTTGTAACATATAATGATGATGTTGTAGTGTACCTTGTTGTAACATATAATGATGATGTTGGGTGTAACTTGTTGTAACATATAATGATGATGTTGTAGTGTAACTTGTTGTAACATATAATGATGATGTTGTAGTGTAACTTGTTGTAACATATAATGATGATGTTGGGTGTAACTTGTTGTAACATATAATGATGATGTTGTGGTGTAACTTGTTGTAACATATAATGATGATGTTGTAGTGTAACTTGTTGTAACATATAATGATGATGTTGTGGTGTAACTTGTTGTAACATATAATGATGATGTTGGGTGTAACTTGTTGTAACATATAATGATGATGTTGTAGTGTAACTTGTTGTAACATATAATGATGATGTTGGGTGTAACTTGTTGTAACATATAATGATGATGTTGTAGTGTAACTTGTTGTAACATATAATGATGATGTTGGGTGTAACTTGTTGTAACATATAATGATGATGTTGTGGTGTAACTTGTTGTAACATATAATGATGATGTTGGGTGTAACTTGTTGTAACATATAATGATGATGTTGTGGTGTAACTTGTTGTAACATATAATGATGATGTTGTAGTGTAACTTGTTGTAACATATAATGATGATGTTGGGTGTAACTTGTTGTAACATATAATGATGATGTTGTAGTGTAACTTGTTGTAACATATAATGATGATGTTGGGTGTAACTTGTTGTAACATATAATGATGATGTTGTGGTGTAACTTGTTGTAACATATAATGATGATGTTGGGTGTAACTTGTTGTAACATATAATGATGATGTTGGGTGTAACTTGTTGTAACATATAATGATGATGTTGTAGTGTAACTTGTTGTAACATATAATGATGATGTTGTAGTGTAACTTGTTGTAACATATAATGATGATGTTGTAGTGTACCTTGTTGTAACATATAATGATGATGTTGGGTGTAACTTGTTGTAACATATAATGATGATGTTGTAGTGTAACTTGTTGTAACATATAATGATGATGTTGGGTGTAACTTGTTGTAACATATAATGATGATGTTGTGGTGTAACTTGTTGTAACATATAATGATGATGTTGTGGTGTAACTTGTTGTAACATATAATGATGATGTTGTGGTGTAACTTGTTGTAACATATAATGATGATGTTGGGTGTAACTTGTTGTAACATATAATGATGATGTTGTAGTGTAACTTGTTGTAACATATAATGATGATGTTGGGTGTAACTTGTTGTAACATATAATGATGATGTTGTAGTGTAACTTGTTGTAACATATAATGATGATGTTGGGTGTAACTTGTTGTAACATATAATGATGATGTTGTGGTGTAACTTGTTGTAACATATAATGATGATGTTGTGGTGTAACTTGTTGTAACATATAATGATGATGTTGGGTGTAACTTGTTGTAACATATAATGATGATGTTGTGGTGTAACTTGTTGAATCATATAATGATGATGTTGGGATGTAACTTGTTGAATCATATAATGATGATGTTGGTGTGTAACTTGTTGTAACATATAATGATGATGTTGTGGTGTAACTTGTTGTAACATATAATGATGATGTTGTGATGTAACTTGTTGTAACATATAATGATGATGTTGTGGTGTAACTTGTTGTAACATATAATGATGATGTTGTAGTGTACCTTGTTGTAACATATAATGATGATGTTGGGTGTAACTTGTTGTAACATATAATGATGATGTTGTGGTGTAACTTGTTGTAACATATAATGATGATGTTGTAGTGTAACTTGTTGTAACATATAATGATGATGTTGGGTGTAACTTGTTGTAACATATAATGATGATGTTGGGTGTAACTTGTTGTAACATATAATGATGATGTTGTAGTGTACCTTGTTGTAACATATAATGATGATGTTGGGTGTAACTTGTTGTAACATATAATGATGATGTTGGGTGTAACTTGTTGTAACATATAATGATGATGTTGTAGTGTAACTTGTTGTAACATATAATGATGATGTTGTAGTGTACCTTGTTGTAACATATAATGATGATGTTGGTGTGTAACTTGTTGTAACATATAATGATGATGTTGGGGTGTAACTTGTTGTAACATATAATGATGATGTTGTGGTGTAACTTGTTGTAACATATAATGATGATGTTGTGGTGTACCTTGTTGTAACATATAATGATGATGTTGGGGTGTAACTTGTTGTAACATATAATGATGATGTTGTAGTGTAACTTGTTGTAACATATAATGATGATGTTGGTGTGTAACTTGTTGTAACATATAATGATGATGTTGGGTGTAACTTGTTGTAACATATAATGATGATGTTGTGGTGTAACTTGTTGTAACATATAATGATGATGTTGTAGTGTAACTTGTTGTAACATATAATGATGATGTTGTAGTGTAACTTGTTGTAACATATAATGATGATGTTGTAGTGTACCTTGTTGTAACATATAATGATGATGTTGGGTGTAACTTGTTGTAACATATAATGATGATGTTGTAGTGTAACTTGTTGTGACATATAATGATGATGTTGGGTGTAACTTGTTGTAACATATAATGATGATGTTGTGGTGTAACTTGTTGTAACATATAATGATGATGTTGTAGTGTAACTTGTTGTAACATATAATGATGATGTTGTGGTGTAACTTGTTGTAACATATAATGATGATGTTGGGTGTAACTTGTTGTAACATATAATGATGATGTTGTAGTGTAACTTGTTGTAACATATAATGATGATGTTGGGTGTAACTTGTTGTAACATATAATGATGATGTTGTAGTGTAACTTGTTGTAACATATAATGATGATGTTGTGGTGTAACTTGTTGTAACATATAATGATGATGTTGTGGTGTAACTTGTTGTAACATATAATGATGATGTTGGGTGTAACTTGTTGTAACATATAATGATGATGTTGTAGTGTAACTTGTTGTAACATATAATGATGATGTTGGGTGTAACTTGTTGTAACATATAATGATGATGTTGTAGTGTACCTTGTTGTAACATATAATGATGATGTTGGGTGTAACTTGTTGTAACATATAATGATGATGTTGTCGTGTAACTTGTTGTAACATATAATGATGATGTTGGGTGTAACTTGTTGTAACATATAATGATGATGTTGTGGTGTAACTTGTTGTAACATATAATGATGATGTTGGGTGTAACTTGTTGTAACATATAATGATGATGTTGTGGTGTAACTTGTTGTAACATATAATGATGATGTTGTAGTGTAACTTGTTGTAACATATAATGATGATGTTGGGTGTAACTTGTTGTAACATATAATGATGATGTTGTAGTGTAACTTGTTGTAACATATAATGATGATGTTGGGTGTAACTTGTTGTAACATATAACGATGATGTTGTGGTGTAACTTGTTGTAACATATAATGATGATGTTGGGTGTAACTTGTTGTAACATATAATGATGATGTTGTGGTGTAACTTGTTGTAACATATAATGATGATGTTGGGTGTAACTTGTTGTAACATATAATGATGATGTTGTAGTGTAACTTGTTGTAACATATAATGATGATGTTGGGTGTAACTTGTTGTAACATATAATGATGATGTTGTGGTGTAACTTGTTGTAACATATAATGATGATGTTGTAGTGTAACTTGTTGTAACATATAATGATGATGTTGTGGTGTAACTTGTTGTAACATATAATGATGATGTTGGGTGTAACTTGTTGTAACATATAATGATGATGTTGTGGTGTAACTTGTTGTAACATATAATGATGATGTTGGGTGTAACTTGTTGTAACATATAATGATGATGTTGTAGTGTAACTTGTTGTAACATATAATGATAATGTTGGGTGTAACTTGTTGTAACATATAATGATGATGTTGTGATGTAACTTGTTGTAACATATAATGATGATGTTGGTGTGTAACTTGTTGTAAACATATAATGATGATGTTGTGGTGTAACTTGTTGTAACATATGATTTAACTTGTACATAGATGATGTTGTAGTGTAACTTGTTGTAACATATAATGATGATGTTGTGGTGTAACTTGTTGTAACATATAATGATGATGTTGGGTGTAACTTGTTGTAACATATAATGATGAGTTGTGGTGTAACTTGTTGTAACATATAATGATGATGTTGTGGTGTAACTTGTTGTAACATATATGATGATGTTGTGGTGTAACTTGTTGTAACATATAATGATGATGTTGAGGTGTAACTTGTTGTAACATATAATGATGATGTTGAGGTGTAACTTGTTGTAACATATAATGATGATGTTGTGGTGTAACTTGTTGTAACATATAATGATGATGTTGTTGTGTAACTTGTTGTAACATATAATGATGATGTTGGGTGTAACTTGTTGTAACATATAATGATGATGTTGTAGTGTAACTTGTTGTAACATATAATGATGATGTTGTGGTGTAACTTGTTGTAACATATAATGATGATGTTGTGGTGTAACTTGTTGTAACATATAATGATGATGTTGTGGTGTAACTTGTTGTAACATATAATGATGATGTTGTAGTGTAACTTGTTGTAACATATAATGATGATGTTGGGTGTAACTTGTTGTAACATATAATGATGATGTTGGTGTGTAACTTGTTGTAACATATAATGATGATGTTGTGGTGTAACTTGTTGTAACATATAATGATGATGTTGTGGTGTAACTTGTTGTAACATATAATGATGATGTTGTAGTGTAACTTGTTGTAACATATAATGATGATGTTGGGTGTAACTTGTTGTAACATATAATGATGATGTTGGTGTGTAACTTGTTGTAACATATAATGATGATGTTGTGGTGTAACTTGTTGTAACATATAATGATGATGTTGTGGTGTAACTTGTTGTAACATATAATGATGATGTTGTAGTGTAACTTGTTGTAACATATAATGATGATGTTGTGGTGTAACTTGGTGTAACATATAATGATGATGTTGTGGTGTAACTTGTTGTAACATATAATGATGATGTTGGTGGTGTAATTTGTTGTAACATATAATGATGATGTTGTGGTGTAACCTGTTGTAACATATAATGATGATGTTGTGGTGTAACTTGTTGTAACATATAATGATGATGTTGTGGTGTAACTTGTTGTAACATATAATGATGATGTTGGTGTGTAACTTGTTGTAACATATAATGATGATGTTGGTGTGTAACTTGTTGAATCATATAATGATGATGTTGTAGTGTAACTTGTTGTAACATATAATGATGATGTTGGTGTGTAACTTGTTGAATCATATAATGATGATGTTGGTGTGTAACTTGTTGTAACATATAATGATGATGTTGGTGTGTAACTTGTTGTAACATATAATGATGATGTTGGTGTGTAACTTGTTGTAACATATAATGATGATGTTGGTGTGTAACTTGTTGTAACATATAATGATGATGTTGGGTGTAACTTGTTGTAACATATAATGATGATGTTGTAGTGTAACTTGTTGTAACATATAATGATGATGTTGTGGTGTAACTTGTTGTAACATATAATGATGATGTTGTAGTGTAACTTGTTGTAACATATAATGATGATGTTGGTGTGTAACTTGTTGTAACATATAATGATGATGTTGTAGTGTAACTTGTTGTAACATATAATGATGATGTTGTGGTGTAACTTGTTGTAACATATAATGATGATGTTGTGGTGTAACTTGTTGTAACATATAATGATGATGTTGTAGTGTAACTTGTTGTAACATATAATGATGATGTTGGTGTGTAACTTGTTGAATCATATAATGATGATGTTGTGGTGTAACTTGTTGTAACATATAATGATGATGTTGTAGTGTAACTTGTTGTAACATATAATGATGATGTTGTGGTGTAACTTGTTGAATCATATAATGATGATGTTGTAGTGTAACTTGTTGTAACATATAATGATGATGTTGTGGTGTAACTTGTTGTAACATATAATGATGATGTTGTGGTGTAACTTGTTGTAACATATAATGATGATGTTGGGGTGTAACTTGTTGTAACATATAATGATGATGTTGTGGTGTAACTTGTTGAATCATATAATGATGATGTTGGGGTGTAACTTGTTGAATCATATAATGATGATGTTGTGGTGTAACTTGTTGTAACATATAATGATGATGTTGTGGTGTAACTTGTTGTAACATATAATGATGATGTTGGGGTGTAACTTGTTGTAACATATAATGATGATGTTGTGGTGTAACTTGTTGTAACATATAATGATGATGTTGGTGTGTAACTTGTTGAATCATATAATGATGATGTTGTGGTGTAACGTGTTGTAACATATAATGATGATGTTGTAGTGTAACTTGTTGTAACATATAATGATGATGTTGTGATGTAACTTGTTGTAACATATAATGATGATGTTGTGGTGTAACTTGTTGTAACATATAATGATGATGTTGGGGTGTAACTTGTTGAATCATATAATGATGATGTTGTGGTGTAACTTGTTGTAACATATAATGATGATGTTGTGGTGTAACTTGTTGTAACATATAATGATGATGTTGTGGTGTAACTTGTTGTAACATATAATGATGATGTTGTGGTGTAACTTGTTGTAACATATAATGATGATGTTGGTGTGTAACTTGTTGTAACATATAATGATGATGTCGGGTGTAACTTGTTGTAACATATAATGATGATGTTGTGGTGTAACTTGTTGTAACATATAATGATGATGTCGGGTGTAACTTGTTGTAACATATAATGATGATGTCGGGTGTAACTTGTTGTAACATATAATGATGATGTTGGTGTGTAACTTGTTGTAACATATAATGATGATGTTGTGGTGTAACTTGTTGTAACATATAATGATGATGTTGTGGTGTAACTTGTTGTAACATATAATGATGATGTTTGTGGTGTAACTTGTTGGAACATATAATGATGATGTTGGGGTGTAACTTGTTGAATCATATAATGATGATGTTGTGGTGTAACTTGTTGTAACATATAATTATGATGTTGGTGTGTAACTTGTTGTAACATATAATGATGATGTTGTGGTGTAACTTGTTGTAACATATAATGATGATGTTGTGGTGTAAACTTGTTGTAACATATAATGATGATGTTGTGGTGTAACTTGTTGTAACATATAATGATGATGTTGGGGTGTAACTTGTTGAATCATATAATGATGATGTTGTGGTGTAACTTGTTGTAACATATAATGATGATGTTGTGGTGTAACTTGTTGTAACATATAATGATGATGTTGTGGTGTAACTTGTTGTAACATATAATGATGATGTTGTGGTGTAACTTGTTGTAACATATAATGATGATGTTGTGGTGTAACTTGTTGAATCATATAATGATGATGTTGTGGTGTAACTTGTTGTAACATATAATGATGATGTTGTGGTGTAACTTGTTGTAACATATAATGATGATGTTGTGGTGTAACTTGTTGTAACATATAATGATGATGTTGTGGTGTAACTTGTTGAATCATATAATGATGATGTTGTGGTGTAACTTGTTGTAACATATAATGATGATGTTGTGGTGTAACTTGTTGTAACATATAATGATGATGTTGGTGTGTAACTTGTTGTAACATATAATGATGATGTTGTGGTGTAACTTGTTGTAACATATAATGATGATGTTGTGGTGTAACTTGTTGTAACATATAATGATGATGTTGTGGTGTAACTTGTTGTAACATATAATGATGATGTTGTGGTGTAACTTGTTGTAACATATAATGATGATGTTGTGGTGTAACTTGTTGTAACATATAATGATGATGTTGTGGTGTAACTTGTTGTAACATATAATGATGATGTTGTGGTGTAACTTGTTGTAACATATAATGATGATGTTGTGGTGTAACTTGTTGTAACATATAATGATGATGTTGTGGTGTAACTTGTTGTAACATATAATGATGATGTTGTGGTGTAACTTGTTGTAACATATAATGATGATGTTGTGGTGTAACTTGTTGTAACATATAATGATGATGTTGTGGTGTAACTTGTTGAATCATATAATGATGATGTTGTGGTGTAACTTGTTGTAACATATAATGATGATGTTGTGGTGTAACTTGTTGTAACATATAATGATGATGTTGGTGTGTAACTTGTGTAACATATAATGATGATGTTGTGGTGTAACTTGTTGTAACATATAATGATGATGTTGTAGTGTAACTTGTTGTATCATATAATGATGATGTTGTAGTGTAACTTGTTGTAACATATAATGATGATGTTGTGGTGTAACTTGTTGTAACATATAATGATGATGTTGTGGTGTAAACTTGTTGTAACATATAATGATGATGTTGTGGTGTAACTTGTTGTAACATATAATGATGATGTTGTGGTGTAACTTGTTGAATCATATAATGATGATGTTGTGGTGTAACTTGTTGTAACATATAATGATGATGTTGTGGTGTAACTTGTTGTAACATATAATGATGATGTTGTGGTGTAACTTGTTGTAACATATAATGATGATGTTGTGGTGTAACTTGTTGTAACATATAATGATGATGTTGGTGTGTAACTTGTTGTAACATATAATGATGATGTTGTGGTGTAACTTGTTGTAACATATAATGATGATGTTGTGGTGTAACTTGTTGTAACATATAATGATGATGTTGTGGTGTAACTTGTTGTAACATATAATGATGATGTTGTAGTGTAACTTGTTGTAACATATAATGATGATGTTGGGTGTAACTTGTTGTAACATATAATGATGATGTTGGTGTGTAACTTGTTGTAACATATAATGATGATGTTGTGGTGTAACTTGTTGTAACATATAATGATGATGTTGTGGTGTAACTTGTTGTAACATATAATGATGATGTTGTAGTGTAACTTGTTGTAACATATAATGATGATGTTGTGGTGTAACTTGTTGTAACATATAATGATGATGTTGTGGTGTAACTTGTTGTAACATATAATGATGATGTTGGTGTGTAATTTGTTGTAACATATAATGATGATGTTGTGGTGTAACCTGTTGTAACATATAATGATGATGTTGTGGTGTAACTTGTTGTAACATATAATGATGATGTTGTGGTGTAACTTGTTGTAACATATAATGATGATGTTGGTGTGTAACTTGTTGTAACATATAATGATGATGTTGGTGTGTAACTTGTTGAATCATATAATGATGATGTTGTAGTGTAACTTGTTGTAACATATAATGATGATGTTGGTGTGTAACTTGTTGAATCATATAATGATGATGTTGGTGTGTAACTTGTTGTAACATATAATGATGATGTTGGTGTGTAACTTGTTGTAACATATAATGATGATGTTGTGGTGTAACTTGTTGTATCATATAATGATGATGTTGTGGTGTAACTTGTTGTAACATATAATGATGATGTTGGTGTGTAACTTGTTGTAACATATAATGATGATGTTGGGTGTAACTTGTTGTAACATATAATGATGATGTTGGGGTGTAACTTGTTGTAACATATAATGATGATGTTGTGGTGTACTTGTTGTAACATATAATGATGATGTTGGGGTGTAACTTGTTGTAACATATAATGATGATGTTGTGGTGTAACTTGTTGTATCATATAATGATGATGTTGTGGTGTAACTTGTTGTAACATATAATGATGATTGTGGTGTAACTTGTTGTAACATATAATGATGATGTTGGGGTGTAACTTGTTGTAACATATAATGATGATGTTGTGGTGTAACTTGTTGTAACATATAATGATGATGTTGGGGTGTAACTTGTTGTAACATATAATGATGATGTTGTGGTGTAACTTGTTGTATCATATAATGATGATGTTGTGGTGTAACTTGTTGTAACATATAATGATGATGTTGGTGTGTAACTTGTTGTAACATATAATGATGATGTTGGGTGTAACTTGTTGTAACATATAATGATGATGTTGTGGTGTAACTGTTGTAACATATAATGATGATGTTGTGGTGTAACCTTGTTGTAACATATAATGATGATGTTGTGGTGTAACTTGTTGTAACATATAATGATGATGTTGGTGTGTAACTTGTTGTAACATATAATGATGATGTTGGACATATAATGATGATGTTGGTGTGTAACTTGTTGAATCATATAATGATGATGTTGTAGTGTAACTTGTTGTAACATATAATGATGATGTTGGTGTGTAACTTGTTGAATCATATAATGATGATGTTGGTGTGTAACTTGTTGTAACATATAATGATGATGTTGGTGTGTAACTTGTTGTAACATATAATGATGATGTTGGTGTGTAACTTGTTGTAACATATAATGATGATGTTGGTGTGTAACTTGTTGTAACATATAATGATGATGTTGGTGTGTAACTTGTTGTAACATATAATGATGATGTTGGGGTGTAACTTGTTGTAACATATAATGATGATGTTGTGGTGTAACTTGTTGTATCATATAATGATGATGTTGTGGTGTAACTTGTTGTAACATATAATGATGATGTTGGGTGTAACTTGTTGTAACATATAATGATGATGTTGGGGTGTAACTTGTTGTAACATATAATGATGATGTTGTGGTGTAACTTGTTGTAACATATAATGATGATGTTGGGGTGTAACTTGTTGTAACATATAATGATGATGTTGTGGTGTAACTTGTTGTATCATATAATGATGATGTTGTGGTGTAACTTGTTGTAACATATAATGATGATGTTGGTGTGTAACTTGTTGTAACATATAATGATGATGTTGGGTGTAACTTGTTGTAACATATAATGATGATGTTGTGGTGTAACCTGTTGTAACATATAATGATGATGTTGTGGGTGTAAACTTGTTGTAACATATAATGATGATGTTGTGGTGTAACTTGTTGTAACATATAATGATGATGTTGGTGTGTAACTTGTTGTAACATATAATGATGATGTTGGTGTGTAACTTGTTGAATCATATAATGATGATGTTGTAGTGTAACTTGTTGTAACATATAATGATGATGTTGGTGTGTAACTTGTTGAATCATATAATGATGATGTTGGTGTGTAACTTGTTGTAACATATAATGATGATGTTGGTGTGTAACTTGTTGTAACATATAATGATGATGTTGTGGTGTAACTTGTTGTATCATATAATGATGATGTTGTGGTGTAACTTGTTGTAACATATAATGATGATGTTGGTGTGTAACTTGTTGTAACATATAATGATGATGTTGGGTGTAACTTGTTGTAACATATAATGATGATGTTGGGGTGTAACTTGTTGTAACATATAATGATGATGTTGTGGTGTAACTTGTTTGTAACATATAATGATGATGTTGGTGTGTAACTTGTTGTAACATATAATGATGATGTTGGTGTGTAACTTGTTGTAACATATAATGATGATGTTGGTGTGTAACTTGTTGTAACATATAATGATGATGTTGGGTGTAACTTGTTGTAACATATAATGATGATGTTGTAGTGTAACTTGTTGTAACATATAATGATGATGTTGTGGTGTAACTTGTTGTAACATATAATGATGATGTTGTAGTGTAACTTGTTGTAACATATAATGATGATGTTGGTGTGTAACTTGTTGTAACATATAATGATGATGTTGTAGTGTAACTTGTTGTAACATATAATGATGATGTTGTGGTGTAACTTGTTGTAACATATAATGATGATGTTGTGGTGTAACTTGTTGTAACATATAATGATGATGTTGTAGTGTAACTTGTTGTAACATATAATGATGATGTTGGTGTGTAACTTGTTGAATCATATAATGATGATGTTGTGGTGTAACTTGTTGTAACATATAATGATGATGTTGTAGTGTAACTTGTTGTAACATATAATGATGATGTTGTGGTGTAACTTGTTGAATCATATAATGATGATGTTGTAGTGTAACTTGTTGTAACATATAATGATGATGTTGTGGTGTAACTTGTTGTAACATATAATGATGATGTTGTGGTGTAACTTGTTGTAACATATAATGATGATGTTGGGGTGTAACTTGTTGTAACATATAATGATGATGTTGTGGTGTAACTTGTTGAATCATATAATGATGATGTTGGGGTGTAACTTGTTGAATCATATAATGATGATGTTGTGGTGTAACTTGTTGTAACATATAATGATGATGTTGTGGTGTAACTTGTTGTAACATATAATGATGATGTTGGGGTGTAACTTGTTGTAACATATAATGATGATGTTGTGGTGTAACTTGTTGTAACATATAATGATGATGTTGGTGTGTAACTTGTTGAATCATATAATGATGATGTTGTGGTGTAACGTGTTTGTAACATATAATGATGATGTTGTAGTGTAACTTGTTGTAACATATAATGATGATGTTGTGATGTAACTTGTTGTAACATATAATGATGATGTTGTGGTGTAACTTGTTGTAACATATAATGATGATGTTGGGGTGACACTTGTTGAATCATATAATGATGATGTTGTGGTGTAACTTGTTGTAACATATAATGATGATGTTGTGGTGTAACTTGTTGTAACATATAATGATGATGTTGTGGTGTAACTTGTTGTAACATATAATGATGATGTTGTGGTGTAACTTGTTGTAACATATAATGATGATGTTGGTGTGTAACTTGTTGTAACATATAATGATGATGTCGGGTGTAACTTGTTGTAACATATAATGATGATGTTGTGGTGTAACTTGTTGTAACATATAATGATGATGTCGGGTGTAACTTGTTGTAACATATAATGATGATGTCGGGTGTAACTTGTTGTAACATATAATGATGATGTTGGTGTGTAACTTGTTGTAACATATAATGATGATGTTGTGGTGTAACTTGTTGTAACATATAATGATGATGTTGTGGTGTAACTTGTTGTAACATATAATGATGATGTTGTGGTGTAACTTGTTGTAACATATAATGATGATGTTGGGGTGTAACTTGTTGAATCATATAATGATGATGTTGTGGTGTAACTTGTTGTAACATATAATGATGATGTTGGTGTGTAACTTGTTGTAACATATAATGATGATGTTGTGGTGTAACTTGTTGTAACATATAATGATGATGTTGTGGTGTAACTTGTTGTAACATATAATGATGATGTTGTGGTGTAACTTGTTGTAACATATAATGATGATGTTGGGGTGTAACTTGTTGAATCATATAATGATGATGTTGGGATGTAACTTGTTGTAACATATAATGATGATGTTGTAGTGTAACTTGTTGTAACATATAATGATGATGTTGTGGTGTAACTTGTTGTAACATATAATGATGATGTTGTGGTGTAACTTGTTGTAACATATAATGATGATGTTGTGGTGTAACTTGTTGTAACATATAATGATGATGTTGTGGTGTAACTTGTTGTAACATATAATGATGATGTTGTGGTGTAACTTGTTGAATCATATAATGATGATGTTGTGGTGTAACTTGTTGTAACATATAATGATGATGTTGTGGTGTAACTTGTTGTAACATATAATGATGATGTTGTGGTGTAACTTGTTGTAACATATAATGATGATGTTGTGGTGTAACTTGTTGAATCATATAATGATGATGTTGTGGTGTAACTTGTTGTAACATATAATGATGATGTTGTGGTGTAACTTGTTGTAACATATAATGATGATGTTGGTGTGTAACTTGTTGTAACATATAATGATGATGTTGTGGTGTAACTTGTTGTAACATATAATGATGATGTTGTGGTGTAACTTGTTGTAACATATAATGATGATGTTGTGGTGTAACTTGTTGTAACATATAATGATGATGTTGTGGTGTAACTTGTTGTAACATATAATGATGATGTTGTGGTGTAACTTGTTGTAACATATAATGATGATGTTGTGGTGTAACTTGTTGTAACATATAATGATGATGTTGTGGTGTAACTTGTTGTAACATATAATGATGATGTTGTGGGTGTAACTTGTTGTAACATATAATGATGATGTTGTGGTGTAACTTGTTGTAACATATAATGATGATGTTGTGGTGTAACTTGTTGTAACATATAATGATGATGTTGTGGTGTAACTTGTTGTAACATATAATGATGATGTTGTGGTGTAACTTGTTGAATCATATAATGATGATGTTGTGGTGTAACTTGTTGTAACATATAATGATGATGTTGTGGTGTAACTTGTTGTAACATATAATGATGATGTTGGTGTGTAACTTGTTGTAACATATAATGATGATGTTGTGGTGTAACTTGTTGTAACATATAATGATGATGTTGTAGTGTAACTTGTTGTATCATATAATGATGATGTTGTAGTGTAACTTGTTGTAACATATAATGATGATGTTGTGGTGTAACTTGTTGTAACATATAATGATGATGTTGTGGTGTAACTTGTTGTAACATATAATGATGATGTTGTGGTGTAACTTGTTGTAACATATAATGATGATGTTGTGGTGTAACTTGTTGAATCATATAATGATGATGTTGTGGTGTAACTTGTTGTAACATATAATGATGATGTTGTGGTGTAACTTGTTGTAACATATAATGATGATGTTGTGGTGTAACTTGTTGTAACATATAATGATGATGTTGTGGTGTAACTTGTTTGTAACATATAATGATGATGTTGGTGTGTAACTTGTTGTAACATATAATGATGATGTTGTGGTGTAACTTGTTGTAACATATAATGATGATGTTGTGGTGTAACTTGTTGTAACATATAATGATGATGTTGTGGTGTAACTTGTTGTAACATATAATGATGATGTTGTGGTGTAACTTGTTGTAACATATAATGATGATGTTGTGGTGTAACTTGTTGTAACATATAATGATGATGTTGTGGTGTAACTTGTTGAATCATATAATGATGATGTTGTGGTGTAACTTGTTGTAACATATAATGATGATGTTGTGGTGTAACTTGTTGTAACATATAATGATGATGTTGGTGTGTAACTTGTTGTAACATATAATGATGATGTTGTGGTGTAACTTGTTGTAACATATAATGATGATGTTGTGGTGTAACTTGTTGTAACATATAATGATGATGTTGTGGTGTAACTTGTTGTAACATATAATGATGATGTTGTGGTGTAACTTGTTGTAACATATAATGATGATGTTGTGGTGTAACTTGTTGTAACATATAATGATGATGTTGTGGTGTAACTTGTTGTAACATATAATGATGATGTTGTGGTGTAACTTGTTGTAACATATAATGATGATGTTGTGGTGTAACTTGTTGTAACATATAATGATGATGTTGTGGTGTAACTTGTTTGTAACATATAATGATGATGTTGTGGTGTAACTTGTTGTAACATATAATGATGATGTTGTGGTGTAACTTGTTGTAACATATAATGATGATGTTGTGGTGTAACTTGTTGTAACATATAATGATGATGTTGTGGTGTAACTTGTTGTAACATATAATGATGATGTTGTGGTGTAACTTGTTGAATCATATAATGATGATGTTGTGGTGTAACTTGTTGTAACATATAATGATGATGTTGTGGTGTAACTTGTTGTAACATATAATGATGATGTTGGTGTGTAACTTGTTGTAACATATAATGATGATGTTGTGGTGTAACTTGTTGTAACATATAATGATGATGTTGTGGTGTAACTTGTTGTAACATATAATGATGATGTTGTGGTGTAACTTGTTGTAACATATAATGATGATGTTGGGGTGTAACTTGTTGAATCATATAATGATGATGTTGTTGTGTAACTTGTTGTAACATATAATGATGATGTTGTGGTGTAACTTGTTGTAACATATAATGATGATGTTGTGGTGTAACTTGTTGTAACATATAATGATGATGTTGTGGTGTAACTTGTTGTAACATATAATGATGATGTTGTGGTGTAACTTGTTGAATCATATAATGATGATGTTGTGGTGTAACTTGTTGTAACATATAATGATGATGTTGTGGTGTAACTTGTTGTAACATATAATGATGATGTTGTGGTGTAACTTGTTGTAACATATAATGATGATGTTGGGGTGTAACTTGTTGAATCATATAATGATGATGTTGTGGTGTAACTTGTTGTAACATATAATGATGATGTTGTGGTGTAACTTGTTGTAACATATAATGATGATGTTGTGGTGTAACTTGTTGTAACATATAATGATGATGTTGTGGTGTAACTTGTTGTAACATATAATGATGATGTTGTGGTGTAACTTGTTGTAACATATAATGATGATGTTGTGGTGTAACTTGTTGTAACATATAATGATGATGTTGTGGTGTAACTTGTTGTAACATATAATGATGATGTTGTGGTGTAACTTGTTGTAACATATAATGATGATGTTGTGGTGTAACTTGTTGTAACATATAATGATGATGTTGTGGTGTAACTTGTTGTAACATATAATGATGATGTTGTGGTGTAACTTGTTGAATCATATAATGATGATGTTGTGGTGTAACTTGTTGTAACATATAATGATGATGTTGTGGTGTAACTTGTTGTAACATATAATGATGATGTTGGTGTGTAACTTGTTGTAACATATAATGATGATGTTGTGGTGTAACTTGTTGTAACATATAATGATGATGTTGTAGTGTAACTTGTTGTATCATATAATGATGATGTTGTAGTGTAACTTGTTGTAACATATAATGATGATGTTGTGGTGTAACTTGTTGTAACATATAATGATGATGTTGTGGTGTAACTTGTTGTAACATATAATGATGATGTTGTGGTGTAACTTGTTGTAACATATAATGATGATGTTGTGGTGTAACTTGTTGAATCATATAATGATGATGTTGTGGTGTAACTTGTTGTAACATATAATGATGATGTTGTGGTGTAACTTGTTGTAACATATAATGATGATGTTGTGGTGTAACTTGTTGTAACATATAATGATGATGTTGTGGTGTAACTTGTTGTAACATATAATGATGATGTTGTGGTGTAACTTGTTGTAACATATAATGATGATGTTGTGGTGTAACTTGTTGTAACATATAATGATGATGTTGTGGTGTAACTTGTTGTAACATATAATGATGATGTTGTGGTGTAACTTGTTGTAACATATAATGATGATGTTGTGGTGTAACTTGTTGTAACATATAATGATGATGTTGTGGTGTAACTTGTTGTAACATATAATGATGATGTTGTGGTGTAACTTGTTGAATCATATAATGATGATGTTGTGGTGTAACTTGTTGTAACATATAATGATGATGTTGTGGTGTAACTTGTTGTAACATATAATGATGATGTTTGTGGTGTAACTTGTTGTAACATATAATGATGATGTTGTGGTGTAACTTGTTGTAAACATATAATGATGATGTTGTGGTGTAACTTGTTGTAACATATAATGATGATGTTGTGGTGTAACTTGTTGTAACATATAATGATGATGTTGTGGTGTAACTTGTTGTAACATATAATGATGATGTTGTGGTGTAACTTGTTGTAACATATAATGATGATGTTGTGGTGTAACTTGTTGTAACATATAATGATGATGTTGTGGTGTAACTTGTTGTAACATATAATGATGATGTTGTGGTGTAACTTGTTGTAACATATAATGATGATGTTGTGGTGTAACTTGTTGTAACATATAATGATGATGTTGTGGTGTAACTTGTTGAAACATATAATGATGATGTTTGGTGTAACTTGTTGTAACATATAATGATGATGTTGTGGTGTAACTTGTTGTAACATATAATGATGATGTTGTGGTGTAACTTGTTGTAACATATAATGATGATGTTGTGGTGTAACTTGTTGAACATATAATGATGATGTTGTGGTGTAACTTGTTGTAACATATAATGATGATGTTGTGGGTGTAACTTGTTGTAAACATATAATGATGATGTTTGGAGTGTAACTTGTTGTAACATATAATGATGATGTTGTGGTGTAACTTGTTGTAACATATAATGATGATGTTGTGGTGTAACTTGTTGTAACATATAATGATGATGTTGTGGTGTAACTTGTTGTAACATATAATGATGATGTTGGGGTGTAACTTGTTGAATCATATAATGATGATGTTGTTGTGTAACTTGTTGTAACATATAATGATGATGTTGTGGTGTAACTTGTTGTAACATATAATGATGATGTTGTGGTGTAACTTGTTGTAACATATAATGATGATGTTGTGGTGTAACTTGTTGTAACATATAATGATGATGTTGTGGTGTAACTTGTTGAATCATATAATGATGATGTTGTGGTGTAACTTGTTGTAACATATAATGATGATGTTGTGGTGTAACTTGTTGTAACATATAATGATGATGTTGTGGTGTAACTTGTTGTAACATATAATGATGATGTTGGGGTGTAACTTGTTGAATCATATAATGATGATGTTGTGGTGTAACTTGTTGTAACATATAATGATGATGTTGGTGTGTAACTTGTTGTAACATATAATGATGATGTTGTGGTGTAACTTGTTGTAACATATAATGATGATGTTGTGGTGTAACTTGTTGTAACATATAATGATGATGTTGTGGGTGTAACTTGTTGTAACATATAATGATGATGTTGGGGTGTAACTTGTTGAATCATATAATGATGATGTCGGGTGTAACTTGTTGTAACATATAATGATGATGTTGTGGTGTAACTTGTTGTAACATTTAATGATGATGTTGTGGTGTAACTTGTTGTAACATATAATGATGATGTTGGGGTGTAACTTGTTGAATCATATAATGATGATGTCGGGTGTAACTTGTTGTAACATATAATGATGATGTTGTGGGTGTAACTTGTTGTAACATATAATGATGATGTTGTGGTGTAACTTGTTGTAACATATAATGATGATGTTGTGGTGTAACTTGTTGTAACATATAATGATGATGTTGGGTGTAACTTGTTGTAACATATAATGATGATGTTGGGGTGTAACTTGTTGAATCATATAATGATGATGTCGGGTGTAACTTGTTGTAACATATAATGATGATGTCGGGTGTAACTTGTTGTAACATATAATGATGATGTTGGGGTGTAACTTGTTGAATCATATAATGATGATGTCGGGTGTAACTTGTTGTAACATATAATGATGATGTCGGGTGTAACTTGTTGTAACATATAATGATGATGTTGTGGTGTAACTTGTTGTAACATATAATGATGATGTTGTGGTGTAACTTGTTGTAACATATAATGATGATGTTGGGGTGTAACTTGTTGTAACATATAATGATGATGTTGTGGTGTAACTTGTTGTAACATATAATGATGATGTTGGGTGTAACTTGTTGTAACATATAATGATGATGTTGTAGTGTAACTTGTTGTAACATATAATGATGATGTTGGGTGTAACTTGTTGTAACATATAATGATGATGTTGTGGTGTAACTTGTTGTAACATATAATGATGATGTTGTGGTGTAACTTGTTGTAACATATAATGATGATGTTGTGGTGTAACTTGTTGTAACATATAATGATGATGTTGTGGTGTAACTTGTTGTAACATATAATGATGATGTTGTGGTGTAACTTGTTGTAACATATAATGATGATGTTGTGGTGTAACTTGTTGTAACATATAATGATGATGTTGGTGTGTAACTTGTTGTAACATATAATGATGATGTCGGGTGTAACTTGTTGTAACATATAATGATGATGTTGGGTGTAACATATAATGATGATGTTGGGGTGTAACTTGTTGTAACATATAATGATGATGTTGGTGTGTAACTTGTTGTAACATATAATGATGATGTCGGGTGTAACTTGTTGTAACATATAATGATGATGTCGGGTGTAACTTGTTGTAACATATAATGATGATGTCGGGTGTAACTTGTTGTAACATATAATGATGATGTTGTAGTGTAACTTGTTGTAACATATAATGATGATGTCGGGTGTAACTTGTTGTAACATATAATGATGATGTTGGTGTGTAACTTGTTGTAACATATAATGATGATGTCGGGTGTAACTTGTTGTAACATATAATGATGATGTTGGTGTGTAACTTGTTGTAACATATAATGATGATGTCGGGTGTAACTTGTTGTAACATATAATGATGATGTTGGTGTGTAACTTGTTGTAACATATAATGATGATGTCGGGTGTAACTTGTTGTAACATATAATGATGATGTTGGTGTGTAACTTGTTGTAACATATAATGATGATGTCGGGTGTAACTTGTTGTAACATATAATGATGATGTCGGGTGTAACTTGTTGTAACATATAATGATGATGTTGTGGTGTAACTTGTTGTAACATATAATGATGATGTTGTAGTGTACCTTGTTGTAACATATAATGATGATGTTGTGGTGTAACTTGTTGTAACATATAATGATGATGTTGTAGTGTACCTTGTTGTAACATATAATGATGATGTTGGGTGTAACTTGTTGTAACATATAATGATGATGTTGTGATGTAACTTGTTGTAACATATAATGATGATGTTGGTGTGTAACTTGTTGTAACATATAATGATGATGTTGTGGTGTAACTTGTTGTAACATATAATGATGATGTTGTAGTGTAACTTGTTGTAACATATAATGATGATGTTGTGATGTAACTTGTTGTAACATATAATGATGATGTCGGGTGTAACTTGTTGTAACATATAATGATGATGTCGGGTGTAACTTGTTGTAACATATAATGATGATGTCGGGTGTAACTTGTTGTAACATATAATGATGATGTTGTGGTGTAACTTGTTGTAACATATAATGATGATGTTGTGATGTAACTTGTTGTAACATATAATGATGATGTTGGTGTGTAACTTGTTGTAACATATAATGATGATGTTGTGGTGTAACTTGTTGTAACATATAATGATGATGTTGTAGTGTAACTTGTTGTAACATATAATGATGATGTTGTGATGTAACTTGTTGTAACATATAATGATGATGTCGGGTGTAACTTGTTGTAACATATAATGATGATGTCGGGTGTAACTTGTTGTAACATATAATGATGATGTCGGGTGTAACTTGTTGTAACATATAATGATGATGTTGTGGTGTAACTTGTTGTAACATATAATGATGATGTTGTGATGTAACTTGTTGTAACATATAATGATGATGTTGGTGTGTAACTTGTTGTAACATATAATGATGATGTTGTGGTGTAACTTGTTGTAACATATAATGATGATGTTGTGGTGTAACTTGTTGTAACATATAATGATGATGTTGGTGTGTAACTTGTTGTAACATATAATGATGATGTCGGGTGTAACTTGTTGTAACATATAATGATGATGTTGGGTTGTAACTTGTTGAATCATATAATGATGATGTTGGGATGTAACTTGTTGTAACATATAATGATGATGTTGTAGTGTAACTTGTTGTAACATATAATGATGATGTTGTGGTGTAACTTGTTGTAACATATAATGATGATGTCGGGTGTAACTTGTTGTAACATATAATGATGATGTTGTGGTGTAACTTGTTGTATCATATAATGATGATGTTGAGGTGTAACTTGTTGTAACATATAATGATGATGTTGTAGTGTAACTTGTTGTAACATATAATGATGATGTTGGTGTGTAACTTGTTGTAACATATAATGATGATGTTGTGGTGTAACTTGTTGTAACATATAATGATGATGTTGTGGTGTAACTTGTTGTAACATATAATGATGATGTTGGTGTGTAACTTGTTGTAACATATAATGATGATGTCGGGTGTAACTTGTTGTAACATATAATGATGATGTTGTGGTGTAACTTGTTGTAACATATAATGATGATGTTGTGGTGTAACTTGTTGTAACATATAATGATGATGTTGTGGTGTAACTTGTTGTAACATATAATGATGATGTTGTGGTGTAACTTGTTGTATCATATAATGATGATGTCGGGTGTAACTTGTTGTAACATATAATGATGATGTTGTGGTGTAACTTGTTGTAACATATAATGATGATGTTGTGGTGTAACTTGTTGTAACATATAATGATGATGTTGTGGTGTAACTTGTTGTAACATATAATGATGATGTTGTGGTGTAACTTGTTGTATCATATAATGATGATGTTGGGGTGTAACTTGTTGTAACATATAATGATGATGTTGTGGTGTAACTTGTTGTAACATATAATGATGATGTTGTGGTGTAACTTGTTGTAACATATAATGATGATGTTGTGGTGTAACTTGTTGTAACATATAATGATGATGTTGTGGTGTAACTTGTTGTAACATATAATGATGATGTTGTGGTGTAACTTGTTGTAACATATAATGATGATGTTGTGGTGTAACTTGTTGTAACATATAATGATGATGTTGTGGTGTAACTTGTTGTAACATATAATGATGATGTTGTGGTGTAACTTGTTGTAACATATAATGATGATGTTGTGGTGTAACTTGTTGTAACATATAATGATGATGTTGTGGTGTAACTTGTTGTAACATATAATGATGATGTTGTGGTGTAACTTGTTGTAACATATAATGATGATGTTGGTGTGTAACTTGTTGAATCATATAATGATGATGTTGTGGTGTAAGGTGTTGTAACATATAATGATGATGTTGTAGTGTAACTTGTTGTAACATATAATGATGATGTTGTGATGTAACTTGTTGTAACATATAATGATGATGTTGGGGTGTAACTTGTTGAATCATATAATGATGATGTTGTGGTGTAACTTGTTGTAACATATAATGATGATGTTGTGGTGTAACTTGTTGTAACATATAATGATGATGTTGTGGTGTAACTTGTTGTAACATATAATGATGATGTTGTGGTGTAACTTGTTGTAACATATAATGATGATGTTGGGATGTAACTTGTTGTAACATATAATGATGATGTTGGGGTGTAACTTGTTGTAACATATAATGATGATGTTGTGGTGTAACTTGTTGTAACATATAATGATGATGTTGTGGTGTAACTTGTTGTAACATATAATGATGATGTTGTGGTGTAACTTGTTGTAACATATAATGATGATGTTGTGGTGTAACTTGTTGTAACATATAATGATGATGTTGGGGTGTAACTTGTTGTAACATATAATGATGATGTTGTGGTGTAACTTGTTGTAACATATAATGATGATGTTGTGGTGTAACTTGTTGTAACATATAATGATGATGTTGTGGTGTAACTTGTTGTAACATATAATGATGATGTTTTGGTGTAACTTGTTGTAACATATAATGATGATGTTGGGGTGTAACTTGTTGTAACATATAATGATGATGTTGTAGTGTAACTTGTTGTAACATATAATGATGATGTTGGGGTGTAACTTGTTGAATCATATAATGATGATGTTGTGGTGTAACTTGTTGTAACATATAATGATGATGTTGTGGTGTAACTTGTTGTAACATATAATGATGATGTTGGGGTGTAACTTGTTGTAACATATAATGATGATGTTGTGGTGTAACTTGTTGTAACATATAATGATGATGTTGGGGTGTAACTTGTTGTAACATATAATGATGATGTTGTAGTGTAACTTGTTGTAACATATAATGATGATGTTGGGGTGTAACTTGTTGAATCATATAATGATGATGTTGTGGTGTAACTTGTTGTAACATATAATGATGATGTTGTGGTGTAACTTGTTGTAACATATAATGATGATGTTGGGGTGTAACTTGTTGTAACATATAATGATGATGTTGTGGTGTAACTTGTTGTAACATATAATGATGATGTTGGGGTGTAACTTGTTGTAACATATAATGATGATGTTGTAGTGTAACTTGTTGTAACATATAATGATGATGTTGGGGTGTAACTTGTTGAATCATATAATGATGATGTTGTGGTGTAACTTGTTGTAACATATAATGATGATGTTGTGGTGTAACTTGTTGTAACGTATAATGATGATGTTGTGGTGTAACTTGTTGTAACATATAATGATGATGTTGTGGTGTAACTTGTTGTAACATATAATGATGATGTTGTGGTGTAACTTGTTGTAACATATAATGATGATGTTGTGATGTAACTTGTTGTAACATATAATGTTGATGTTGGTGTGTAACTTGTTGAATCATATAATGATGATGTTGTGGTGTAACTTGTTGTAACATATAATGATGATGTTGTGGTGTAACTTGTTGTAACATATAATGATGATGTTGTGGTGTAACTTGTTGTAACATATAATGATGATGTTGTGGTGTAACTTGTTGTAACATATAATGATGATGTTGTGGTGTAACTTGTTGTAACATATAATGATGATGTTGTGGTGTAACTTGTTGTAACATATAATGATGATGTTGGTGTGTAACTTGTTGAATCATATAATGATGATGTTGTGGTGTAACTTGTTGTAACATATAATGATGATGTTGTAGTGTAACTTGTTGTAACATATAATGATGATGTTGTGGTGTAACTTGTTGAATCATATAATGATGATGTTGTAGTGTAACTTGTTGTAACATATAATGATGATGTTGTGGTGTAACTTGTTGTAACATATAATGATGATGTTGTGGTGTAACTTGTTGTATCATATAATGATGATGTTGGTGTGTAACTTGTTGAATCATATAATGATGATGTTGTGGTGTAACGTGTTGTAACATATAATGATGATGTTGTAGTGTAACTTGTTGTAACATATAATGATGATGTTGTGATGTAACTTGTTGTAACATATAATGATGATGTTGGGGTGTAACTTGTTGAATCATATAATGATGATGCTGTGGTGTAACTTGTTGTAACATATAATGATGATGTTGTGGTGTAACTTGTTGTAACATATAATGATGATGTTGTGGTGTAACTTGTTGTAACATATAATGATGATGTTGTGGTGTAACTTGTTGTAACATATAATGATGATGTTGTGGTGTAACTTGTTGTAACATATAATGATGATGTTGTGGTGTAACTTGTTGTAACATATAATGATGATGTTGTGGTGTAACTTGTTGTAACATATAATGATGATGTTGTAGTGTAACTTGTTGTAACATATAATGATGATGTTGTAGTGTAACTTGTTGTAACATATAATGATGATGTTGTGGTGTAACTTGTTGTAACGTATAATGATGATGTTGTGGTGTAACTTGTTGTAACATATAATGATGATGTTGGGATGTAACTTGTTGTAACATATAATGATGATGTTGGGTTGTAACTTGTTGTAACATATAATGATGATGTTGTAGTGTAACTTGTTGAATCATATAATGATGATGTTGTAGTGTAACTTGTTGTAACATATAATGATGATGTTGTAGTGTAACTTGTTGTAACATATAATGATGATGTTGTGGTGTAACTTGTTGTAACATATAATGATGATGTTGTAGTGTAACTTGTTGTAACATATAATGATGATGTTGTAGTGTAACTTGTTGTAACATATAATGATGATGTTGTGGAGTAACTTGTTGTAACATATAATGATGATGTTGGGGTGTAACTTGTTGTAACATATAATGATGATGTTGTAGTGTAACTTGTTGTAACATATAATGATGATGTTGTAGTGTAACTTGTTGAATCATATAATGATGATGTTGTGGTGTAACTTGTTGAATCATATAATGATGATGTTGTGGTGTAACTTGTTGTAACATATAATGATGATGTTGGTGTGTAACTTGTTGGATCATATAATGATGATGTTGGGTTGTAACTTGTTGTAACATATAATGATGATGTTGTGGTGTAACTTGTTGTAACATATAATGATGATGTTGTGGTGTAACTTGTTGAATCATATAATGATGATGTTGAGGTGTAACTTGTTGGATCATATAATGATGATGTTGTGGTGTAACTTGTTGAATCATATAATGATGATGTTGTGGTGTAACTTGTTGAATCATATAATGATGATGTTGGGTTGTAACTTGTTGTAACATATAATGATGATGTTGAGGTGTAACATGTTGAATCATATAATGATGATGTTGGGTTGTAACTTGTTGTAACATATAATGATGATGATGAGGTGTAACATGTTGAATCATATAATGATGATGTTGGGTTGTAACTTGTTGTAACATATAATGATGATGTTGTAGTGTAACTTGTTGTAACATATAATGATGATGTTGTGGTGTAACTTGTTGTAACATATAATGATGATGTTGGGATGTAACTTGTTGTAACATATAATGATGATGTTGTAGTGTAACTTGTTGAATCATATAATGATGATGTTGTAGTGTAACTTGTTGTAACATATAATGATGATGTTGTAGTGTAACTTGTTGAATCATATAATGATGATGTTGGTGTGTAACTTGTTGTAACATATAATGATGATGTCGGGTGTAACTTGTTGTAACATATAATGATGATGTTGGGTTGTAACTTGTTGTAACATATAATGATGATGTTGTGGTGCAACTTGTTGTAACATATAATGATGATGTTGTGGTGTAACTTGTTGTAACATATAATGATGATGTTGTGGAGTAACTTGTTGGATCATATAATGATGATGTTGAGGTGTAACTTGTTGTAACATATAATGATGATGTTGTGGAGTAACTTGTTGAATCATATAATGATGATGTTGGGGTGTAACTTGTTGTAACATATAATGATGATGTTGTGGAGTAACTTGTTGAATCATATAATGATGATGTTGAGGTGTAACTTGTTGTAACATATAATGATGATGTTGTAGTGTAACTTGTTGTAACATATAATGATGATGTTGAGGTGTAACTTGTTGTAACATATAATGATGATGTTGTAGTGTAACTTGTTGTAACATATAATGATGATGTTGTAGTGTAACTTGTTGAATCATATAATGATGATGTTGTGGTGTAACTTGTTGTAACATATAATGATGATGTTGGTGTGTAACTTGTTGGATCATATAATGATGATGTTGGGTTGTAACTTGTTGTAACATATAATGATGATGTTGTGGTGTAACTTGTTGTAACATATAATGATGATGTTGTGGTGTAACTTGTTGTAACATATAATGATGATGTTGAGGTGTAACTTGTTGTAACATATAATGATGATGTTGTAGTGTAACTTGTTGAATCATATAATGATGATGTTGTAGTGTAACTTGTTGTAACATATAATGATGATGTTGGGTTGTAACTTGTTGTAACATATAATGATGATGTTGTGGTGCAACTTGTTGTAACATATAATGATGATGTTGTGGTGTAACTTGTTGTAACATATAATGATGATGTTGTGGAGTAACTTGTTGAATCATATAATGATGATGTTGTAGTGTAACTTGTTGAATCATATAATGATGATGTTGAGGTGTAACTTGTTGGATCATATAATGATGATGTTGAGGTGTAACTTGTTGAATCATATAATGATGATGTTGTAGTGTAACTTGTTGTAACATATAATGATGATGTTGTAGTGTAACTTGTTGTAACATATAATGATGATGTTGTAGTGTAACTTGTTGAATCATATAATGATGATGTTGTAGTGTAACTTGTTGTAACATATAATGATGATGTTGTGGTGTAACTTGTTGTAACATATAATGATGATGTTGTGGTGCAACTTGTTGTAACATATAATGATGATGTTGTGGTGCAACTTGTTGTAACATATAATGATGATGTTGTGGTGTAACTTGTTGTAACATATAATGATGATGTTGTGGTGTAACTTGTTGTAACATATAATGATGATGTTGTGGTGCAACTTGTTGTAACATATAATGATGATGTTGTGGTGCAACTTGTTGTAACATATAATGATGATGTTGTGGTGTAACTTGTTGTAACATATAATGATGATGTTGTGGAGTAACTTGTTGAATCATATAATGATGATGTTGTAGTGTAACTTGTTGAATCATATAATGATGATGTTGAGGTGTAACTTGTTGGATCATATAATGATGATGTTGAGGTGTAACTTGTTGAATCATATAATGATGATGTTGTAGTGTAACTTGTTGTAACATATAATGATGATGTTGGTGTGTAACTTGTTGTAACATATAATGATGATGTTGTGGTGTAACTTGTTGAATCATATAATGATGATGTTGTAGTGTAACTTGTTGTAACATATAATGATGATGTTGGGGTGTAACTTGTTGTAACATATAATGATGATGTTGTAGTGTAACTTGTTGAATCATATAATGATGATGTTGTGGTGTAACTTGTTGTAACATATAATGATGATGTTGTAGTGTAACTTGTTGTATCATATAATGATGATGTTGGGTTGTAACTTGTTGAATCATATAATGATGATGTTGGGTTGTAACTTGTTGTAACATATAATGATGATGTTGTAGTGTAACTTGTTGTAACATATAATGATGATGTTGTAGTGTAACTTGTTGTAACATATAATGATGATGTTGGGGTGTAACTTGTTGTAACATATAATGATGATGTTGTGGTGTAACTTGTTGGATCATATAATGATGATGTTGTGGTGTAACTTGTTGAATCATATAATGATGATGTTGTGGTGTAACTTGTTGTAACATATAATGATGATGTTGTGGTGTAACTTGTTGTAACATATAATGATGATGTTGGGTTGTAACTTGTTGTAACATATAATGATGATGTTGTGGTGTAACTTGTTGTAACATATAATGATGATGTTGTGGAGTAACTTGTTGAATCATATAATGATGATGTTGTAGTGTAACTTGTTGAATCATATAATGATGATGTTGTGGTGTAACTTGTTGTAACATATAATGATGATGTTGGGTTGTAACTTGTTGTAACATATAATGATGATGTTGTGGTGTAACTTGTTGTAACATATAATGATGATGTTGTGGAGTAACTTGTTGAATCATATAATGATGATGTTGTGGTGTAACTTGTTGTAACATATAATGATGATGTTGGGTGTAACTTGTTGTAACATATAATGATGATGTTGTGGTGTAACTTGTTGTAACATATAATGATGATGTTGTGGTGTAACTTGTTGTAACATATAATGATGATGTTGAATGTAACTTGTTGTAACATATAATGATGATGTTGTGGTGTAACTTGTTGAATCATATAATGATGATGTTGGTGTGTAACTTGTTGTAACATATAATGATGATGTTGTAGTGTAACTTGTTGTAACATATAATGATGATGTTGTGGTGTAACTTGTTGGATCATATAATGATGATGTTGGTGTGTAACTTGTTGTATCATATAATGATGATGTTGTGGAGTAACTTGTTGAATCATATAATGATGATGTTGAGGTGTAACTTGTTGGATCATATAATGATGATGTTGGTGTGTAACTTGTTGTATCATATAATGATGATGTTGGTGTGTAACTTGTTGAATCATATAATGATGATGTTGAGGTGCAACTTGTTGGATCATATAATGATGATGTTGTGGAGTAACTTGTTGTATCATATAATGATGATGTTGGGTGTAACTTGTTGAATCATATAATGATGATGTTGTGATGTAACTTGTTGAATCATATAATGATGATGTTGTGATGTAACTTGTTGAATCATATAATGATGATGTTGTGGTGTAACTTGTTGAATCATATAATGATGATGTTGTGATGTAACTTGTTGAATCATATAATGATGATGTTGTGATGTAACTTGTTGTAACATATCATGATGATGTTGGGGTGTAACTTGTTGTAACATATAATGATGATGTTGTAGTGTAACTTGTTGAATCATATAATGATGATGTTGTGGTGTAACTTGTTGTAACATATAATGATGATGTTGTAGTGTAACTTGTTGTATCATATAATGATGATGTTGTGATGTAACTTGTTGAATCATATAATGATGATGTTGTGGTGTAACTTGTTGAATCATATAATGATGATGTTGTGATGTAACTTGTTGAATCATATAATGATGATGTTGTGGTGTAACTTGTTGTAACATATAATGATGATGTTGTGGTGCAACTTGTTGTAACATATAATGATGATGTTGTGGTGCAACTTGTTGTAACATATAATGATGATGTTGTGGTGCAACTTGTTGTAACATATAATGATGATGTTGTGGTGTAACTTGTTGTAACATATAATGATGATGTTGTGGTGTAACTTGTTGTAACATATAATGATGATGTTGTGGTGCAACTTGTTGTAACATATAATGATGATGTTGTGGTGCAACTTGTTGTAACATATAATGATGATGTTGTGATGTAACTTGTTGAATCATATAATGATGATGTTGTAGTGTAACTTGTTGAATCATATAATGATGATGTTGTAGTGTAACTTGTTGTAACATATAATGATGATGTTGTAGTGTAACTTGTTGTAACATATAATGATGATGTTGAGGTGTAACTTGTTGAATCATATAATGATGATGTTGTAGTGTAACTTGTTGTAACATATAATGATGATGTTGTAGTGTAACTTGTTGTAACATATAATGATGATGTTGTGGTGTAACTTGTTGAATCATATAATGATGATGTTGTGGTGTAACTTGTTGAATCATATAATGATGATGTTGTGGTGTAACTTGTTGTAACATATAATGATGATGTTGTAGTGTAACTTGTTGTAACATATAATGATGATGTTGTGGTGTAACTTGTTGTAACATATAATGATGATGTTGTGGTGTAACTTGTTGAATCATATAATGATGATGTTGTGGTGTAACTTGTTGTAACATATAATGATGATGTTGTGGTGTAACTTGTTGTAACATATAATGATGATGTTGTGGTGTAACTTGTTGAATCATATAATGATGATGTTGTGGTGTAACTTGTTGTAACATATAATGATGATGTTGTGGTGTAACTTGTTGTAACATATAATGATGATGTTGTGGTGTAACTTGTTGAATCATATAATGATGATGTTGTGGTGTAACTTGTTGTAACATATAATGATGATGTTGTGGTGTAACTTGTTGTAACATATAATGATGATGTTGTGGTGTAACTTGTTGAATCATATAATGATGATGTTGTGGTGTAACTTGTTGTAACATATAATGATGATGTTGTGGTGTAACTTGTTGAATCATATAATGATGATGTTGTGGTGTAACTTGTTGTAACATATAATGATGATGTTGTAGTGTAACTTGTTGTAACATATAATGATGATGTTGTGGTGTAACTTGTTGTAACATATAATGATGATGTTGTAGTGTAACTTGTTGAATCATATAATGATGATGTTGTGATGTAACTTGTTGAATCATATAATGATGATGTTGTGGTGTAACTTGTTGAATCATATAATGATGATGTTGTGATGTAACTTGTTGAATCATATAATGATGATGTTGTGGTGTAACTTGTTGTAACATATAATGATGATGTTGTGGTGTAACTTGTTGTAACATATAATGATGATGTTGTAGTGTAACTTGTTGTAACATATAATGATGATGTTGTGGTGTAACTTGTTGTAACATATAATGATGATGTTGTGGTGTAACTTGTTGTAACATATAATGATGATGTTGAGGTGTAACTTGTTGTAACATATAATGATGATGTTGTAGTGTAACTTGTTGTAACATATAATGATGATGTTGTGGTGTAACTTGTTGTAACATATAATGATGATGTTGGGATGTAACTTGTTGTAACATATAATGATGATGTTGTAGTGTAACTTGTTGTAACATATAATGATGATGTTGTAGTGTAACTTGTTGTAACATATAATGATGATGTTGGGGTGTAACTTGTTGTAACATATAATGATGATGTTGTAGTGTAACTTGTTGAATCATATAATGATGATGTTGGGTGTAACTTGTTGTAACATATAATGATGATGTTGTGGTGTAACTTGTTGAATCATATAATGATGATGTTGTAGTGTAACTTGTTGTAACATATAATGATGATGTTGGGGTGTAACTTGTTGTAACATATAATGATGATGTTGTGGTGTAACTTGTTGTAACATATAATGATGATGTTGTAGTGTAACTTGTTGTAACATATAATGATGATGTTGTGGTGTAACTTGTTGTAACATATAATGATGATGTTGTGGTGTAACTTGTTGTAACATATAATGATGATGTTGTAGTGTAACTTGTTGTATCATATAATGATGATGTTGTGGTGTAACTTGTTGTATCATATAATGATGATGTTGTGGTGTAACTTGTTGTAACATATAATGATGATGTTGTAGTGTAACTTGTTGTATCATATAATGATGATGTTGTAGTGTAACTTGTTGTAACATATAATGATGATGTTGTGGTGTAACTTGTTGAATCATATAATGATGATGTTGTGGTGTAACTTGTTGAATCATATAATGATGATGTTGGGGTGTAACTTGTTGTAACATATAATGATGATGTTGTGGTGTAACTTGTTGTAACATATAATGATGATGTTGGTGTGTAACTTGTTGTAACATATAATGATGATGTTGTGGTGTAACTTGTTGTATCATATAATGATGATGTTGTAGTGTAACTTGTTGAATCATATAATGATGATGTTGTAGTGTAACTTGTTGTAACATATAATGATGATGTTGTGGTGTAACTTGTTGTATCATATAATGATGATGTTGGGATGTAACTTGTTGTAACATATAATGATGATGTTGTGGTGTAACTTGTTGTAACATATAATGATGATGTTGGGGTGTAACTTGTTGAATCATATAATGATGATGTTGTAGTGTAACTTGTTGTAACATATAATGATGATGTTGGGGTGTAACTTGTTGTAACATATAATGATGATGTTGGGGTGTAACTTGTTGAATCATATAATGATGATGTTGTAGTGTAACTTGTTGTAACATATAATGATGATGTTGGGGTGTAACTTGTTGAATCATATAATGATGATGTTGTAGTGTAACTTGTTGTAACATATAATGATGATGTTGTGGTGTAACTTGTTGTAACATATAATGATGATGTTGGGGTGTAACTTGTTGAATCATATAATGATGATGTTGTAGTGTAACTTGTTGTAACATATAATGATGATGTTGGGGTGTAACTTGTTGAATCATATAATGATGATGTTGTGGTGTAACTTGTTGTAACATATAATGATGATGTTGTAGTGTAACTTGTTGTAACATATAATGATGATGTTGTGGTGTAACTTGTTGAATCATATAATGATGATGTTGTGGTGTAACTTGTTGAATCATATAATGATGATGTTGGGGTGTAACTTGTTGTATCATATAATGATGATGTTGTAGTGTAACTTGTTGAATCATATAATGATGATGTTGTAGTGTAACTTGTTGAATCATATAATGATGATGTTGTAGTGTAACTTGTTGAATCATATAATGATGATGTTGTAGTGTAACTTGTTGAATCATATAATGATGATGTTGTGGTGTAACTTGTTGTAACATATAATGATGATGTTGAGGTGTAACTTGTTGTAACATATAATGATGATGTTGTGGTGTAACTTGTTGAATCATATAATGATGATGTTGGGGTGTAACGTGTTGTAACATATAATGATGATGTTGTGGTGTAACTTGTTGTAACATATAATGATGATGTTGTGGTGTAACTTGTTGAATCATATAATGATGATGTTGGGGTGTAACGTGTTGTAACATATAATGATGATGTTGTAGTGTAACTTGTTGTAACATATAATGATGATGTTGTGGTGTAACTTGTTGTAACATATAATGATGATGTTGGGGTGTAACTTGTTGAATCATATAATGATGATGTTGTAGTGTAACTTGTTGTAACATATAATGATGATGTTGGGGTGTAACTTGTTGAATCATATAATGATGATGTTGTAGTGTAACTTGTTGTAACATATAATGATGATGTTGGGGTGTAACTTGTTGAATCATATAATGATGATGTTGTAGTGTAACTTGTTGTAACATATAATGATGATGTTGGGGTGTAACTTGTTGAATCATATAATGATGATGTTGTAGTGTAACTTGTTGTAACATATAATGATGATGTTGGGGTGTAACTTGTTGAATCATATAATGATGATGTTGTAGTGTAACTTGTTGTAACATATAATGATGATGTTGGGGTGTAACTTGTTGAATCATATAATGATGATGTTGTAGTGTAACTTGTTGAATCATATAATGATGATGTTGTGGTGTAACTTGTTGTAACATATAATGATGATGTTGAGGTGTAACTTGTTGTAACATATAATGATGATGTTGTGGTGTAACTTGTTGAATCATATAATGATGATGTTGGGGTGTAACGTGTTGTAACATATAATGATGATGTTGTGGTGTAACTTGTTGTAACATATAATGATGATGTTGTGGTGTAACTTGTTGAATCATATAATGATGATGTTGGGGTGTAACGTGTTGTAACATATAATGATGATGTTGTAGTGTAACTTGTTGTAACATATAATGATGATGTTGTGGTGTAACTTGTTGTAACATATAATGATGATGTTGGGGTGTAACTTGTTGAATCATATAATGATGATGTTGTAGTGTAACTTGTTGTAACATATAATGATGATGTTGGGGTGTAACTTGTTGAATCATATAATGATGATGTTGTGGTGTAACTTGTTGTAACATATAATGATGATGTTGTAGTGTAACTTGTTGTAACATATAATGATGATGTTGTGGTGTAACTTGTTGAATCATATAATGATGATGTTGTGGTGTAACTTGTTGAATCATATAATGATGATGTTGTAGTGTAACTTGTTGAATCATATAATGATGATGTTGTAGTGTAACTTGTTGAATCATATAATGATGATGTTGTAGTGTAACTTGTTGTAACATATAATGATGATGTTGTAGTGTAACTTGTTGAATCATATAATGATGATGTTGTGGTGTAACTTGTTGTATCATATAATGATGATGTTGTAGTGTAACTTGTTGAATCATATAATGATGATGTTGTAGTGTAACTTGTTGAATCATATAATGATGATGTTGTAGTGTAACTTGTTGTAACATATAATGATGATGTTGGTGTGTAACTTGTTGTAACATATAATGATGATGTTGTGGTGTAACTTGTTGTAACATATAATGATGATGTTGTAGTGTAACTTGTTGTAACATATAATGATGATGTTGTAGTGTAACTTGTTGAATCATATAATGATGATGTTGTGGTGTAACTTGTTGTAACATATAATGATGATGTTGAGGTGTAACTTGTTGTAACATATAATGATGATGTTGTGGTGTAACTTGTTGAATCATATAATGATGATGTTGGGGTGTAACGTGTTGTAACATATAATGATGATGTTGTGGTGTAACTTGTTGTAACATATAATGATGATGTTGGGGTGTAACTTGTTGTAACATATAATGATGATGTTGGTGTGTAACTTGTTGTAACATATAATGATGATGTTGTAGTGTAACTTGTTGTAACATATAATGATGATGTTGTAGTGTAACTTGTTGTAACATATAATGATGATGTTGTAGTGTAACTTGTTGTAACATATAATGATGATGTTGGTGTGTAACTTGTTGTAACATATAATGATGATGTTGTAGTGTAACTTGTTGTAACATATAATGATGATGTTGTAGTGTAACTTGTTGTAACATATAATGATGATGTTGTAGTGTAACTTGTTGTAACATATAATGATGATGTTGTGGTGTAACTTGTTGTAACATATAATGATGATGTTGTAGTGTAACTTGTTGTAACATATAATGATGATGTTGTAGTGTAACTTGTTGTAACATATAATGATGATGTTGTAGTGTAACTTGTTGTAACATATAATGATGATGTTGTAGTGTAACTTGTTGTAACATATAATGATGATGTTGTGGTGTAACTTGTTGTAACATATAATGATGATGTTGTGGTGTAACTTGTTGTAACATATAATGATGATGTTGTGGTGTAACTTGTTGTAACATATAATGATGATGTTGGTGTGTAACTTGTTGTAACATATAATGATGATGTTGTGGTGTAACTTGTTGTATCATATAATGATGATGTTGTAGTGTAACTTGTTGAATCATATAATGATGATGTTGTAGTGTAACTTGTTGAATCATATAATGATGATGTTGTAGTGTAACTTGTTGTAACATATAATGATGATGTTGGTGTGTAACTTGTTGTAACATATAATGATGATGTTGTGGTGTAACTTGTTGTATCATATAATGATGATGTTGTAGTGTAACTTGTTGAATCATATAATGATGATGTTGTAGTGTAACTTGTTGAATCATATAATGATGATGTTGTGGTGTAACTTGTTGTAACATATAATGATGATGTTGGTGTGTAACTTGTTGTAACATATAATGATGATGTTGTGGTGTAACTTGTTGTATCATATAATGATGATGTTGTAGTGTAACTTGTTGAATCATATAATGATGATGTTGTAGTGTAACTTGTTGTAACATATAATGATGATGTTGTGGTGTAACTTGTTGTATCATATAATGATGATGTTGTAGTGTAACTTGTTGAATCATATAATGATGATGTTGTGGTGTAACTTGTTGTATCATATAATGATGATGTTGTAGTGTAACTTGTTGAATCATATAATGATGATGTTGTGGTGTAACTTGTTGTAACATATAATGATGATGTTGTGGTGTAACTTGTTGTATCATATAATGATGATGTTGTAGTGTAACTTGTTGAATCATATAATGATGATGTTGTGGTGTAACTTGTTGTATCATATAATGATGATGTTGTAGTGTAACTTGTTGAATCATATAATGATGATGTTGTGGTGTAACTTGTTGTAACATATAATGATGATGTTGTGGTGTAACTTGTTGTATCATATAATGATGATGTTGTAGTGTAACTTGTTGAATCATATAATGATGATGTTGTAGTGTAACTTGTTGTAACATATAATGATGATGTTGTGGTGTAACTTGTTGTATCATATAATGATGATGTTGTAGTGTAACTTGTTGAATCATATAATGATGATGTTGTGGTGTAACTTGTTGTATCATATAATGATGATGTTGTAGTGTAACTTGTTGAATCATATAATGATGATGTTGTAGTGTAACTTGTTGTAACATATAATGATGATGTTGTGGTGTAACTTGTTGTATCATATAATGATGATGTTGTAGTGTAACTTGTTGAATCATATAATGATGATGTTGTGGTGTAACTTGTTGTATCATATAATGATGATGTTGTAGTGTAACTTGTTGAATCATATAATGATGATGTTGTAGTGTAACTTGTTGTAACATATAATGATGATGTTGTGGTGTAACTTGTTGAATCATATAATGATGATGTTGTAGTGTAACTTGTTGTAACATATAATGATGATGTTGTGGTGTAACTTGTTGTATCATATAATGATGATGTTGTAGTGTAACTTGTTGAATCATATAATGATGATGTTGTAGTGTAACTTGTTGTAACATATAATGATGATGTTGTGGTGTAACTTGTTGTATCATATAATGATGATGTTGTAGTGTAACTTGTTGAATCATATAATGATGATGTTGTAGTGTAACTTGTTGTAACATATAATGATGATGTTGTGGTGTAACTTGTTGAATCATATAATGATGATGTTGTAGTGTAACTTGTTGTAACATATAATGATGATGTTGTGGTGTAACTTGTTGTATCATATAATGATGATGTTGTAGTGTAACTTGTTGAATCATATAATGATGATGTTGTAGTGTAACTTGTTGTAACATATAATGATGATGTTGTAGTGTAACTTGTTGTAACATATAATGATGATGTTGTGGTGTAACTTGTTGTAACATATAATGATGATGTTGTGGTGTAACTTGTTGTATCATATAATGATGATGTTGTAGTGTAACTTGTTGAATCATATAATGATGATGTTGTAGTGTAACTTGTTGTAACATATAATGATGATGTTGTGGTGTAACTTGTTGTATCATATAATGATGATGTTGTAGTGTAACTTGTTGAATCATATAATGATGATGTTGTAGTGTAACTTGTTGTAACATATAATGATGATGTTGTGGTGTAACTTGTTGAATCATATAATGATGATGTTGTAGTGTAACTTGTTGTAACATATAATGATGATGTTGTGGTGTAACTTGTTGAATCATATAATGATGATGTTGGGTTGTAACTTGTTGAATCATATAATGATGATGTTGGGGTGTAACTTGTTGTAACATATAATGATGATGTTGGGGTGTAACTTGTTGTAACATATAATGATGATGTTGTGGTGTAACTTGTTGAATCATATAATGATGATGTTGTAGTGTAACTTGTTGAATCATATAATGATGATGTTGTAGTGTAACTTGTTGAATCATATAATGATGATGTTGGTGTGTAACTTGTTGTAACATATAATGATGATGTTGTGGTGTAACTTGTTGAATCATATAATGATGATGTTGTGGTGTAACTTGTTGAATCATATAATGATGATGTTGGTGTGTAACTTGTTGTAACATATAATGATGATGTTGTAGTGTAACTTGTTGTAACATATAATGATGATGTTGTAGTGTAACTTGTTGTAACATATAATGATGATGTTGTAGTGTAACTTGTTGTAACATATAATGATGATGTTGGGATGTAACTTGTTGAATCATATAATGATGATGTTGTGGTGTAACTTGTTGTAACATATAATGATGATGTTGTGGTGTAACTTGTTGAATCATATAATGATGATGTCGGGTGTAACTTGTTGTAACATATAATGATGATGTTGGGATGTAACTTGTTGTAACATATAATGATGATGTTGTGGTGTAACTTGTTGTAACATATAATGATGATGTTGGGGTGTAACTTGTTGAATCATATAATGATGATGTTGTAGTGTAACTTGTTGTAACATATAATGATGATGTTGTGGTGTAACTTGTTGTAACATATAATGATGATGTTGGGGTGTAACTTGTTGAATCATATAATGATGATGTTGTAGTGTAACTTGTTGTAACATATAATGATGATGTTGGGGTGTAACTTGTTGTATCATATAATGATGATGTTGTAGTGTAACTTGTTGAATCATATAATGATGATGTTGGGATGTAACTTGTTGTAACATATAATGATGATGTTGGGGTGTAACTTGTTGGATCATATAATGATGATGTTGTGGTGTAACTTGTTGTAACATATAATGATGATGTTGTGGTGTAACTTGTTGTAACATATAATGATGATGTTGTAGTGTAACTTGTTGTAACATATAATGATGATGTTGTAGTGTAACTTGTTGTAACATATAATGATGATGTTGTAGTGTAACTTGTTGTAACATATAATGATGATGTTGTGGTGTAACTTGTTGTAACATATAATGATGATGTTGTGGTGTAACTTGTTGTAACATATAATGATGATGTTGTGGTGTAACTTGTTGTAACATATAATGATGATGTTGGTGTGTAACTTGTTGTAACATATAATGATGATGTTGTAGTGTAACTTGTTGTAACATATAATGATGATGTTGTGGTGTAACTTGTTGTAACATATAATGATGATGTTGTAGTGTAACTTGTTGTAACATATAATGATGATGTTGTAGTGTAACTTGTTGAATCATATAATGATGATGTTGTAGTGTAACTTGTTGTAACATATAATGATGATGTCGGGTGTAACTTGTTGTATCATATAATGATGATGTTGTAGTGTAACTTGTTGAATCATATAATGATGATGTTGTGGTGTAACTTGTTGTAACATATAATGATGATGTCGGGTGTAACTTGTTGTATCATATAATGATGATGTTGTAGTGTAACTTGTTGAATCATATAATGATGATGTTGTGATGTAACTTGTTGTAACATATAATGATGATGTTGTGGTGTAACTTGTTGAATCATATAATGATGATGTTGTGGTGTAACTTGTTGTAACATATAATGATGATGTTGTGGTGTAACTTGTTGTAACATATAATGATGATGTTGTGATGTAACTTGTTGTAACATATAATGATGATGTTGTAGTGTAACTTGTTGAATCATATAATGATGATGTTGTGGTGTAACTTGTTGAATCATATAATGATGATGTTGTAGTGTAACTTGTTGAATCATATAATGATGATGTTGTGGTGTAACTTGTTGTAACATATAATGATGATGTTGTAGTGTAACTTGTTGTATCATATAATGATGATGTTGTGGTGTAACTTGTTGTAACATATAATGATGATGTTGTAGTGTAACTTGTTGTAACATATAATGATGATGTTGTGGTGTAACTTGTTGTAACATATAATGATGATGTTGTAGTGTAACTTGTTGTAACATATAATGATGATGTTGTAGTGTAACTTGTTGTATCATATAATGATGATGTTGTAGTGTAACTTGTTGAATCATATAATGATGATGTTGTGGTGTAACTTGTTGAATCATATAATGATGATGTTGTGATGTAACTTGTTGTAACATATAATGATGATGTCGGGTGTAACTTGTTGTATCATATAATGATGATGTTGTAGTGTAACTTGTTGAATCATATAATGATGATGTTGTGATGTAACTTGTTGTAACATATAATGATGATGTCGGGTGTAACTTGTTGTATCATATAATGATGATGTTGTAGTGTAACTTGTTGTAACATATAATGATGATGTTGTAGTGTAACTTGTTGTAACATATAATGATGATGTTGTAGTGTAACTTGTTGTAACATATAATGATGATGTTGGGGTGTAACTTGTTGTAACATATAATGATGATGTTGTAGTGTAACTTGTTGTAACATATAATGATGATGTTGTGGTGTAACTTGTTGTAACATATAATGATGATGTTGGTGTGTAACTTGTTGTAACATATAATGATGATGTTGTGGTGTAACTTGTTGTAACATATAATGATGATGTTGTAGTGTAACTTGTTGTAACATATAATGATGATGTTGTAGTGTAACTTGTTGAATCATATAATGATGATGTTGTAGTGTAACTTGTTGAATCATATAATGATGATGTTGTGGTGTAACTTGTTGAATCATATAATGATGATGTTGTGGTGTAACTTGTTGTAACATATAATGATGATGTTGTAGTGTAACTTGTTGTAACATATAATGATGATGTTGTAGTGTAACTTGTTGAATCATATAATGATGATGTTGTAGTGTAACTTGTTGTATCATATAATGATGATGTTGGTGTGTAACTTGTTGTAACATATAATGATGATGTTGTGGTGTAACTTGTTGTAACATATAATGATGATGTTGTAATGTAACTTGTTGAATCATATAATGATGATGTTGTAGTGTAACTTGTTGAATCATATAATGATGATGTTGTAGTGTAACTTGTTGTAACATATAATGATGATGTTGTGGTGTAACTTGTTGTAACATATAATGATGATGTTGTGATGTAACTTGTTGTAACATATAATGATGATGTTGTGATGTATCTTGTTGTAACATATAATGATGATGTTGGGATGTAACTTGTTGTAACATATAATGATGATGTTGTGGTGTAACTTGTTGTAACATATAATGATGATGTTGTAGTGTAACTTGTTGTAACATATAATGATGATGTTGTAATGTAACTTGTTGAATCATATAATGATGATGTTGTGGTGTAACTTGTTGTAACATATAATGATGATGTTGTAGTGTAACTTGTTGTAACATATAATGATGATGTTGTAGTGTAACTTGTTGTAACATATAATGATGATGTTGTGGTGTAACTTGTTGTAACATATAATGATGATGTTGTAGTGTAACTTGTTGTAACATATAATGATGATGTTGTAGTGTAACTTGTTGTAACATATAATGATGATGTTGGGGTGTAACTTGTTGTAACATATAATGATGATGTTGGTGTGTAACTTGTTGTAACATATAATGATGATGTTGGGGTGTAACTTGTTGTATCATATAATGATGATGTTGGGATGTAACTTGTTGTATCATATAATGATGATGTTGTGGTGTAACTTGTTGTAACATATAATGATGATGTTGTGGTGTAACTTGTTGTAACATATAATGATGATGTTGGTGTGTAACTTGTTGAATCATATAATGATGATGTTGTAGTGTAACTTGTTGTAACATATAATGATGATGTTGTGGTGTAACTTGTTGTAACATATAATGATGATGTTGTGGTGTAACTTGTTGTAACATATAATGATGATGTTGTGGTGTAACTTGTTGTAACATATAATGATGATGTTGGGTGTAACTTGTTGTAACATATAATGATGATGTTGTGGTGTAACTTGTTGTAACATATAATGATGATGTTGTGGTGTAACTTGTTGTAACATATAATGATGATGTTGGGGTGTAACTTGTTGTAACATATAATGATGATGTTGTGGTGTAACTTGTTGTAACATATAATGATGATGTTGTGGTGTAACTTGTTGTAACATATAATGATGATGTTGGGGTGTAACTTGTTGTAACATATAATGATGATGTTGGGGTGTAACTTGTTGTAACATATAATGATGATGTTGGGGTGTAACTTGTTGTAACATATAATGATGATGTTGTGGTGTAACTTGTTGTAACATATAATGATGATGTTGTGGTGTAACTTGTTGTAACATATAATGATGATGTTGGGGTGTAACTTGTTGTAACATATAATGATGATGTTGGGGTGTAACTTGTTGTAACATATAATGATGATGTTGGTGTGTAACTTGTTGTAACATATAATGATGATGTTGGTGTGTAACTTGTTGTAACATATAATGATGATGTTGGGGTGTAACTTGTTGTAACATATAATGATGATGTTGGGGTGTAACTTGTTGTAACATATAATGATGATGTTGTAGTGTAACTTGTTGTAACATATAATGATGATGTTGGGGTGTAACTTGTTGTAACATATAATGATGATGTTGGGGTGTAACTTGTTGTAACATATAATGATGATGTTGGTGTGTAACTTGTTGTAACATATAATGATGATGTTGGTGTGTAACTTGTTGTAACATATAATGATGATGTTGGTGTGTAACTTGTTGTAACATATAATGATGATGTTGGTGTGTAACTTGTTGTAACATATAATGATGATGTTGGTGTGTAACTTGTTGTAACATATAATGATGATGTTGGTGTGTAACTTGTTGTAACATATAATGATGATGTTGGGGTGTAACTTGTTGTAACATATAATGATGATGTTGGGGTGTAACTTGTTGTAACATATAATGATGATGTTGTAGTGTAACTTGTTGTAACATATAATGATGATGTTGGGGTGTAACTTGTTGTAACATATAATGATGATGTTGGGGTGTAACTTGTTGTAACATATAATGATGATGTTGGTGTGTAACTTGTTGTAACATATAATGATGATGTTGGTGTGTAACTTGTTGTAACATATAATGATGATGTTGGGGTGTAACTTGTTGTAACATATAATGATGATGTTGGGGTGTAACTTGTTGTAACATATAATGATGATGTTGTAGTGTAACTTGTTGTAACATATAATGATGATGTTGGGGTGTAACTTGTTGTAACATATAATGATGATGTTGGGGTGTAACTTGTTGTAACATATAATGATGATGTTGGTGTGTAACTTGTTGTAACATATAATGATGATGTTGGTGTGTAACTTGTTGTAACATATAATGATGATGTTGGTGTGTAACTTGTTGTAACATATAATGATGATGTTGGGGTGTAACTTGTTGTAACATATAATGATGATGTTGGGGTGTAACTTGTTGTAACATATAATGATGATGTTGTAGTGTAACTTGTTGTAACATATAATGATGATGTTGTGGTGTAACTTGTTGTAACATATAATGATGATGTTGTAGTGTAACTTGTTGTAACATATAATGATGATGTTGTAGTGTAACTTGTTGTAACATATAATGATGATGTTGGGGTGTAACTTGTTGTATCATATAATGATGATGTTGGGATGTAACTTGTTGTAACATATAATGATGATGTTGTGGTGTAACTTGTTGTAACATATAATGATGATGTTGTAGTGTAACTTGTTGAATCATATAATGATGATGTTGTGGTGTAACTTGTTGTAACATATAATGATGATGTTGTGGTGTAACTTGTTGTAACATATAATGATGATGTTGTAGTGTAACTTGTTGAATCATATAATGATGATGTTGTGGTGTAACTTGTTGTAACATATAATGATGATGTTGTGGTGTAACTTGTTGTAACATATAATGATGATGTTGTAGTGTAACTTGTTGTAACATATAATGATGATGTTGTAGTGTAACTTGTTGTAACATATAATGATGATGTTGTAGTGTAACTTGTTGTAACATATAATGATGATGTTGTAGTGTAACTTGTTGAATCATATAATGATGATGTTGTGGTGTAACTTGTTGTAACATATAATGATGATGTTGTAGTGTAACTTGTTGAATCATATAATGATGATGTTGTGGTGTAACTTGTTGTAACATATAATGATGATGTTGTAGTGTAACTTGTTGTAACATATAATGATGATGTTGTAGTGTAACTTGTTGAATCATATAATGATGATGTTGTAGTGTAACTTGTTGTATCATATAATGATGATGTTGGTGTGTAACTTGTTGTAACATATAATGATGATGTTGTAGTGTAACTTGTTGTAACATATAATGATGATGTTGTAGTGTAACTTGTTGTAACATATAATGATGATGTTGTAGTGTAACTTGTTGAATCATATAATGATGATGTTGTGGTGTAACTTGTTGTAACATATAATGATGATGTTGTGGTGTAACTTGTTGTAACATATAATGATGATGTTGTGGTGTAACTTGTTGAATCATATAATGATGATGTTGTAGTGTAACTTGTTGAATCATATAATGATGATGTTGTGGTGTAACTTGTTGTAACATATAATGATGATGTTGTAGTGTAACTTGTTGAATCATATAATGATGATGTTGTGGTGTAACTTGTTGTAACATATAATGATGATGTTGTGGTGTAACTTGTTGTAACATATAATGATGATGTTGTAGTGTAACTTGTTGAATCATATAATGATGATGTTGTGGTGTAACTTGTTGTAACATATAATGATGATGTTGTAGTGTAACTTGTTGTAACATATAATGATGATGTTGTAGTGTAACTTGTTGAATCATATAATGATGATGTTGTGGTGTAACTTGTTGTAACATATAATGATGATGTTGGGATGTAACTTGTTGTAACATATAATGATGATGTTGTGGTGTAACTTGTTGTAACATATAATGATGATGTTGTGGTGTAACTTGTTGTAACATATAATGATGATGTTGTAGTGTAACTTGTTGAATCATATAATGATGATGTTGTGGTGTAACTTGTTGTAACATATAATGATGATGTTGTAGTGTAACTTGTTGTAACATATAATGATGATGTTGTAGTGTAACTTGTTGAATCATATAATGATGATGTTGTAGTGTAACTTGTTGTATCATATAATGATGATGTTGGTGTGTAACTTGTTGTAACATATAATGATGATGTTGTAGTGTAACTTGTTGTAACATATAATGATGATGTTGTAGTGTAACTTGTTGTAACATATAATGATGATGTTGTAGTGTAACTTGTTGAATCATATAATGATGATGTTGTGGTGTAACTTGTTGAATCATATAATGATGATGTTGTGGTGTAACTTGTTGTAACATATAATGATGATGTTGTAGTGTAACTTGTTGAATCATATAATGATGATGTTGTGGTGTAACTTGTTGTAACATATAATGATGATGTTGTAGTGTAACTTGTTGTAACATATAATGATGATGTTGTAGTGTAACTTGTTGAATCATATAATGATGATGTTGTAGTGTAACTTGTTGAATCATATAATGATGATGTTGTAGTGTAACTTGTTGAATCATATAATGATGATGTTGTAGTGTAACTTGTTGAATCATATAATGATGATGTTGTGGTGTAACTTGTTGTAACATATAATGATGATGTTGTGGTGTAACTTGTTGTAACATATAATGATGATGTTGTGGTGTAACTTGTTGAATCATATAATGATGATGTTGTAGTGTAACTTGTTGAATCATATAATGATGATGTTGTGGTGTAACTTGTTGTAACATATAATGATGATGTTGTGGTGTAACTTGTTGTAACATATAATGATGATGTTGTAGTGTAACTTGTTGAATCATATAATGATGATGTTGTAGTGTAACTTGTTGTAACATATAATGATGATGTTGTGGTGTAACTTGTTGTAACATATAATGATGATGTTGTGGTGTAACTTGTTGTAACATATAATGATGATGTTGTAGTGTAACTTGTTGAATCATATAATGATGATGTTGTAGTGTAACTTGTTGTAACATATAATGATGATGTTGTAGTGTAACTTGTTGTAACATATAATGATGATGTTGTGGTGTAACTTGTTGTAACATATAATGATGATGTTGTAGTGTAACTTGTTGAATCATATAATGATGATGTTGTGGTGTAACTTGTTGTAACATATAATGATGATGTTGTGGTGTAACTTGTTGAATCATATAATGATGATGTTGTAGTGTAACTTGTTGAATCATATAATGATGATGTTGTGGTGTAACTTGTTGTAACATATAATGATGATGTTGTGGTGTAACTTGTTGAATCATATAATGATGATGTTGTAGTGTAACTTGTTGAATCATATAATGATGATGTTGTGGTGTAACTTGTTGTAACATATAATGATGATGTTGTGGTGTAACTTGTTGTAACATATAATGATGATGTTGGGGTGTAACTTGTTGTAACATATAATGATGATGTTGTGGTGTAACTTGTTGTAACATATAATGATGATGTTGTAGTGTAACTTGTTGAATCATATAATGATGATGTTGTAGTGTAACTTGTTGTAACATATAATGATGATGTTGTGGTGTAACTTGTTGTAACATATAATGATGATGTTGGGGTGTAACTTGTTGTAACATATAATGATGATGTTGTAGTGTAACTTGTTGAATCATATAATGATGATGTTGTGGTGTAACTTGTTGTAACATATAATGATGATGTTGTGGTGTAACTTGTTGAATCATATAATGATGATGTTGTAGTGTAACTTGTTGAATCATATAATGATGATGTTGTGGTGTAACTTGTTGTAACATATAATGATGATGTTGTGGTGTAACTTGTTGAATCATATAATGATGATGTTGTAGTGTAACTTGTTGAATCATATAATGATGATGTTGTGGTGTAACTTGTTGTAACATATAATGATGATGTTGTAGTGTAACTTGTTGTAACATATAATGATGATGTTGTGGTGTAACTTGTTGTAACATATAGTGATGATGTTGTGGTGTAACTTGTTGTAACATATAATGATGATGTTGTGGTGTAACTTGTTGTAACATATAATGATGATGTTGTGGTGTAACTTGTTGTAACATATAATGATGATGTTGTAGTGTAACTTGTTGTAACATATAATGATGATGTTGTAGTGTAACTTGTTGTAACATATAATGATGATGTTGTGGTGTAACTTGTTGTAACATATAATGATGATGTTGTGGTGTAACTTGTTGTAACATATAATGATGATGTTGTAGTGTAACTTGTTGTAACATATAATGATGATGTTGGGGTGTAACTTGTTGTAACATATAATGATGATGTTGTGGTGTAACTTGTTGCAACATATAATGATGATGTTGGGGTGTAACTTGTTGTAACATATAATGATGATGTTGTAGTGTAACTTGTTGTAACATATAATGATGATGTTGGGGTGTAACTTGTTGTAACATATAATGATGATGTTGTGGTGTAACTTGTTGTAACATATAATGATGATGTTGGGGTGTAACTTGTTGTAACATATAATGATGATGTTGTAGTGTAACTTGTTGAATCATATAATGATGATGTTGTGGTGTAACTTGTTGTAACATATAATGATGATGTTGTAGTGTAACTTGTTGAATCATATAATGATGATGTTGTAGTGTAACTTGTTGTAACATATAATGATGATGTTGTAGTGTAACTTGTTGTAACATATAATGATGATGTTGTAGTGTAACTTGTTGTATCATATAATGATGATGTTGTGGTGTAACTTGTTGTAACATATAATGATGATGTTGTAGTGTAACTTGTTGAATCATATAATGATGATGTTGTGATGTAACTTGTTGTAACATATAATGATGATGTTGTGGTGTAACTTGTTGTAACATATAATGATGATGCTGTAGTGTAACTTGTTGTAACATATAATGATGATGTTGTGGTGTAACTTGTTGTAACATATAATGATGATGTTGTAGTGTAACTTGTTGTAACATATAATGATGATGTTGTGGTGTAACTTGTTGTAACATATAATGATGATGTTGTAGTGTAACTTGTTGAATCATATAATGATGATGTTGTAGTGTAACTTGTTGAATCATATAATGATGATGTTGTGGTGTAACTTGTTGTAACATATAATGATGATGTTGTAGTGTAACTTGTTGAATCATATAATGATGATGTTGTAGTGTAACTTGTTGAATCATATAATGATGATGTTGTAGTGTAACTTGTTGAATCATATAATGATGATGTTGTGGTGTAACTTGTTGTAACATATAATGATGATGTTGTAGTGTAACTTGTTGAATCATATAATGATGATGTTGTGGTGTAACTTGTTGAATCATATAATGATGATGTTGTGGTGTAACTTGTTGAATCATATAATGATGATGTTGTAGTGTAACTTGTTGAATCATATAATGATGATGTTGTAGTGTAACTTGTTGTAACATATAATGATGATGTTGTAGTGTAACTTGTTGAATCATATAATGATGATGTTGTAGTGTAACTTGTTGTAACATATAATGATGATGTTGTAGTGTAACTTGTTGTAACATATAATGATGATGTTGTGGTGTAACTTGTTGTAACATATAATGATGATGTTGTAGTGTAACTTGTTGAATCATATAATGATGATGTTGTAGTGTAACTTGTTGAATCATATAATGATGATGTTGTAGTGTAACTTGTTGAATCATATAATGATGATGTTGTGGTGTAACTTGTTGTAACATATAATGATGATGTTGTGGTGTAACTTGTTGTAACATATAATGATGATGTTGTGGTGTAACTTGTTGTAACATATAATGATGATGTTGTAGTGTAACTTGTTGTAACATATAATGATGATGTTGTAGTGTAACTTGTTGTAACATATAATGATGATGTTGTGGTGTAACTTGTTGTAACATATAATGATGATGTTGTGGTGTAACTTGTTGTAACATATAATGATGATGTTGTAGTGTAACTTGTTGTAACATATAATGATGATGTTGGGGTGTAACTTGTTGTAACATATAATGATGATGTTGTGGTGTAACTTGTTGTAACATATAATGATGATGTTGGGGTGTAACTTGTTGTAACATATAATGATGATGTTGTAGTGTAACTTGTTGTAACATATAATGATGATGTTGGGGTGTAACTTGTTGTAACATATAATGATGATGTTGTGGTGTAACTTGTTGTAACATATAATGATGATGTTGGGGTGTAACTTGTTGTAACATATAATGATGATGTTGTAGTGTAACTTGTTGAATCATATAATGATGATGTTGTGGTGTAACTTGTTGTAACATATAATGATGATGTTGTAGTGTAACTTGTTGAATCATATAATGATGATGTTGTGGTGTAACTTGTTGAATCATATAATGATGATGTTGTGGTGTAACTTGTTGTAACATATAATGATGATGTTGTAGTGTAACTTGTTGAATCATATAATGATGATGTTGTAGTGTAACTTGTTGAATCATATAATGATGATGTTGTGGTGTAACTTGTTGTAACATATAATGATGATGTTGGTGTGTAACTTGTTGTAACATATAATGATGATGTTGTAGTGTAACTTGTTGTAACATATAATGATGATGTTGTAGTGTAACTTGTTGTAACATATAATGATGATGTTGTAGTGTAACTTGTTGAATCATATAATGATGATGTTGTGGTGTAACTTGTTGAATCATATAATGATGATGTTGTAGTGTAACTTGTTGTAACATATAATGATGATGTTGTAGTGTAACTTGTTGTAACATATAATGATGATGTTGGGGTGTAACTTGTTGTAACATATAATGATGATGTTGTGGTGTAACTTGTTGTAACATATAATGATGATGTTGTAGTGTAACTTGTTGAATCATATAATGATGATGTTGTAGTGTAACTTGTTGAATCATATAATGATGATGTTGTGGTGTAACTTGTTGTAACATATAATGATGATGTTGTGGTGTAACTTGTTGTAACATATAATGATGATGTTGTAGTGTAACTTGTTGAATCATATAATGATGATGTTGTAGTGTAACTTGTTGAATCATATAATGATGATGTTGTGGTGTAACTTGTTGTAACATATAATGATGATGTTGGTGTGTAACTTGTTGTAACATATAATGATGATGTTGTAGTGTAACTTGTTGTAACATATAATGATGATGTTGTAGTGTAACTTGTTGTAACATATAATGATGATGTTGTAGTGTAACTTGTTGAATCATATAATGATGATGTTGTGGTGTAACTTGTTGAATCATATAATGATGATGTTGTAGTGTAACTTGTTGTAACATATAATGATGATGTTGGTGTGTAACTTGTTGTAACATATAATGATGATGTTGTGGTGTAACTTGTTGTAACATATAATGATGATGTTGTGGTGTAACTTGTTGTAACATATAATGATGATGTTGTGGTGTAACTTGTTGTAACATATAATGATGATGTTGTAGTGTAACTTGTTGAATCATATAATGATGATGTTGTAGTGTAACTTGTTGAATCATATAATGATGATGTTGTAGTGTAACTTGTTGAATCATATAATGATGATGTTGTAGTGTAACTTGTTGAATCATATAATGATGATGTTGGGGTGTAACTTGTTGAATCATATAATGATGATGTTGTGGTGTAACTTGTTGTAACATATAATGATGATGTTGTGGTGTAACTTGTTGTAACATATAATGATGATGTTGTAGTGTAACTTGTTGAATCATATAATGATGATGTTGTGGTGTAACTTGTTGTAACATATAATGATGATGTTGTGGTGTAACTTGTTGTAACATATAATGATGATGTTGTAGTGTAACTTGTTGAATCATATAATGATGATGTTGTAGTGTAACTTGTTGTAACATATAATGATGATGTTGTGGTGTAACTTGTTGAATCATATAATGATGATGTTGTGGTGTAACTTGTTTTAACATATAATGATGATGTTGGGATGTAACTTGTTGAATCATATAATGATGATGTTGGGATGTAACTTGTTGTAACATATAATGATGATGTTGTGGTGTAACTTGTTGTAACATATAATGATGATGTTGTAGTGTAACTTGTTGAATCATATAATGATGATGTTGTAGTGTAACTTGTTGAATCATATAATGATGATGTTGGGGTGTAACTTGTTGTAACATATAATGATGATGTTGTGGTGTAACTTGTTGTAACATATAATGATGATGTTGTGGTGTAACTTGTTGTAACATATAATGATGATGTTGGGGTGTAACTTGTTGTAACATATAATGATGATGTTGTGGTGTAACTTGTTGTAACATATAATGATGATGTTGTAGTGTAACTTGTTGTAACATATAATGATGATGTTGTAGTGTAACTTGTTGAATCATATAATGATGATGTTGTAGTGTAACTTGTTGTAACATATAATGATGATGTTGGGGTGTAACTTGTTGTAACATATAATGATGATGTTGTGATGTAACTTGTTGTAACATATAATGATGATGTTGTAGTGTAACTTGTTGAATCATATAATGATGATGTTGTAGTGTAACTTGTTGAATCATATAATGATGATGTTGTAGTGTAACTTGTTGTAACATATAATGATGATGTTGTAGTGTAACTTGTTGTAACATATAATGATGATGTTGTGGTGTAACTTGTTGTAACATATAATGATGATGTTGTGATGTAACTTGTTGTAACATATAATGATGATGTTGTAGTGTAACTTGTTGAATCATATAATGATGATGTTGTAGTGTAACTTGTTGAATCATATAATGATGATGTTGGGGTGTAACTTGTTGTAACATATAATGATGATGTTGTGGTGTAACTTGTTGTAACATATAATGATGATGTTGTGGTGTAACTTGTTGTAACATATAATGATGATGTTGGTGTGTAACTTGTTGTAACATATAATGATGATGTTGTAGTGTAACTTGTTGTAACATATAATGATGATGTTGTAGTGTAACTTGTTGTAACATATAATGATGATGTTGTAGTGTAACTTGTTGTAACATATAATGATGATGTTGTAGTGTAACTTGTTGAATCATATAATGATGATGTTGTGGTGTAACTTGTTGTAACATATAATGATGATGTTGGTGTGTAACTTGTTGTAACATATAATGATGATGTTGGTGTGTAACTTGTTGAATCATATAATGATGATGTTGTGGTGTAACTTGTTGTAACATATAATGATGATGTTGTAGTGTAACTTGTTGTAACATATAATGATGATGTTGTAGTGTAACGTGTTGTAACATATAATGATGATGTTGTAGTGTAACTTGTTGTAACATATAATGATGATGTTGTAGTGTAACTTGTTGAATCATATAATGATGATGTTGTAGTGTAACTTGTTGTAACATATAATGATGATGTTGTAGTGTAACTTGTTGTAACATATAATGATGATGTTGTAGTGTAACTTGTTGAATCATATAATGATGATGTTGTGGTGTAACTTGTTGTAACATATAATGATGATGTTGTAGTGTAACTTGTTGAATCATATAATGATGATGTTGTAGTGTAACTTGTTGTAACATATAATGATGATGTTGTGGTGTAACTTGTTGTAACATATAATGATGATGTTGTGGTGTAACTTGTTGTAACATATAATGATGATGTTGTAGTGTAACTTGTTGTAACATATAATGATGATGTTGTAGTGTAACTTGTTGTAACATATAATGATGATGTTGTAGTGTAACTTGTTGTAACATATAATGATGATGTTGTAGTGTAACTTGTTGAATCATATAATGATGATGTTGTAGTGTAACTTGTTGTAACATATAATGATGATGTTGTAGTGTAACTTGTTGAATCATATAATGATGATGTTGTGGTGTAACTTGTTGTAACATATAATGATGATGTTGTAGTGTAACTTGTTGTAACATATAATGATGATGTTGTAGTGTAACTTGTTGTAACATATAATGATGATGTTGTAGTGTAACTTGTTGTAACATATAATGATGATGTTGTAGTGTAACTTGTTGAATCATATAATGATGATGTTGTAGTGTAACTTGTTGTAACATATAATGATGATGTTGTAGTGTAACTTGTTGAATCATATAATGATGATGTTGTAGTGTAACTTGTTGAATCATATAATGATGATGTTGGGGTGTAACTTGTTGTATCATATAATGATGATGTTGTAGTGTAACTTGTTGTAACATATAATGATGATGTTGTGGTGTAACTTGTTGAATCATATAATGATGATGTTGTAGTGTAACTTGTTGAATCATATAATGATGATGTTGTGGTGTAACTTGTTGTAACATATAATGATGATGTTGTGGTGTAACTTGTTGTATCATATAATGATGATGTTGTAGTGTAACTTGTTGAATCATATAATGATGATGTTGGGGTGTAACTTGTTGTATCATATAATGATGATGTTGTAGTGTAACTTGTTGTATCATATAATGATGATGTTGTAGTGTAACTTGTTGAATCATATAATGATGATGTTGGGGTGTAACTTGTTGTAACATCTAATGATGATGTTGTAGTGTAACTTGTTGAATCATATAATGATGATGTTGGGGTGTAACTTGTTGTAACATATAATGATGATGTTGTAGTGTAACTTGTTGTAACATATAATGATGATGTTGTGGTGTAACTTGTTGTAACATATAATGATGATGTTGTAGTGTAACTTGTTGTAACATATAATGATGATGTTGTAGTGTAACTTGTTGAATCATATAATGATGATGTTGTGGTGTAACTTGTTGTAACATATAATGATGATGTTGTGATGTAACTTGTTGTAACATATAATGATGATGTTGTATTGTAACTTGTTGTAACATATAATGATGATGTTGTGGTGTAACTTGTTGTAACATATAATGATGATGTTGTAGTGTAACTTGTTGTAACATATAATGATGATGTTGTAGTGTAACTTGTTGAATCATATAATGATGATGTTGTAGTGTAACTTGTTGTAACATATAATGATGATGTTGTAGTGTAACTTGTTGTAACATATAATGATGATGTTGTGGTGTAACTTGTTGTAACATATAATGATGATGTTGTAGTGTAACTTGTTGTAACATAGAATGATGATGTTGTGATGTAACTTGTTGTAACATATAATGATGATGTTGGGGTGTAACTTGTTGAATCATATAATGATGATGTTGTAGTGTAACTTGTTGTAACATATAATGATGATGTTGTAGTGTAACTTGTTGTAACATATAATGATGATGTTGTGGTGTAACTTGTTGTAACATATAATGATGATGTTGTAGTGTAACTTGTTGTAACATAGAATGATGATGTTGTGATGTAACTTGTTGTAACATATAATGATGATGTTGGAGTGTAACTTGTTGTAACATATAATGATGATGTTGGGTGTAACTTGTTGAATCATATAATGATGATGTTGTAGTGTAACTTGTTGTAACATATAATGATGATGTTGTAGTGTAACTTGTTGAATCATATAATGATGATGTTGTGGTGTAACTTGTTGTAACATATAATGATGATGTTGTAGTGTAACTTGTTGTAACATATAATGATGATGTTGTGGTGTAACTTGTTGTAACATATAATGATGATGTTGTAGTGTAACTTGTTGTAACATAGAATGATGATGTTGTGATGTAACTTGTTGTAACATATAATGATGATGTTGGAGTGTAACTTGTTGTAACATATAATGATGATGTTGGGTGTAACTTGTTGAATCATATAATGATGATGTTGTAGTGTAACTTGTTGTAACATATAATGATGATGTTGTAGTGTAACTTGTTGAATCATATAATGATGATGTTGTGGTGTAACTTGTTGTAACATATAATGATGATGTTGTAGTGTAACTTGTTGAATCATATAATGATGATGTTGAGGTGTAACTTGTTGTAACATATAATGATGATGTTGTAGTGTAACTTGTTGTAACATATAATGATGATGTTGTAGTGTAACTTGTTGTAACATATAATGATGATGCTGTAGTGTAACTTGTTGTAACATATAATGATGATGTTGTAGTGTAACTTGTTGTAACATATAATGATGATGTTGTAGTGTAACTTGTTGAATCATATAATGATGATGTTGTGGTGTAACTTGTTGTAACATATAATGATGATGTTGTGGTGTAACTTGTTGTAACATATAATGATGATGTTGTAGTGTAACTTGTTGTAACATATAATGATGATGTTGTAGTGTAACTTGTTGTAACATATAATGATGATGTTGTGATGTAACTTGTTGTAACATATAATGATGATGTTGTAGTGTAACTTGTTGAATCATATAATGATGATGTTGTGATGTAACTTGTTGTAACATATAATGATGATGTTGTAGTGTAACTTGTTGTAACATATAATGATGATGTTGGGTGTAACTTGTTGTAACATATAATGATGATGTTGTAGTGTAACTTGTTGTAACATATAATGATGATGTTGGGTGTAACTTGTTGTAACATATAATGATGATGTTGTAGTGTAACTTGTTGTAACATATAATGATGATGTTGGGTGTAACTTGTTGTAACATATAATGATGATGTTGTAGTGTAACTTGTTGTAACATATAATGATGATGTTGGGTGTAACTTGTTGTAACATATAATGATGATGTTGGGTGTAACTTGTTGTAACATATAATGATGATGTTGTGGTGTAACTTGTTGAATCATATAATGATGATGTTGGGGTGTAACTTGTTGTAACATATAATGATGATGTTGTAGTGTAACTTGTTGAATCATATAATGATGATGTTGTAGTGTAACTTGTTGAATCATATAATGATGATGTTGGGTGTAACTTGTTGTAACATATAATGATGATGTTGTGATGTAACTTGTTGTAACATATAATGATGATGTTGGGTGTAACTTGTTGTAACATATAATGATGATGTTGAGGTGTAACTTGTTGTAACATATAATGATGATGTTGTAGTGTAACTTGTTGTAACATATAATGATGATGTTGTAGTGTAACTTGTTGTAACATATAATGATGATGTTGTAGTGTAACTTGTTGAATCATATAATGATGATGTTGGGGTGTAACTTGTTGTAACATATAATGATGATGTTGTAGTGTAACTTGTTGAATCATATAATGATGATGTTGTAGTGCAACTTGTTGTATCATATAATGATGATGTTGTAGTGTAACTTGTTGTAACATATAATGATGATGTTGTAGTGTAACTTGTTGTAACATATAATGATGATGTTGTAGTGTAACTTGTTGTAACATATAATGATGATGTTGTGGTGTAACTTGTTGTAACATATAATGATGATGTTGTGGTGTAACTTGTTGTAACATATAATGATGATGTTGTAGTGTAACTTGTTGAATCATATAATGATGATGTTGTGGTGTAACTTGTTGTAACATATAATGATGATGTTGTAGTGTAACTTGTTGTAACATATAATGATGATGTTGTAGTGTAACTTGTTGAATCATATAATGATGATGTTGTGGTGTAACTTGTTGTAACATATAATGATGATGTTGTGGTGTAACTTGTTGTAACATATAATGATGATGTTGTAGTGTAACTTGTTGTAACATATAATGATGATGTTGTGGTGTAACTTGTTGTAACATATAATGATGATGTTGTAGTGTAACTTGTTGTAACATATAATGATGATGTTGTGGTGTAACTTGTTGTAACATATAATGATGATGTTGTAGTGTAACTTGTTGTAACATATAATGATGATGTTGTGGTGTAACTTGTTGTAACATATAATGATGATGTTGTGGTGTAACTTGTTGTAACATATAATGATGATGTTGTAGTGTAACTTGTTGTAACATATAATGATGATGTTGTAGTGTAACTTGTTGAATCATATAATGATGATGTTGTGGTGTAACTTGTTGTAACATATAATGATGATGTTGTAGTGTAACTTGTTGTAACATATAATGATGATGTTGTGGTGTAACTTGTTGTAACATATAATGATGATGTTGTGGTGTAACTTGTTGTAACATATAATGATGATGTTGTGGTGTAACTTGTTGTAACATATAATGATGATGTTGTAGTGTAACTTGTTGAATCATATAATGATGATGTTGTGGTGTAACTTGTTGTAACATATAATGATGATGTTGTAGTGTAACTTGTTGTAACATATAATGATGATGTTGTAGTGTAACTTGTTGTAACATATAATGATGATGTTGTGGTGTAACTTGTTGTAACATATAATGATGATGTTGTAGTGTAACTTGTTGAATCATATAATGATGATGTTGTGGTGTAACTTGTTGTAACATATAATGATGATGTTGTAGTGTAACTTGTTGTAACATATAATGATGATGTTGTGGTGTAACTTGTTGTAACATATAATGATGATGTTGTAGTGTAACTTGTTGTAACATATAATGATGATGTTGTAGTGTAACTTGTTGAATCATATAATGATGATGTTGTAGTGTAACTTGTTGTAACATATAATGATGATGTTGTAGTGTAACTTGTTGAATCATATAATGATGATGTTGTAGTGTAACTTGTTGTAACATATAATGATGATGTTGTAGTGTAACTTGTTGAATCATATAATGATGATGTTGTGGTGTAACTTGTTGTAACATATAATGATGATGTTGTGGTGTAACTTGTTGTAACATATAATGATGATGTTGTAGTGTAACTTGTTGTAACATATAATGATGATGTTGTAGTGTAACTTGTTGTAACATATAATGATGATGTTGTAGTGTAACTTGTTGTAACATATAATGATGATGTTGTAGTGTAACTTGTTGTAACATATAATGATGATGTTGTAGTGTAACTTGTTGAATCATATAATGATGATGTTGTGGTGTAACTTGTTGTAACATATAATGATGATGTTGTGGTGTAACTTGTTGAATCATATAATGATGATGTTGTGGTGTAACTTGTTGAATCATATAATGATGATGTTGTAGTGTAACTTGTTGTAACATATAATGATGATGTTGTGGTGTAACTTGTTGTAACATATAATGATGATGTTGTAGTGTAACTTGTTGTAACATATAATGATGATGTTGTAGTGTAACTTGTTGTAACATATAATGATGATGTTGTAGTGTAACTTGTTGAATCATATAATGATGATGTTGTAGTGTAACTTGTTGAATCATATAATGATGATGTTGTAGTGTAACTTGTTGAATCATATAATGATGATGTTGTAGTGTAACTTGTTGTAACATATAATGATGATGTTGTGGTGTAACTTGTTGTAACATATAATGATGATGTTGTAGTGTAACTTGTTGAATCATATAATGATGATGTTGTGGTGTAACTTGTTGTAACATATAATGATGATGTTGTGGTGTAACTTGTTGTAACATATAATGATGATGTTGTAGTGTAACTTGTTGTAACATATAATGATGATGTTGTAGTGTAACTTGTTGTAACATATAATGATGATGTTGTAGTGTAACTTGTTGTAACATATAATGATGATGTTGTAGTGTAACTTGTTGAATCATATAATGATGATGTTGTGGTGTAACTTGTTGTAACATATAATGATGATGTTGTAGTGTAACTTGTTGAATCATATAATGATGATGTTGTGGTGTAACTTGTTGTAACATATAATGATGATGTTGTAGTGTAACTTGTTGTAACATATAATGATGATGTTGTAGTGTAACTTGTTGAATCATATAATGATGATGTTGTAGTGTAACTTGTTGTATCATATAATGATGATGTTGGTGTGTAACTTGTTGTAACATATAATGATGATGTTGTAGTGTAACTTGTTGTAACATATAATGATGATGTTGTAGTGTAACTTGTTGTAACATATAATGATGATGTTGTAGTGTAACTTGTTGAATCATATAATGATGATGTTGTGGTGTAACTTGTTGTAACATATAATGATGATGTTGTGGTGTAACTTGTTGTAACATATAATGATGATGTTGTGGTGTAACTTGTTGAATCATATAATGATGATGTTGTAGTGTAACTTGTTGAATCATATAATGATGATGTTGTGGTGTAACTTGTTGTAACATATAATGATGATGTTGTAGTGTAACTTGTTGAATCATATAATGATGATGTTGTGGTGTAACTTGTTGTAACATATAATGATGATGTTGTGGTGTAACTTGTTGTAACATATAATGATGATGTTGTAGTGTAACTTGTTGAATCATATAATGATGATGTTGTGGTGTAACTTGTTGTAACATATAATGATGATGTTGTAGTGTAACTTGTTGAATCATATAATGATGATGTTGTGGTGTAACTTGTTGTAACATATAATGATGATGTTGTAGTGTAACTTGTTGAATCATATAATGATGATGTTGTAGTGTAACTTGTTGTAACATATAATGATGATGTTGTAGTGTAACGTGTTGTAACATATAATGATGATGTTGTAGTGTAACTTGTTGTAACATATAATGATGATGTTGTGGTGTAACTTGTTGTAACATATAATGATGATGTTGTAGTGTAACTTGTTGTAACATATAATGATGATGTTGTAGTGTAACTTGTTGTAACATATAATGATGATGTTGTAGTGTAACTTGTTGAATCATATAATGATGATGTTGTGGTGTAACTTGTTGTAACATATAATGATGATGTTGGGATGTAACTTGTTGTAACATATAATGATGATGTTGTGGTGTAACTTGTTGTAACATATAATGATGATGTTGTGGTGTAACTTGTTGTAACATATAATGATGATGTTGTAGTGTAACTTGTTGAATCATATAATGATGATGTTGTGGTGTAACTTGTTGTAACATATAATGATGATGTTGTAGTGTAACTTGTTGTAACATATAATGATGATGTTGTAGTGTAACTTGTTGAATCATATAATGATGATGTTGTAGTGTAACTTGTTGTATCATATAATGATGATGTTGGTGTGTAACTTGTTGTAACATATAATGATGATGTTGTAGTGTAACTTGTTGTAACATATAATGATGATGTTGTAGTGTAACTTGTTGTAACATATAATGATGATGTTGTAGTGTAACTTGTTGAATCATATAATGATGATGTTGTGGTGTAACTTGTTGAATCATATAATGATGATGTTGTGGTGTAACTTGTTGTAACATATAATGATGATGTTGTAGTGTAACTTGTTGAATCATATAATGATGATGTTGTGGTGTAACTTGTTGTAACATATAATGATGATGTTGTAGTGTAACTTGTTGTAACATATAATGATGATGTTGTAGTGTAACTTGTTGAATCATATAATGATGATGTTGTAGTGTAACTTGTTGAATCATATAATGATGATGTTGTGGTGTAACTTGTTGAATCATATAATGATGATGTTGGGGTGTAACTTGTTGTAACATATAATGATGATGTTGTAGTGTAACTTGTTGAATCATATAATGATGATGTTGTAGTGTAACTTGTTGAATCATATAATGATGATGTTGTAGTGTAACTTGTTGAATCATATAATGATGATGTTGTAGTGTAACTTGTTGAATCATATAATGATGATGTTGTGGTGTAACTTGTTGTAACATATAATGATGATGTTGTGGTGTAACTTGTTGAATCATATAATGATGATGTTGTAGTGTAACTTGTTGTAACATATAATGATGATGTTGTGGTGTAACTTGTTGTAACATATAATGATGATGTTGTAGTGTAACTTGTTGAATCATATAATGATGATGTTGTGGTGTAACTTGTTGTAACATATAATGATGATGTTGTGGTGTAACTTGTTGTAACATATAATGATGATGTTGTGGTGTAACTTGTTGAATCATATAATGATGATGTTGTAGTGTAACTTGTTGAATCATATAATGATGATGTTGTGGTGTAACTTGTTGTAACATATAATGATGATGTTGTGGTGTAACTTGTTGTAACATATAATGATGATGTTGTAGTGTAACTTGTTGAATCATATAATGATGATGTTGTGGTGTAACTTGTTGTAACATATAATGATGATGTTGTGGTGTAACTTGTTGAATCATATAATGATGATGTTGTAGTGTAACTTGTTGAATCATATAATGATGATGTTGTGGTGTAACTTGTTGTAACATATAATGATGATGTTGTGGTGTAACTTGTTGAATCATATAATGATGATGTTGTAGTGTAACTTGTTGAATCATATAATGATGATGTTGTGGTGTAACTTGTTGTAACATATAATGATGATGTTGTGGTGTAACTTGTTGTAACATATAATGATGATGTTGGGGTGTAACTTGTTGTAACATATAATGATGATGTTGTGGTGTAACTTGTTGTAACATATAATGATGATGTTGTAGTGTAACTTGTTGAATCATATAATGATGATGTTGTAGTGTAACTTGTTGTAACATATAATGATGATGTTGTGGTGTAACTTGTTGTAACATATAATGATGATGTTGGGGTGTAACTTGTTGTAACATATAATGATGATGTTGTAGTGTAACTTGTTGAATCATATAATGATGATGTTGTGGTGTAACTTGTTGTAACATATAATGATGATGTTGTGGTGTAACTTGTTGAATCATATAATGATGATGTTGTAGTGTAACTTGTTGAATCATATAATGATGATGTTGTGGTGTAACTTGTTGTAACATATAATGATGATGTTGTGGTGTAACTTGTTGAATCATATAATGATGATGTTGTAGTGTAACTTGTTGAATCATATAATGATGATGTTGTGGTGTAACTTGTTGTAACATATAATGATGATGTTGTAGTGTAACTTGTTGTAACATATAATGATGATGTTGTGGTGTAACTTGTTGTAACATATAGTGATGATGTTGTGGTGTAACTTGTTGTAACATATAATGATGATGTTGTGGTGTAACTTGTTGTAACATATAATGATGATGTTGTGGTGTAACTTGTTGTAACATATAATGATGATGTTGTAGTGTAACTTGTTGTAACATATAATGATGATGTTGTAGTGTAACTTGTTGTAACATATAATGATGATGTTGTGGTGTAACTTGTTGTAACATATAATGATGATGTTGTGGTGTAACTTGTTGTAACATATAATGATGATGTTGTAGTGTAACTTGTTGTAACATATAATGATGATGTTGGGGTGTAACTTGTTGTAACATATAATGATGATGTTGTGGTGTAACTTGTTGCAACATATAATGATGATGTTGGGGTGTAACTTGTTGTAACATATAATGATGATGTTGTAGTGTAACTTGTTGTAACATATAATGATGATGTTGGGGTGTAACTTGTTGTAACATATAATGATGATGTTGTGGTGTAACTTGTTGTAACATATAATGATGATGTTGGGGTGTAACTTGTTGTAACATATAATGATGATGTTGTAGTGTAACTTGTTGAATCATATAATGATGATGTTGTGGTGTAACTTGTTGTAACATATAATGATGATGTTGTAGTGTAACTTGTTGAATCATATAATGATGATGTTGTAGTGTAACTTGTTGTAACATATAATGATGATGTTGTAGTGTAACTTGTTGTAACATATAATGATGATGTTGTAGTGTAACTTGTTGTATCATATAATGATGATGTTGTGGTGTAACTTGTTGTAACATATAATGATGATGTTGTAGTGTAACTTGTTGAATCATATAATGATGATGTTGTGATGTAACTTGTTGTAACATATAATGATGATGTTGTGGTGTAACTTGTTGTAACATATAATGATGATGCTGTAGTGTAACTTGTTGTAACATATAATGATGATGTTGTGGTGTAACTTGTTGTAACATATAATGATGATGTTGTAGTGTAACTTGTTGTAACATATAATGATGATGTTGTGGTGTAACTTGTTGTATCATATAATGATGATGTTGTAGTGTAACTTGTTGAATCATATAATGATGATGTTGTGGTGTAACTTGTTGTAACATATAATGATGATGTTGTAGTGTAACTTGTTGAATCATATAATGATGATGTTGTAGTGTAACTTGTTGAATCATATAATGATGATGTTGTAGTGTAACTTGTTGAATCATATAATGATGATGTTGTGGTGTAACTTGTTGTAACATATAATGATGATGTTGTAGTGTAACTTGTTGAATCATATAATGATGATGTTGTGGTGTAACTTGTTGAATCATATAATGATGATGTTGTGGTGTAACTTGTTGTAACATATAATGATGATGTTGTAGTGTAACTTGTTGAATCATATAATGATGATGTTGTAGTGTAACTTGTTGAATCATATAATGATGATGTTGTAGTGTAACTTGTTGAATCATATAATGATGATGTTGTAGTGTAACTTGTTGAATCATATAATGATGATGTTGTGGTGTAACTTGTTGTAACATATAATGATGATGTTGTGGTGTAACTTGTTGTAACATATAATGATGATGTTGTGGTGTAACTTGTTGTAACATATAATGATGATGTTGTAGTGTAACTTGTTGTAACATATAATGATGATGTTGTAGTGTAACTTGTTGTAACATATAATGATGATGTTGTGGTGTAACTTGTTGTAACATATAATGATGATGTTGTGGTGTAACTTGTTGTAACATATAATGATGATGTTGTAGTGTAACTTGTTGTAACATATAATGATGATGTTGGGGTGTAACTTGTTGTAACATATAATGATGATGTTGTGGTGTAACTTGTTGTAACATATAATGATGATGTTGGGGTGTAACTTGTTGTAACATATAATGATGATGTTGTAGTGTAACTTGTTGTAACATATAATGATGATGTTGGGGTGTAACTTGTTGTAACATATAATGATGATGTTGTGGTGTAACTTGTTGTAACATATAATGATGATGTTGGGGTGTAACTTGTTGTAACATATAATGATGATGTTGTAGTGTAACTTGTTGAATCATATAATGATGATGTTGTGGTGTAACTTGTTGTAACATATAATGATGATGTTGTAGTGTAACTTGTTGAATCATATAATGATGATGTTGTAGTGTAACTTGTTGTAACATATAATGATGATGTTGTAGTGTAACTTGTTGAATCATATAATGATGATGTTGTGGTGTAACTTGTTGTAACATATAATGATGATGTTGTAGTGTAACTTGTTGAATCATATAATGATGATGTTGGGGTGTAACTTGTTGTAACATATAATGATGATGTTGTAGTGTAACTTGTTGTAACATATAATGATGATGTTGGGGTGTAACTTGTTGTAACATATAATGATGATGTTGTAGTGTAACTTGTTGAATCATATAATGATGATGTTGTAGTGTAACTTGTTGAATCATATAATGATGATGTTGTGGTGTAACTTGTTGTAACATATAATGATGATGTTGGTGTGTAACTTGTTGTAACATATAATGATGATGTTGTAGTGTAACTTGTTGTAACATATAATGATGATGTTGTAGTGTAACTTGTTGTAACATATAATGATGATGTTGTAGTGTAACTTGTTGAATCATATAATGATGATGTTGTGGTGTAACTTGTTGAATCATATAATGATGATGTTGTAGTGTAACTTGTTGTAACATATAATGATGATGTTGTAGTGTAACTTGTTGTAACATATAATGATGATGTTGGGGTGTAACTTGTTGTAACATATAATGATGATGTTGTGGTGTAACTTGTTGTAACATATAATGATGATGTTGTAGTGTAACTTGTTGAATCATATAATGATGATGTTGTAGTGTAACTTGTTGAATCATATAATGATGATGTTGTGGTGTAACTTGTTGTAACATATAATGATGATGTTGTGGTGTAACTTGTTGTAACATATAATGATGATGTTGTAGTGTAACTTGTTGAATCATATAATGATGATGTTGTAGTGTAACTTGTTGAATCATATAATGATGATGTTGTGGTGTAACTTGTTGTAACATATAATGATGATGTTGGTGTGTAACTTGTTGTAACATATAATGATGATGTTGTAGTGTAACTTGTTGTAACATATAATGATGATGTTGTAGTGTAACTTGTTGTAACATATAATGATGATGTTGTAGTGTAACTTGTTGAATCATATAATGATGATGTTGTGGTGTAACTTGTTGAATCATATAATGATGATGTTGTAGTGTAACTTGTTGTAACATATAATGATGATGTTGGTGTGTAACTTGTTGTAACATATAATGATGATGTTGTGGTGTAACTTGTTGTAACATATAATGATGATGTTGTGGTGTAACTTGTTGTAACATATAATGATGATGTTGTGGTGTAACTTGTTGTAACATATAATGATGATGTTGTAGTGTAACTTGTTGTAACATATAATGATGATGTTGTAGTGTAACTTGTTGAATCATATAATGATGATGTTGTAGTGTAACTTGTTGAATCATATAATGATGATGTTGTAGTGTAACTTGTTGAATCATATAATGATGATGTTGTAGTGTAACTTGTTGAATCATATAATGATGATGTTGGGGTGTAACTTGTTGAATCATATAATGATGATGTTGTGGTGTAACTTGTTGTAACATATAATGATGATGTTGTGGTGTAACTTGTTGTAACATATAATGATGATGTTGTAGTGTAACTTGTTGAATCATATAATGATGATGTTGTGGTGTAACTTGTTGTAACATATAATGATGATGTTGTGGTGTAACTTGTTGTAACATATAATGATGATGTTGTAGTGTAACTTGTTGAATCATATAATGATGATGTTGTAGTGTAACTTGTTGTAACATATAATGATGATGTTGTGGTGTAACTTGTTGAATCATATAATGATGATGTTGTGGTGTAACTTGTTTTAACATATAATGATGATGTTGGGATGTAACTTGTTGAATCATATAATGATGATGTTGGGATGTAACTTGTTGTAACATATAATGATGATGTTGTGGTGTAACTTGTTGTAACATATAATGATGATGTTGTAGTGTAACTTGTTGAATCATATAATGATGATGTTGTAGTGTAACTTGTTGAATCATATAATGATGATGTTGGGGTGTAACTTGTTGTAACATATAATGATGATGTTGTGGTGTAACTTGTTGTAACATATAATGATGATGTTGTGGTGTAACTTGTTGTAACATATAATGATGATGTTGGGGTGTAACTTGTTGTAACATATAATGATGATGTTGTGGTGTAACTTGTTGTAACATATAATGATGATGTTGTAGTGTAACTTGTTGTAACATATAATGATGATGTTGTAGTGTAACTTGTTGAATCATATAATGATGATGTTGTAGTGTAACTTGTTGTAACATATAATGATGATGTTGGGGTGTAACTTGTTGTAACATATAATGATGATGTTGTGATGTAACTTGTTGTAACATATAATGATGATGTTGTAGTGTAACTTGTTGAATCATATAATGATGATGTTGTAGTGTAACTTGTTGAATCATATAATGATGATGTTGGTGTGTAACTTGTTGTAACATATAATGATGATGTTGTGGTGTAACTTGTTGAATCATATAATGATGATGTTGTAGTGTAACTTGTTGTAACATATAATGATGATGTTGTAGTGTAACTTGTTGTAACATATAATGATGATGTTGTAGTGTAACTTGTTGTAACATATAATGATGATGTTGTGATGTAACTTGTTGTAACATATAATGATGATGTTGTAGTGTAACTTGTTGAATCATATAATGATGATGTTGTAGTGTAACTTGTTGAATCATATAATGATGATGTTGTAGTGTAACTTGTTGTAACATATAATGATGATGTTGTGGTGTAACTTGTTGAATCATATAATGATGATGTTGTAGTGTAACTTGTTGTAACATATAATGATGATGTTGTAGTGTAACTTGTTGTAACATATAATGATGATGTTGTAGTGTAACTTGTTGTAACATATAATGATGATGTTGTAGTGTAACTTGTTGAATCATATAATGATGATGTTGTGGTGTAACTTGTTGTAACATATAATGATGATGTTGTAGTGTAACTTGTTGAATCATATAATGATGATGTTGTGGTGTAACTTGTTGTAACATATAATGATGATGTTGTGGTGTAACTTGTTGAATCATATAATGATGATGTTGTAGTGTAACTTGTTGTAACATATAATGATGATGTTGTGGTGTAACTTGTTGTAACATATAATGATGATGTTGTGATGTAACTTGTTGTAACATATAATGATGATGTTGTAGTGTAACTTGTTGAATCATATAATGATGATGTTGTAGTGTAACTTGTTGAATCATATAATGATGATGTTGGGGTGTAACTTGTTGTAACATATAATGATGATGTTGTGGTGTAACTTGTTGTAACATATAATGATGATGTTGTGGTGTAACTTGTTGTAACATATAATGATGATGTTGGTGTGTAACTTGTTGTAACATATAATGATGATGTTGTAGTGTAACTTGTTGTAACATATAATGATGATGTTGTAGTGTAACTTGTTGTAACATATAATGATGATGTTGTAGTGTAACTTGTTGTAACATATAATGATGATGTTGTAGTGTAACTTGTTGAATCATATAATGATGATGTTGTGGTGTAACTTGTTGTAACATATAATGATGATGTTGGTGTGTAACTTGTTGTAACATATAATGATGATGTTGGTGTGTAACTTGTTGAATCATATAATGATGATGTTGTGGTGTAACTTGTTGTAACATATAATGATGATGTTGTAGTGTAACTTGTTGTAACATATAATGATGATGTTGTAGTGTAACGTGTTGTAACATATAATGATGATGTTGTGATGTAACTTGTTGTAACATATAATGATGATGTTGTAGTGTAACTTGTTGTAACATATAATGATGATGTTGTAGTGTAACTTGTTGTAACATATAATGATGATGTTGTAGTGTAACTTGTTGTAACATATAATGATGATGTTGTGGTGTAACTTGTTGTAACATATAATGATGATGTTGTAGTGTAACTTGTTGTAACATATAATGATGATGTTGTAGTGTAACGTGTTGTAACATATAATGATGATGTTGTGATGTAACTTGTTGTAACATATAATGATGATGTTGTGGTGTAACTTGTTGTAACATATAATGATGATGTTGTGGTGTAACTTGTTGTAACATATAATGATGATGTTGTAGTGTAACTTGTTGAATCATATAATGATGATGTTGTAGTGTAACTTGTTGTAACATATAATGATGATGTTGTAGTGTAACTTGTTGTAACATATAATGATGATGTTGTAGTGTAACTTGTTGAATCATATAATGATGATGTTGTGGTGTAACTTGTTGTAACATATAATGATGATGTTGTAGTGTAACTTGTTGAATCATATAATGATGATGTTGTAGTGTAACTTGTTGTAACATATAATGATGATGTTGTGGTGTAACTTGTTGTAACATATAATGATGATGTTGTGGTGTAACTTGTTGTAACATATAATGATGATGTTGTAGTGTAACTTGTTGTAACATATAATGATGATGTTGTAGTGTAACTTGTTGAATCATATAATGATGATGTTGTAGTGTAACTTGTTGTATCATATAATGATGATGTTGTAGTGTAACTTGTTGTAACATATAATGATGATGTTGTGGTGTAACTTGTTGTAACATATAATGATGATGTTGTAGTGTAACTTGTTGTAACATATAATGATGATGTTGTAGTGTAACTTGTTGAATCATATAATGATGATGTTGTAGTGTAACTTGTTGTAACATATAATGATGATGTTGTAGTGTAACTTGTTGAATCATATAATGATGATGTTGTGGTGTAACTTGTTGTAACATATAATGATGATGTTGTAGTGTAACTTGTTGTAACATATAATGATGATGTTGTAGTGTAACTTGTTGTAACATATAATGATGATGTTGTAGTGTAACTTGTTGTAACATATAATGATGATGTTGTAGTGTAACTTGTTGAATCATATAATGATGATGTTGTAGTGTAACTTGTTGTAACATATAATGATGATGTTGTAGTGTAACTTGTTGAATCATATAATGATGATGTTGTAGTGTAACTTGTTGAATCATATAATGATGATGTTGTGGTGTAACTTGTTGTAACATATAATGATGATGTTGTGGTGTAACTTGTTGTATCATATAATGATGATGTTGTAGTGTAACTTGTTGAATCATATAATGATGATGTTGGGGTGTAACTTGTTGTATCATATAATGATGATGTTGTAGTGTAACTTGTTGTATCATATAATGATGATGTTGTAGTGTAACTTGTTGAATCATATAATGATGATGTTGGGGTGTAACTTGTTGTAACATCTAATGATGATGTTGTAGTGTAACTTGTTGAATCATATAATGATGATGTTGGGGTGTAACTTGTTGTAACATATAATGATGATGTTGTAGTGTAACTTGTTGTAACATATAATGATGATGTTGTGGTGTAACTTGTTGTAACATATAATGATGATGTTGTAGTGTAACTTGTTGTAACATATAATGATGATGTTGTAGTGTAACTTGTTGTATCATATAATGATGATGTTGTGGTGTAACTTGTTGTAACATATAATGATGATGTTGTAGTGTAACTTGTTGAATCATATAATGATGATGTTGTGGTGTAACTTGTTGTAACATATAATGATGATGTTGTGATGTAACTTGTTGTAACATATAATGATGATGTTGTATTGTAACTTGTTGTAACATATAATGATGATGTTGTGGTGTAACTTGTTGTAACATATAATGATGATGTTGTAGTGTAACTTGTTGTAACATATAATGATGATGTTGTAGTGTAACTTGTTGAATCATATAATGATGATGTTGTAGTGTAACTTGTTGTAACATATAATGATGATGTTGTAGTGTAACTTGTTGTAACATATAATGATGATGTTGTGATGTAACTTGTTGTAACATATAATGATGATGTTGGGGTGTAACTTGTTGTAACATATAATGATGATGTTGTAGTGTAACTTGTTGTAACATATAATGATGATGTTGTGATGTAACTTGTTGTAACATATAATGATGATGTTGTAGTGTAACTTGTTGAATCATATAATGATGATGTTGTGATGTAACTTGTTGTAACATATAATGATGATGTTGTAGTGTAACTTGTTGTAACATATAATGATGATGTTGGGTGTAACTTGTTGTAACATATAATGATGATGTTGGGTGTAACTTGTTGAATCATATAATGATGATGTTGTAGTGTAACTTGTTGTAACATATAATGATGATGTTGTAGTGTAACTTGTTGAATCATATAATGATGATGTTGTAGTGTAACTTGTTGTAACATATAATGATGATGTTGTGATGTAACTTGTTGTAACATATAATGATGATGTTGTAGTGTAACTTGTTGAATCATATAATGATGATGTTGTGATGTAACTTGTTGTAACATATAATGATGATGTTGTAGTGTAACTTGTTGTAACATATAATGATGATGTTGGGTGTAACTTGTTGTAACATATAATGATGATGTTGTGATGTAACTTGTTGTAACATATAATGATGATGTTGTAGTGTAACTTGTTGAATCATATAATGATGATGTTGTAGTGTAACTTGTTGTAACATATAATGATGATGTTGTGGTGTAACTTGTTGTAACATATAATGATGATGTTGGTGTGTAACTTGTTGTAACATATAATGATGATGTTGTGGTGTAACTTGTTGTAACATATAATGATGATGTTGTAGTGTAACTTGTTGGATCATATAATGATGATGTTGTAGTGTAACTTGTTGTAACATATAATGATGATGTTGTGGTGTAACTTGTTGTAACATATAATGATGATGTTGTAGTGTAACTTGTTGTAACATATAATGATGATGTTGTAGTGTAACTTGTTGAATCATATAATGATGATGTTGTAGTGTAACTTGTTGTAACATATAATGATGATGTTGTAGTGTAACTTGTTGTAACATATAATGATGATGTTGTAGTGTAACTTGTTGTAACATATAATGATGATGTTGGGTGTAACTTGTTGTAACATATAATGATGATGTTGTGATGTAACTTGTTGTAACATATAATGATGATGTTGTGATGTAACTTGTTGTAACATATAATGATGATGTTGTGATGTAACTTGTTGTAACATATAATGATGATGTTGTGATGTAACTTGTTGTAACATATAATGATGATGTTGGGGTGTAACTTGTTGTAACATATAATGATGATGTTGTAGTGTAACTTGTTGTAACATATAATGATGATGTTGTGGTGTAACTTGTTGTAACATATAATGATGATGTTGTAGTGTAACTTGTTGTAACATATAATGATGATGTTGTGGTGTAACTTGTTGTAACATATAATGATGATGTTGTAGTGTAACTTGTTGTAACATATAATGATGATGTTGGGGTGTAACTTGTTGTAACATATAATGATGATGTTGTAGTGTAACTTGTTGAATCATATAATGATGATGTTGTGGTGTAACTTGTTGTAACATATAATGATGATGTTGTGGTGTAACTTGTTGTAACATATAATGATGATGTTGTGGTGTAACTTGTTGTAACATATAATGATGATGTTGTAGTGTAACTTGTTGTAACATATAATGATGATGTTGGGTTGTAACTTGTTGAATCATATAATGATGATGTTGTAGTGTAACTTGTTGTAACATATAATGATGATGTTGTAGTGTAACTTGTTGAATCATATAATGATGATGTTGTGGTGTAACTTGTTGAATCATATAATGATGATGTTGTGGTGTAACTTGTTGAATCATATAATGATGATGTTGTGGTGTAACTTGTTGAATCATATAATGATGATGTTGTGGTGTAACTTGTTGTAACATATAATGATGATGTTGTAGTGTAACTTGTTGTAACATATAATGATGATGTTGTAGTGTAACTTGTTGTAACATATAATGATGATGTTGTAGTGTAACTTGTTGTAACATATAATGATGATGTTGTAGTGTAACTTGTTGTAACATATAATGATGATGTTGTAGTGTAACTTGTTGTAACATATAATGATGATGTTGTAGTGTAACTTGTTGTAACATATAATGATGATGTTGTGGTGTAACTTGTTGTAACATATAATGATGATGTTGTAGTGTAACTTGTTGTAACATATAATGATGATGTTGTGGTGTAACTTGTTGAATCATATAATGATGATGTTGTGGTGTAACTTGTTGTAACATATAATGATGATGTTGTAGTGTAACTTGTTGTAACATATAATGATGATGTTGTAGTGTAACTTGTTGAATCATATAATGATGATGTTGTAGTGTAACTTGTTGTAACATATAATGATGATGTTGGGGTGTAACTTGTTGAATCATATAATGATGATGTTGTAGTGTAACTTGTTGAATCATATAATGATGATGTTGTAGTGTAACTTGTTGTAACATATAATGATGATGTTGGGGTGTAACTTGTTGTAACATATAATGATGATGTTGTGGTGTAACTTGTTGTAACATATAATGATGATGTTGTGGTGTAACTTGTTGTAACATATAATGATGATGTTGTAGTGTAACTTGTTGTATCATATAATGATGATGTTGTGGTGTAACTTGTTGTAACATATAATGATGATGTTGTAGTGTAACTTGTTGTAACATATAATGATGATGTTGTAGTGTAACTTGTTGTAACATATAATGATGATGTTGTGGTGTAACTTGTTGTAACATATAATGATGATGTTGTAGTGTAACTTGTTGTAACATATAATGATGATGTTGTAGTGTAACGTGTTGTAACATATAATGATGATGTTGTGATGTAACTTGTTGTAACATATAATGATGATGTTGTGGTGTAACTTGTTGTAACATATAATGATGATGTTGTGGTGTAACTTGTTGTAACATATAATGATGATGTTGTAGTGTAACTTGTTGAATCATATAATGATGATGTTGTAGTGTAACTTGTTGTAACATATAATGATGATGTTGTAGTGTAACTTGTTGTAACATATAATGATGATGTTGTAGTGTAACTTGTTGAATCATATAATGATGATGTTGTGGTGTAACTTGTTGTAACATATAATGATGATGTTGTAGTGTAACTTGTTGAATCATATAATGATGATGTTGTAGTGTAACTTGTTGTAACATATAATGATGATGTTGTGGTGTAACTTGTTGTAACATATAATGATGATGTTGTGGTGTAACTTGTTGTAACATATAATGATGATGTTGTAGTGTAACTTGTTGTAACATATAATGATGATGTTGTAGTGTAACTTGTTGAATCATATAATGATGATGTTGTAGTGTAACTTGTTGTATCATATAATGATGATGTTGTAGTGTAACTTGTTGTAACATATAATGATGATGTTGTGGTGTAACTTGTTGTAACATATAATGATGATGTTGTAGTGTAACTTGTTGTAACATATAATGATGATGTTGTAGTGTAACTTGTTGAATCATATAATGATGATGTTGTAGTGTAACTTGTTGTAACATATAATGATGATGTTGTAGTGTAACTTGTTGAATCATATAATGATGATGTTGTGGTGTAACTTGTTGTAACATATAATGATGATGTTGTAGTGTAACTTGTTGTAACATATAATGATGATGTTGTAGTGTAACTTGTTGTAACATATAATGATGATGTTGTAGTGTAACTTGTTGTAACATATAATGATGATGTTGTAGTGTAACTTGTTGAATCATATAATGATGATGTTGTAGTGTAACTTGTTGTAACATATAATGATGATGTTGTAGTGTAACTTGTTGAATCATATAATGATGATGTTGTAGTGTAACTTGTTGAATCATATAATGATGATGTTGTGGTGTAACTTGTTGTAACATATAATGATGATGTTGTGGTGTAACTTGTTGTATCATATAATGATGATGTTGTAGTGTAACTTGTTGAATCATATAATGATGATGTTGGGGTGTAACTTGTTGTATCATATAATGATGATGTTGTAGTGTAACTTGTTGTATCATATAATGATGATGTTGTAGTGTAACTTGTTGAATCATATAATGATGATGTTGGGGTGTAACTTGTTGTAACATCTAATGATGATGTTGTAGTGTAACTTGTTGAATCATATAATGATGATGTTGGGGTGTAACTTGTTGTAACATATAATGATGATGTTGTAGTGTAACTTGTTGTAACATATAATGATGATGTTGTGGTGTAACTTGTTGTAACATATAATGATGATGTTGTAGTGTAACTTGTTGTAACATATAATGATGATGTTGTAGTGTAACTTGTTGTATCATATAATGATGATGTTGTGGTGTAACTTGTTGTAACATATAATGATGATGTTGTAGTGTAACTTGTTGAATCATATAATGATGATGTTGTGGTGTAACTTGTTGTAACATATAATGATGATGTTGTGATGTAACTTGTTGTAACATATAATGATGATGTTGTATTGTAACTTGTTGTAACATATAATGATGATGTTGTGGTGTAACTTGTTGTAACATATAATGATGATGTTGTAGTGTAACTTGTTGTAACATATAATGATGATGTTGTAGTGTAACTTGTTGAATCATATAATGATGATGTTGTAGTGTAACTTGTTGTAACATATAATGATGATGTTGTAGTGTAACTTGTTGTAACATATAATGATGATGTTGTGATGTAACTTGTTGTAACATATAATGATGATGTTGGGGTGTAACTTGTTGTAACATATAATGATGATGTTGTAGTGTAACTTGTTGTAACATATAATGATGATGTTGTGATGTAACTTGTTGTAACATATAATGATGATGTTGTAGTGTAACTTGTTGAATCATATAATGATGATGTTGTGATGTAACTTGTTGTAACATATAATGATGATGTTGTAGTGTAACTTGTTGTAACATATAATGATGATGTTGGGTGTAACTTGTTGTAACATATAATGATGATGTTGGGTGTAACTTGTTGAATCATATAATGATGATGTTGTAGTGTAACTTGTTGTAACATATAATGATGATGTTGTAGTGTAACTTGTTGAATCATATAATGATGATGTTGTAGTGTAACTTGTTGTAACATATAATGATGATGTTGTGATGTAACTTGTTGTAACATATAATGATGATGTTGTAGTGTAACTTGTTGAATCATATAATGATGATGTTGTGATGTAACTTGTTGTAACATATAATGATGATGTTGTAGTGTAACTTGTTGTAACATATAATGATGATGTTGGGTGTAACTTGTTGTAACATATAATGATGATGTTGTGATGTAACTTGTTGTAACATATAATGATGATGTTGTAGTGTAACTTGTTGAATCATATAATGATGATGTTGTAGTGTAACTTGTTGTAACATATAATGATGATGTTGTGGTGTAACTTGTTGTAACATATAATGATGATGTTGGTGTGTAACTTGTTGTAACATATAATGATGATGTTGTGGTGTAACTTGTTGTAACATATAATGATGATGTTGTAGTGTAACTTGTTGGATCATATAATGATGATGTTGTAGTGTAACTTGTTGTAACATATAATGATGATGTTGTGGTGTAACTTGTTGTAACATATAATGATGATGTTGTAGTGTAACTTGTTGTAACATATAATGATGATGTTGTAGTGTAACTTGTTGAATCATATAATGATGATGTTGTAGTGTAACTTGTTGTAACATATAATGATGATGTTGTAGTGTAACTTGTTGTAACATATAATGATGATGTTGTAGTGTAACTTGTTGTAACATATAATGATGATGTTGGGTGTAACTTGTTGTAACATATAATGATGATGTTGTGATGTAACTTGTTGTAACATATAATGATGATGTTGTGATGTAACTTGTTGTAACATATAATGATGATGTTGTGATGTAACTTGTTGTAACATATAATGATGATGTTGTGATGTAACTTGTTGTAACATATAATGATGATGTTGGGGTGTAACTTGTTGTAACATATAATGATGATGTTGTAGTGTAACTTGTTGTAACATATAATGATGATGTTGTGGTGTAACTTGTTGTAACATATAATGATGATGTTGTAGTGTAACTTGTTGTAACATATAATGATGATGTTGTGGTGTAACTTGTTGTAACATATAATGATGATGTTGTAGTGTAACTTGTTGTAACATATAATGATGATGTTGGGGTGTAACTTGTTGTAACATATAATGATGATGTTGTAGTGTAACTTGTTGAATCATATAATGATGATGTTGTGGTGTAACTTGTTGTAACATATAATGATGATGTTGTGGTGTAACTTGTTGTAACATATAATGATGATGTTGTGGTGTAACTTGTTGTAACATATAATGATGATGTTGTAGTGTAACTTGTTGTAACATATAATGATGATGTTGGGTTGTAACTTGTTGAATCATATAATGATGATGTTGTAGTGTAACTTGTTGTAACATATAATGATGATGTTGTAGTGTAACTTGTTGAATCATATAATGATGATGTTGTGGTGTAACTTGTTGAATCATATAATGATGATGTTGTGGTGTAACTTGTTGAATCATATAATGATGATGTTGTGGTGTAACTTGTTGAATCATATAATGATGATGTTGTGGTGTAACTTGTTGTAACATATAATGATGATGTTGTAGTGTAACTTGTTGTAACATATAATGATGATGTTGTAGTGTAACTTGTTGTAACATATAATGATGATGTTGTAGTGTAACTTGTTGTAACATATAATGATGATGTTGTAGTGTAACTTGTTGTAACATATAATGATGATGTTGTAGTGTAACTTGTTGTAACATATAATGATGATGTTGTAGTGTAACTTGTTGTAACATATAATGATGATGTTGTGGTGTAACTTGTTGTAACATATAATGATGATGTTGTAGTGTAACTTGTTGTAACATATAATGATGATGTTGTGGTGTAACTTGTTGAATCATATAATGATGATGTTGTGGTGTAACTTGTTGTAACATATAATGATGATGTTGTAGTGTAACTTGTTGTAACATATAATGATGATGTTGTAGTGTAACTTGTTGAATCATATAATGATGATGTTGTAGTGTAACTTGTTGTAACATATAATGATGATGTTGGGGTGTAACTTGTTGAATCATATAATGATGATGTTGTAGTGTAACTTGTTGAATCATATAATGATGATGTTGTAGTGTAACTTGTTGTAACATATAATGATGATGTTGGGGTGTAACTTGTTGTAACATATAATGATGATGTTGGGATGTAACTTGTTGAATCATATAATGATGATGTTGTAGTGTAACTTGTTGAATCATATAATGATGATGTTGGGATGTAACTTGTTGAATCATATAATGATGATGTTGTAGTGTAACTTGTTGTATCATATAATGATGATGTTGTAGTGTAACTTGTTGTAACATATAATGATGATGTTGTAGTGTAACTTGTTGAATCATATAATGATGATGTTGTAGTGTAACTTGTTGTAACATATAATGATGATGTTGGGGTGTAACTTGTTGTAACATATAATGATGATGTTGGGATGTAACTTGTTGAATCATATAATGATGATGTTGTAGTGTAACTTGTTGAATCATATAATGATGATGTTGGGATGTAACTTGTTGAATCATATAATGATGATGTTGTAGTGTAACTTGTTGTATCATATAATGATGATGTTGTAGTGTAACTTGTTGTAACATATAATGATGATGTTGTAGTGTAACTTGTTGTAACATATAATGATGATGTTGTGATGTAACTTGTTGAATCATATAATGATGATGTTGTAGTGTAACTTGTTGTAACATATAATGATGATGTTGTAGTGTAACTTGTTGAATCATATAATGATGATGTTGTAGTGTAACTTGTTGAATCATATAATGATGATGTTGGGATGTAACTTGTTGTAACATATAATGATGATGTTGTGGTGTAACTTGTTGTAACATATAATGATGATGTTGTGGTGTAACTTGTTGAATCATATAATGATGATGTTGTGGTGTAACTTGTTGTAACATATAATGATGATGTTGTGGTGTAACTTGTTGTAACATATAATGATGATGTTGGGGTGTAACTTGTTGTAACATATAATGATGATGTTGGGGTGTAACTTGTTGTAACATATAATGATGATGTTGTAGTGTAACTTGTTGTAACATATAATGATGATGTTGGGGTGTAACTTGTTGAATCATATAATGATGATGTTGTAGTGTAACTTGTTGAATCATATAATGATGATGTTGTGGTGTAACTTGTTGAATCATATAATGATGATGTTGTAGTGTAACTTGTTGTAACATATAATGATGATGTTGTGGTGTAACTTGTTGAATCATATAATGATGATGTTGTGGTGTAACTTGTTGTAACATATAATGATGATGTTGTGGTGTAACTTGTTGAATCATATAATGATGATGTTGTGGTGTAACTTGTTGTAACATATAATGATGATGTTGTGGTGTAACTTGTTGTAACATATAATGATGATGTTGGGGTGTAACTTGTTGTAACATATAATGATGATGTTGGGGTGTAACTTGTTGTAACATATAATGATGATGTTGTAGTGTAACTTGTTGAATCATATAATGATGATGTTGGGGTGTAACTTGTTGAATCATATAATGATGATGTTGTAGTGTAACTTGTTGTAACATATAATGATGATGTTGTAGTGTAACTTGTTGAATCATATAATGATGATGTTGGGGTGTAACTTGTTGTAACATATAATGATGATGTTGTGGTGTAACTTGTTGTAACATATAATGATGATGTTGTAGTGTAACTTGTTGTAACATATAATGATGATGTTGTAGTGTAACTTGTTGAATCATATAATGATGATGTCGGGTGTAACTTGTTGTATCATATAATGATGATGTTGTAGTGTAACTTGTTGTAACATATAATGATGATGTTGGGGTGTAACTTGTTGAATCATATAATGATGATGTTGTGGTGTAACTTGTTGAATCATATAATGATGATGTTGTGGTGTAACTTGTTGTAACATATAATGATGATGTTGTAGTGTAACTTGTTGTAACATATAATGATGATGTTGTAGTGTAACTTGTTGAATCATATAATGATGATGTCGGGTGTAACTTGTTGTATCATATAATGATGATGTTGTGGTGTAACTTGTTGAATCATATAATGATGATGTCGGGTGTAACTTGTTGTAACATATAATGATGATGTTGTGGTGTAACTTGTTGAATCATATAATGATGATGTCGGGTGTAACTTGTTGTAACATATAATGATGATGTTGTGGTGTAACTTGTTGAATCATATAATGATGATGTCGGGTGTAACTTGTTGTAACATATAATGATGATGTTGTGGTGTAACTTGTTGAATCATATAATGATGATGTCGGGTGTAACTTGTTGTAACATATAATGATGATGTTGTGGTGTAACTTGTTGAATCATATAATGATGATGTCGGGTGTAACTTGTTGTAACATATAATGATGATGTCGGGTGTAACTTGTTGTAACATATAATGATGATGTTGTGGTGTAACTTGTTGTAACATATAATGATGATGTTGTGGTGTAACTTGTTGTAACATATAATGATGATGTTGTGGTGTAACTTGTTGTAACATATAATGATGATGTTGTGGTGTAACTTGTTGAATCATATAATGATGATGTTGTAGTGTAACTTGTTGTAACATATAATGATGATGTTGTGGTGTAACTTGTTGTAACATATAATGATGATGTTGTAGTGTAACTTGTTGAATCATATAATGATGATGTTGTGGTGTAACTTGTTGAATCATATAATGATGATGTTGTAGTGTAACTTGTTGAATCATATAATGATGATGTTGTAGTGTAACTTGTTGTAACATATAATGATGATGTTGGGATGTAACTTGTTGAATCATATAATGATGATGTTGTAGTGTAACTTGTTGTAACATATAATGATGATGTTGTGGTGTAACTTGTTGAATCATATAATGATGATGTTGTGGTGTAACTTGTTGTAACATATAATGATGATGTTGTAGTGTAACTTGTTGTAACATATAATGATGATGTTGTGGTGTAACTTGTTGAATCATATAATGATGATGTTGTGGTGTAACTTGTTGTAACATATAATGATGATGTTGTGGTGTAACTTGTTGTAACATATAATGATGATGTTGTAGTGTAACTTGTTGAATCATATAATGATGATGTTGTGGTGTAACTTGTTGAATCATATAATGATGATGTTGTGGTGTAACTTGTTGTAACATATAATGATGATGTTGTAGTGTAACTTGTTGTAACATATAATGATGATGTTGTAGTGTAACTTGTTGAATCATATAATGATGATGTTGTGGTGTAACTTGTTGAATCATATAATGATGATGTTGTGGTGTAACTTGTTGTAACATATAATGATGATGTTGTGGTGTAACTTGTTGTAACATATAATGATGATGTTGTAGTGTAACTTGTTGAATCATATAATGATGATGTTGTGGTGTAACTTGTTGAATCATATAATGATGATGTTGTGGTGTAACTTGTTGTAACATATAATGATGATGTTGTGGTGTAACTTGTTGTAACATATAATGATGATGTTGTAGTGTAACTTGTTGTAACATATAATGATGATGTTGTAGTGTAACTTGTTGTAACATATAATGATGATGTTGTAGTGTAACTTGTTGAATCATATAATGATGATGTTGTGGTGTAACTTGTTGAATCATATAATGATGATGTTGTGGTGTAACTTGTTGAATCATATAATGATGATGTTGTGGTGTAACTTGTTGTAACATATAATGATGATGTTGTGGTGTAACTTGTTGAATCATATAATGATGATGTTGTGGTGTAACTTGTTGTAACATATAATGATGATGTTGTAGTGTAACTTGTTGTAACATATAATGATGATGTTGTAGTGTAACTTGTTGAATCATATAATGATGATGTTGTAGTGTAACTTGTTGTAACATATAATGATGATATTGGGTTGTAACTTGTTGAATCATATAATGATGATGTTGTGGTGTAACTTGTTGTAACATATAATGATGATGTTGTGGTGTAACTTGTTGTAACATATAATGATGATGTTGTGGTGTAACTTGTTGAATCATATAATGATGATGTTGTGGTGTAACTTGTTGTAACATATAATGATGATGTTGTAGTGTAACTTGTTGTAACATATAATGATGATGTTGGTGTGTAACTTGTTGTAACATATAATGATGATGTTGTAGTGTAACTTGTTGTAACATATAATGATGATGTTGTGGTGTAACTTGTTGTAACATATAATGATGATGTTGGGGTGTAACTTGTTGTAACATATAATGATGATGTTGTAGTGTAACTTGTTGAATCATATAATGATGATGTTGGGTTGTAACTTGTTGTAACATATAATGATGATGTTGGGTTGTAACTTGTTGTAACATATAATGATGATGTTGTAGTGTAACTTGTTGTATCATATAATGATGATGTTGTGGTGTAACTTGTTGTAACATATAATGATGATGTTGTAGTGTAACTTGTTGTAACATATAATGATGATGTTGTGGTGTAACTTGTTGAATCATATAATGATGATGTTGTAGTGTAACTTGTTGAATCATATAATGATGATGTTGTGGTGTAACTTGTTGTAACATATAATGATGATGTTGTAGTGTAACTTGTTGTAACATATAATGATGATGTTGGGATGTAACTTGTTGTAACATATAATGATGATGTTGGGTTGTAACTTGTTGTAACATATAATGATGATGTTGTAGTGTAACTTGTTGTAACATATAATGATGATGTTGGTGTGTAACTTGTTGTAACATATAATGATGATGTTGTGATGTAACTTGTTGTAACATATAATGATGATGTTGGTGTGTAACTTGTTGTAACATATAATGATGATGTTGTGGTGTAACTTGTTGTAACATATAATGATGATGTCGGGTGTAACTTGTTGTAACATATAATGATGATGTTGGTGTGTAACTTGTTGTAACATATAATGATGATGTTGTGGTGTAACTTGTTGTAACATATAATGATGATGTTGGGATGTAACTTGTTGAATCATATAATGATGATGTTGTAGTGTAACTTGTTGTAACATATAATGATGATGTTGGGGTGTAACTTGTTGTAACATATAATGATGATGTTGTAGTGTAACTTGTTGTAACATATAATGATGATGTTGTGGTGTAACTTGTTGTAACATATAATGATGATGTTGGGGTGTAACGTGTTGTAACATATAATGATGATGTTGTGGTGTAACTTGTTGTAACATATAATGATGATATTGTGATGTAACTTGTTGTAACATATAATGATGATGTTGTAGTGTAACTTGTTGTAACATATAATGATGATGTTGTGGTGTAACTTGTTGTAACATATAATGATGATATTGTGATGTAACTTGTTGTAACATATAATGATGATGTTGTAGTGTAACTTGTTGTAACATATAATGATGATGTTGTGGTGTAACTTGTTGTAACATATAATGATGATGTTGTGGTGTAACTTGTTGTAACATATAATGATGATGTTGTAGTGTAACTTGTTGCAACATATAATGATGATGTTGTGGTGTAACTTGTTGTAACATATAATGATGATGTTGTGGTGTAACTTGTTGAATCATATAATGATGATGTTGGGGTGTAACTTGTTGTAACATATAATGATGATGTTGGGTGTAACTTGTTGTAACATATAATGATGATGTTGTGGTGTAACTTGTTGTAACATATAATGATGATGTCGGGTGTAACTTGTTGTAACATATAATGATGATGTTGGGGTGTAACTTGTTGTAACATATAATGATGATGTTGGGGTGTAACTTGTTGTAACATATAATGATGATGTTGGGGTGTAACTTGTTGTAACATATAATGATGATGTTGTGGTGTAACTTGTTGTAACATATAATGATGATGTCGGGTGTAACTTGTTGTAACATATAATGATGATGTTGGGGTGTAACTTGTTGTAACATATAATGATGATGTTGGGGTGTAACTTGTTGTAACATATAATGATGATGTTGTGGTGTAACTTGTTGAATCATATAATGATGATGTTGTGGTGTAACTTGTTGTATCATATAATGATGATGTTGGGATGTAACTTGTTGGATCATATAATGATGATGTTGGGTGTAACTTGTTGTAACATATAATGATGATGTTGTGGTGTAACTTGTTGTAACATATAATGATGATGTTGTGGTGTAACTTGTTGTAACATATAATGATGATGTTGGGGTGTAACTTGTTGTAACATATAATGATGATGTTGTGGTGTAACTTGTTGTAACATATAATGATGATGTTGTGGTGTAACTTGTTGTAACATATAATGATGATGTTGGTGTGTAACTTGTTGTAACATATAATGATGATGTTGTGGTGTAACTTGTTGTAACTTATAATGATGATGTTGGGATGTAACTTGTTGTAACATATAATGATGATGTTGGGATGTAACTTGTTGTATCATAGAATGATGATGTTGTGGTGTAACTTGTTGTAACATATAATGATGATGTTGTGGTGTAACTTGTTGTAACATATAATGATGATGTTGGGGTGTAACTTGTTGTAACATATAATGATGATGTTGTGGTGTAACTTGTTGAATCATATAATGATGATGTTGTGGTGTAACTTGTTGAATCATATAATGATGATGTTGGGTGTAACTTGTTGTAACATATAATGATGATGTCGGGTGTAACTTGTTGTAACATATAATGATGATGTTGTGGTGTAACTTGTTGAATCATATAATGATGTTGTTGGGGTGTAACTTGTTGAATCATATAATGATGATGTTGGGGTGTAACTTGTTGTAACATATAATGATGATGTTGTGGTGTAACTTGTTGTATCATATAATGATGATGTTGGGGTGTAACTTGTTGTAACATATAATGATGATGTTGGGGTGTAACTTGTTGTAACATATAATGATGATGTTGTGGTGTAACTTGTTGTATCATATAATGATGATGTTGGTGTGTAACTTGTTGTAACATATAATGATGATGTTGTGGTGTAACTTGTTGTAACATATAATGATGATGTTGTGGTGTAACTTGTTGTAACATATAATGATGATGTTGGGGTGTAACTTGTTGTAACATATAATGATGATGTTGTGGTGTAACTTGTTGAATCATATAATGATGATGTTGTGGTGTAACTTGTTGAATCATATAATGATGATGTTGGGTGTAACTTGTTGTAACATATAATGATGATGTTGGGGTGTAACTTGTTGTAACATATAATGATGATGTTGTGGTGTAACTTGTTGAATCATATAATGATGATGTTGTGGTGTAACTTGTTGTATCATATAATGATGATGTTGGGGTGTAACTTGTTGTAACATATAATGATGATGTTGTGGTGTAACTTGTTGTAACATATAATGATGATGTTGGGGTGTAACTTGTTGTAACATATAATGATGATGTTGTGGTGTAACTTGTTGTATCATATAATGATGATGTTGTTGTGTAACTTGTTGTAACATATAATGATGATGTTGTGGTGTAACTTGTTGTAACATATAATGATGATGTTGTGGTGTAACTTGTTGTATCATATAATGATGATGTTGGGGTGTAACTTGTTGTAACATATATGCCATCAACGTCGTTTTTCGGTTGATCTATGAGCGTATAGACCGATCAGTAGACGAATAACATACTGTATAATTCCGCGAAGCGGATTATACTAAGTATGTTATTCGTCTACTGATCGGTCTATACGCTCATAGATCAACCGAAAAACGACGTTGATGGCTTATAATTACAACTATAACACTTTATTTTTAACTATCTACTATTAATCCATCTCAGAAAATTAATTGCCAAAACATGATTTTCCGTTGGACGATCTCGGAATTTGGTTGATGGGCCGAAATAAATTGGCCGAAATTGTCAACGAGCAACTTCGCCAAGAAAACTTTCAGAAAATAAATATCTACACTGCAATTTCAATTTTCAGCAATGAACTATCCATGATAAAAAGAATGACTTGTTTGGCTACGATTTACGTTTAAAATGACTCGATAACAACCCAATAATTATCAACACACACAGAGTCGAATCCGCGATCTCCGGTAAAATTATTAACTCCAGACCAGTCCAGACTCCAGCCCGATGTAATTTGTAAACAAATGCCCTGATCATATCTAATGTACTCGTGACAAATGTCATGTCGTTAGCATTGTTATGAAGCTGAAAAATGTTAATAGGGTTGTAATCGGGTAATACATTTTATTTATATCCAATAAAATTTGCCATGTTGATCAGCCTGATTCATGATAATTTCTGTTCACAGTAACTATACACGTTGTCATAGACGCTCTTTCGAAAATTGGACAAATGAAAAACGCGGCACGAATTTTGAGTGTTCAGTCGAGCGTTACCAAAACCTGAATACGGCTGAAATGAACAGACATAAGTATAGTATAGTGTCCATAAGAAGCAGAAACATGCAATATAGACATCAACAACTTGTTCAAATGTTTCTAGCATTGAGTTTTCGAGTTGTTTTTTCACTGAAATTCTAATGGAATTCTCGTTCCGCGCTTTCGCGTCATCCGGGGACGTCGTGTGGGGCGACGGTTATAGACTCGCCCAATTTTCTTAAAGTGTCACTACGCGATGTGACTCGTCTACTGCAAAGTCTATGCACTGATAGACGCAGGTCACGCGGTAGCCTCTCGACCAATTAAATGCCCGCATTTCGACGAAAACGAAAGTAGTTGTAATTATATAATGATGATGTTGTGGTGTAACTTGTTGTAACATATAATGATGATGTTGTGGTGTAACTTGTTGTAACATATAATGATGATGTTGTGGTGTAACTTGTTGTAACATATAATGATGATGTTGGGGTGTAACTTGTTGTAACATATAATGATGATGTTGGGGTGTAACTTGTTGTAAGATATAATGATGATGTTGTGGTGTAACTTGTTGTAACATATAATGATGATGTTGTGGTGTAACTTGTTGTAACATATAATGATGATGTTGTGGTGTAACTTGTTGTAACATATAATGATGATGTTGGGGTGTAACTTGTTGTAACATATAATGATGATGTTGGGGTGTAACTTGTTGTAACATATAATGATGATGTTGGGGTGTAACTTGTTGTAACATATAATGATGATGTTGGGGTGTAACTTGTTGTAACATATAATGATGATGTTGTGGTGTAACTTGTTGTATCATATAATGATGATGTTGGGGTGTAACTTGTTGTAACATATAATGATGATGTTGTGGTGTAACTTGTTGTAACATATAATGATGATGTTGTGGTGTAACTTGTTGTAACATATAATGATGATGTTGTGGTGTAACTTGTTGTAACATATAATGATGATGTTGAGGTGTAACTTGTTGTAACATATAATGATGATGTTGGGTGTAACTTGTTGTAACATATAATGATGATGTTGGGGTGTAACTTGTTGTAACATATAATGATGATGTTGTGGTGTAACTTGTTGTATCATATAATGATGATGTTGGTGTGTAACTTGTTGTAACATATAATGATGATGTTGTGGTGTAACTTGTTGTATCATATAATGATGATGTTGGTGTGTAACTTGTTGTAACATATAATGATGATGTTGTGGTGTAACTTGTTGTAACATATAATGATGATGTTGAGGTGTAACTTGTTGTAACATATAATGATGATGTTGTGGTGTAACTTGTTGTAACATATAATGATGATGTTGGGGTGTAACTTGTTGTATCATATAATGATGATGTTGTGGTGTAACTTGTTGTAACATGTAATGATGATGTTGTGGTGTAACTTGTTGTAACATATAATGATGATGTTGGGATGTAACTTGTTGTAACATATAATGATGATGTTGGGATGTAACTTGTTGTAACATATAATGATGATGTTGGGATGTAACTTGTTGTATCATAGAATGATGATGTTGTGGTGTAACTTGTTGTAACATATAATGATGATGTTGTGGTGTAACTTGTTGTAACATATAATGATGATGTTGGGGTGTAACTTGTTGTAACATATAATGATGATGTTGTGGTGTAACTTGTTGAATCATATAATGATGATGTTGTGGTGTAACTTGTTGAATCATATAATGATGATGTTGGGTGTAACTTGTTGTAACATATAATGATGATGTTGGGGTGTAACTTGTTGTAACATATAATGATGATGTTGTGGTGTAACTTGTTGAATCATATAATGATGTTGTTGGGGTGTAACTTGTTGAATCATATAATGATGATGTTGGGGTGTAACTTGTTGTAACATATAATGATGATGTTGTGGTGTAACTTGTTGTATCATATAATGATGATGTTGGGGTGTAACTTGTTGTAACATATAATGATGATGTTGGGGTGTAACTTGTTGTAACATATAATGATGATGTTGTGGTGTAACTTGTTGTATCATATAATGATGATGTTGGTGTGTAACTTGTTGTAACATATAATGATGATGTTGTGGTGTAACTTGTTGTAACATATAATGATGATGTTGGGGTGTAACTTGTTGTAACATATAATGATGATGTTGGGATGTAACTTGTTGTAACATATAATGATGATGTTGTGGTGTAACTTGTTGTATCATATAATGATGATGTTGTAGTGTAACTTGTTGTAACATATAATGATGATGTTGGGGTGTAACTTGTTGTAACATATAATGATGATGTTGTGGTGTAACTTGTTGAATCATATAATGATGATGTTGTGGTGTAACTTGTTGAATCATATAATGATGATGTTGGGTGTAACTTGTTGTAACATATAATGATGATGTTGGGGTGTAACTTGTTGTAACATATAATGATGATGTTGTGGTGTAACTTGTTGAATCATATAATGATGATGTTGGGGTGTAACTTGTTGTATCATATAATGATGATGTTGGGGTGTAACTTGTTGTAACATATAATGATGATGTTGTGGTGTAACTTGTTGTATCATATAATGATGATGTTGGGGTGTAACTTGTTGTAACATATAATGATGATGTTGTGGTGTAACTTGTTGTAACATATAATGATGATGTTGTGGTGTAACTTGTTGTATCATATAATGATGATGTTGGGGTGTAACTTGTTGTAACATATAATGATGATGTTGTGGTGTAACTTGTTGTAACATATAATGATGATGTTGTGGTGTAACTTGTTGTATCATATAATGATGATGTTGGTGTGTAACTTGTTGTAACATATAATGATGATGTTGTGGTGTAACTTGTTGAATCATATAATGATGATGTTGGGTGTAACTTGTTGTAACATATAATGATGATGTTGTGGTGTAACTTGTTGAATCATATAATGATGATGTTGGGTGTAACTTGTTGTAACATATAATGATGATGTTGTGGTGTAACTTGTTGTATCATATAATGATGATGTTGGTGTGTAACTTGTTGTAACATATAATGATGATGTTGTGGTGTAACTTGTTGAATCATATAATGATGATGTTGGGTGTAACTTGTTGTAACATATAATGATGATGTTGTGGTGTAACTTGTTGAATCATATAATGATGATGTTGGGGTGTAACTTGTTGTAACATATAATGATGATGTTGTGGTGTAACTTGTTGTATCATATAATGATGATGTTGGGGTGTAACTTGTTGTAACATATAATGATGATGTTGGGGTGTAACTTGTTGTAACATATAATGATGATGTTGTGGTGTAACTTGTTGTATCATATAATGATGATGTTGGTGTGTAACTTGTTGTAACATATAATGATGATGTTGTGGTGTAACTTGTTGAATCATATAATGATGATGTTGGGTGTAACTTGTTGTAACATATAATGATGATGTTGGGGTGTAACTTGTTGTAACATATAATGATGATGTTGTGGTGTAACTTGTTGTAACATATAATGATGATGTTGTGGTGTAACTTGTTGAATCATATAATGATGATGTTGGGGTGTAACTTGTTGTATCATATAATGATGATGTTGGGGTGTAACTTGTTGTAACATATAATGATGATGTTGTGGTGTAACTTGTTGTATCATATAATGATGATGTTGGGGTGTAACTTGTTGTAACATATAATGATGATGTTGGGGTGTAACTTGTTGTATCATATAATGATGATGTTGGGGTGTAACTTGTTGTAACATATAATGATGATGTTGGGGTGTAACTTGTTGTAACATATAATGATGATGTTGTGGTGTAACTTGTTGTATCATATAATGATGATGTTGGGGTGTAACTTGTTGTAACATATAATGATGATGTTGTGGTGTAACTTGTTGTATCATATAATGATGATGTTGGGGTGTAACTTGTTGTAACATATAATGATGATGTTGGGGTGTAACTTGTTGTATCATATAATGATGATGTTGGGGTGTAACTTGTTGTAACATATAATGATGATGTTGGGGTGTAACTTGTTGTAACATATAATGATGATGTTGTGGTGTAACTTGTTGTATCATATAATGATGATGTTGGGGTGTAACTTGTTGTAACATATAATGATGATGTTGTGGTGTAACTTGTTGTATCATATAATGATGATGTTGGTGTGTAACTTGTTGTAACATATAATGATGATGTTGTGGTGTAACTTGTTGAATCATATAATGATGATGTTGTGGTGTAACTTGTTGAATCATATAATGATGATGTTGTGGTGTAACTTGTTGTAACATATAATGATGATGTTGTGGTGTAACTTGTTGAATCATATAATGATGATGTTGGGGTGTAACTTGTTGTATCATATAATGATGATGTTGGGGTGTAACTTGTTGTAACATATAATGATGATGTTGTGGTGTAACTTGTTGTATCATATAATGATGATGTTGGGGTGTAACTTGTTGTAACATATAATGATGATGTTGGGGTGTAACTTGTTGTATCATATAATGATGATGTTGGGGTGTAACTTGTTGTAACATATAATGATGATGTTGGGGTGTAACTTGTTGTAACATATAATGATGATGTTGTGGTGTAACTTGTTGTATCATATAATGATGATGTTGGTGTGTAACTTGTTGTAACATATAATGATGATGTTGTGGTGTAACTTGTTGTAACATATAATGATGATGTTGGGGTGTAACTTGTTGTAACATATAATGATGATGTTGGGATGTAACTTGTTGTAACATATAATGATGATGTTGTGGTGTAACTTGTTGTATCATATAATGATGATGTTGGGGTGTAACTTGTTGTAACATATAATGATGATGTTGGGGTGTAACTTGTTGTAACATATAATGATGATGTTGTGGTGTAACTTGTTGTATCATATAATGATGATGTTGGTGTGTAACTTGTTGTAACATATAATGATGATGTTGTGGTGTAACTTGTTGTAACATATAATGATGATGTTGGGGTGTAACTTGTTGTAACATATAATGATGATGTTGGGATGTAACTTGTTGTAACATATAATGATGATGTTGTGGTGTAACTTGTTGTATCATATAATGATGATGTTGTAGTGTAACTTGTTGTAACATATAATGATGATGTTGGGGTGTAACTTGTTGTAACATATAATGATGATGTTGTGGTGTAACTTGTTGAATCATATAATGATGATGTTGTGGTGTAACTTGTTGAATCATATAATGATGATGTTGGGTGTAACTTGTTGTAACATATAATGATGATGTTGGGGTGTAACTTGTTGTAACATATAATGATGATGTTGTGGTGTAACTTGTTGAATCATATAATGATGATGTTGGGGTGTAACTTGTTGTATCATATAATGATGATGTTGTGGTGTAACTTGTTGAATCATATAATGATGATGTTGGGGTGTAACTTGTTGTATCATATAATGATGATGTTGGGTGTAACTTGTTGAATCATATAATGATGATGTTGTGGTGTAACTTGTTGAATCATATAATGATGATGTTGGGTGTAACTTGTTGTAACATATAATGATGATGTTGGGGTGTAACTTGTTGTAACATATAATGATGATGTTGTGGTGTAACTTGTTGAATCATATAATGATGATGTTGGGGTGTAACTTGTTGTAACATATAATGATGATGTTGTGGTGTAACTTGTTGAATCATATAATGATGATGTTGGGGTGTAACTTGTTGTATCATATAATGATGATGTTGGGGTGTAACTTGTTGTAACATATAATGATGATGTTGTGGTGTAACTTGTTGTATCATATAATGATGATGTTGGGGTGTAACTTGTTGTAACATATAATGATGATGTTGTGGTGTAACTTGTTGTAACATATAATGATGATGTTGTGGTGTAACTTGTTGTATCATATAATGATGATGTTGGGGTGTAACTTGTTGTAACATATAATGATGATGTTGTGGTGTAACTTGTTGTAACATATAATGATGATGTTGTGGTGTAACTTGTTGTATCATATAATGATGATGTTGGTGTGTAACTTGTTGTAACATATAATGATGATGTTGTGGTGTAACTTGTTGAATCATATAATGATGATGTTGGGGTGTAACTTGTTGAATCATATAATGATGATGTTGTGGTGTAACTTGTTGTAACATATAATGATGATGTTGTGGTGTAACTTGTTGTAACATATAATGATGATGTTGGGTTGTAACTTGTTGTAACATATAATGATGATGTTGTAGTGTAACTTGTTGTAACATATAATGATGATGTTGGGTGTAACTTGTTGTAACATATAATGATGATGTCGGGTGTAACTTGTTGTAACATATAATGATGATGTTGTGGTGTAACTTGTTGAATCATATTATGATGATGTTGGGTGTAACTTGTTGTAACATATAATGATGATGTTGTGGTGTAACTTGTTGTATCATATAATGATGATGTTGGTGTGTATCTTGTTGTAACATATAATGATGATGTTGTGGTGTAACTTGTTGTAACATATAATGATGATGTTGGGTGTAACTTGTTGTAACATATAATGATGATGTTGTGGTGTAACTTGTTGTATCATATAATGATGATGTTGGTGTGTAACTTGTTGTAACATATAATGATGATGTTGTGGTGTAACTTGTTGAATCATATAATGATGATGTTGGGTGTAACTTGTTGAATCATATAATGATGATGTTGGTGTGTAACTTGTTGTAACATATAATGATGATGTTGTGGTGTAACTTGTTGAATCATATAATGATGATGTTGGGTGTAACTTGTTGTAACATATAATGATGATGTTGTGGTGTAACTTGTTGAATCATATAATGATGATGTTGTGGTGTAACTTGTTGTAACATATAATGATGATGTTGGGGTGTAACTTGTTGTAACATATAATGATGATGTTGTGGTGTAACTTGTTGAATCATATAATGATGATGTTGGGGTGTAACTTGTTGTAACATATAATGATGATGTTGTGGTGTAACTTGTTGTATCATATAATGATGATGTTGGTGTGTAACTTGTTGTATCATATAATGATGATGTTGGGGTGTAACTTGTTGTAACATATAATGATGATGTTGTGGTGTAACTTGTTGTATCATATAATGATGATGTTGTGGTGTAACTTGTTGTATCATATAATGATGATGTTGGTGTGTAACTTGTTGTAACATATAATGATGATGTTGTGGTGTAACTTGTTGTAACATATAATGATGATGTTGGGTGTAACTTGTTGTAACATATAATGATGATGTTGTGGTGTAACTTGTTGTATCATATAATGATGATGTTGGTGTGTAACTTGTTGTAACATATAATGATGATGTTGTGGTGTAACTTGTTGAATCATATAATGATGATGTTGGGTGTAACTTGTTGAATCATATAATGATGATGTTGGTGTGTAACTTGTTGTAACATATAATGATGATGTTGTGGTGTAACTTGTTGAATCATATAATGATGATGTTGGGTGTAACTTGTTGTAACATATAATGATGATGTTGTGGTGTAACTTGTTGAATCATATAATGATGATGTTGTGGTGTAACTTGTTGTAACATATAATGATGATGTTGGGGTGTAACTTGTTGTAACATATAATGATGATGTTGTGGTGTAACTTGTTGAATCATATAATGATGATGTTGGGGTGTAACTTGTTGTAACATATAATGATGATGTTGTGGTGTAACTTGTTGTATCATATAATGATGATGTTGGGGTGTAACTTGTTGTAACATATAATGATGATGTTGGGGTGTAACTTGTTGTAACATATAATGATGATGTTGTGGTGTAACTTGTTGTATCATATAATGATGATGTTGGTGTGTAACTTGTTGTAACATATAATGATGATGTTGTGGTGTAACTTGTTGAATCATATAATGATGATGTTGGGTGTAACTTGTTGTAACATATAATGATGATGTTGGTGTGTAACTTGTTGTAACATATAATGATGATGTTGTGGTGTAACTTGTTGAATCATATAATGATGATGTTGGGGTGTAACTTGTTGTATCATATAATGATGATGTTGGGGTGTAACTTGTTGTAACATATAATGATGATGTTGTGGTGTAACTTGTTGTATCATATAATGATGATGTTGGGGTGTAACTTGTTGTAACATATAATGATGATGTTGGGGTGTAACTTGTTGTATCATATAATGATGATGTTGGGGTGTAACTTGTTGTAACATATAATGATGATGTTGGGGTGTAACTTGTTGTAACATATAATGATGATGTTGTGGTGTAACTTGTTGTATCATATAATGATGATGTTGGGGTGTAACTTGTTGTAACATATAATGATGATGTTGGGGTGTAACTTCTTGGATCATATAATGATGATGTTGGTGTGTAACTTGTTGGATCATATAATGATGATGTTGGTGTGTAACTTGTTGTAACATATAATGATGATGTTGTGGTGTAACTTGTTGTAACATATAATGATGATGTTGGTGTGTAACTTGTTGTAACATATAATGATGATGTTGGGGTGTAACTTGTTGTAACATATAATGATGATGTTGTGGTGTAACTTGTTGTATCATATAATGATGATGTTGGGGTGTAACTTGTTGTAACATATAATGATGATGTTGTGGTGTAACTTGTTGTATCATATAATGATGATGTTGGTGTGTAACTTGTTGTAACATATAATGATGATGTTGTGGAGTAACTTGTTGTAACATATAATGATGATGTTGAGGTGTAACATGTTGGATCATATAATGATGATGTTGTGGTGTAACTTGTTGTAACATATAATGATGATGTTGGTGTGTAACTTGTTGTAACATATAATGATGATGTTGTGGTGTAACTTGTTGTAACATATAATGATGATGTTGTGGTGTAACTTGTTGAATCATATAATGATGATGTTGTGGTGTAACTTGTTGAATCATATAATGATGATGTTGTGGTGTAACTTGTTGTAACATATAATGATGATGTTGTGGTGTAACTTGTTGAATCATATAATGATGATGTTGGGGTGTAACTTGTTGTATCATATAATGATGATGTTGGGGTGTAACTTGTTGTAACATATAATGATGATGTTGTGGTATAACTTGTTGTAACATATAATGATGATGTTGGGGTGTAACTTGTTGTAACATATAATGATGATGTTGGGGTGTAACTTGTTGTATCATATAATGATGATGTTGGGGTGTAACTTGTTGTAACATATAATGATGATGTTGGGGTGTAACTTGTTGTAACATATAATGATGATGTTGTGGTGTAACTTGTTGTATCATATAATGATGATGTTGGGGTGTAACTTGTTGTAACATATAATGATGATGTTGTGGTGTAACTTGTTGTATCATATAATGATGATGTTGGGGTGTAACTTGTTGTAACATATAATGATGATGTTGGTATGTAACTTGTTGAATCATATAATGATGATGTTGAGGTGTAACTTGTTGTAACATATAATGATGATGTTGGGGTATAACTTGTTGTAACATATAATGATGATGTTGGGGTGTAACTTGTTGTAACATATAATGATGATGTTGTGGTGTAACTTGTTGAATCATATAATGATGATGTTGTGGTGTAACTTGTTGTAACATATAATGATGATGTTGTAGTGTAACTTGTTGAATCATATAATGATGATGTTGTGGTGTAACTTGTTGTAACATATAATGATGATGTTGGGGTGTAACTTGTTGTATCATATAATGATGATGTTGGGGTGTAACTTGTTGTAACATATAATGATGATGTTGTGGTGTAACTTGTTGTATCATATAATGATGATGTTGGTGTGTAACTTGTTGTAACATATAATGATGATGTTGTGGTGTAACTTGTTGTAACATATAATGATGATGTTGTGGTGTAACTTGTTGTAACATATAATGATGATGTTGAGGTGTAACTTGTTGTAACATATAATGATGATGTTGTGGTGTAACTTGTTGTAACATATAATGATGATGTTGGGGTGTAACTTGTTGTAACATATAATGATGATGTTGGGGTGTAACTTGTTGTAACATATAATGATGATGTTGGGGTGTAACTTGTTGTAACATATAATGATGATGTTGTAGTGTAACTTGTTGTAACATATAATGATGATGTTGGGGTGTAACTTGTTGAATCATATAATGATGATGTTGGTGTGTAACTTGTTGTAACATATAATGATGATGTTGGGATGTAACTTGTTGTAACATATAATGATGATGTTGGGATGTAACTTGTTGTAAAATATAATGATGATGTTGGGATGTAACTTGTTGTAACATATAATGATGATGTTGGGGTGTAACTTGTTGTAACATATAATGATGATGTTGGGATGTAACTTGTTGTAACATATAATGATGATGTTGGGGTGTAACTTGTTGTAACATATAATGATGATGTTGTGGTGTAACTTGTTGTAACATATAATGATGATGTTGGTGTGTAACTTGTTGTAACATATAATGATGATGTTGGGGTGTAACTTGTTGTAACATATAATGATGATGTTGTGGTGTAACTTGTTGTAACATATAATGATGATGTTGTGATGTAACTTGTTGTAACATATAATGATGATGTTGGTGTGTAACTTGTTGTAACATATAATGATGATGTTGTGGTGTAACTTGTTGTAACATATAATGATGATGTTGTGGTGTAACTTGTTGTAACATATAATGATGATGTTGTGGTGTAACTTGTTGTAACATATAATGATGATGTTGGGATGTAACTTGTTGTAACATATAATGATGATGTTGGGATGTAACTTGTTGTAACATATAATGATGATGTTGTGGTGTAACTTGTTGTAACATATAATGATGATGTTGTGGTGTAACTTGTTGTAACATATAATGATGATGTTGGGGTGTAACTTGTTGTATCATATAATGATGATGTTGTGGTGTATCTTGTTGAATCATATAATGATGATGTTGAGGTGTAACTTGTTGTAACATATAATGATGATGTTGGGATGTAACTTGTTGTAACATATAATGATGATGTTGGGGTGTAACTTGTTGTAACATATAATGATGATGTTGGGATGTAACTTGTTGTAACATATAATGATGATGTTGGGGTGTAACTTGTTGTAACATATAATGATGATGTTGGGATGTAACTTGTTGTAACATATAATGATGATGTTGGGGTGTAACTTGTTGTAACATATAATGATGATGTTGTGGTGTAACTTGTTGTAACATATAATGATGATGTTGGTGTGTAACTTGTTGTAACATATAATGATGATGTTGTGATGTAACTTGTTGTAACATATAATGATGATGTTGTGGTGTAACTTGTTGTAACATATAATGATGATGTTGGGGTGTAACTTGTTGTATCATATAATGATGATGTTGTAGTGTAACTTGTTGTAACATATAATGATGATGTTGTAGTGTAACTTGTTGTAACATATAATGATGATGTTGTGGTGTAACTTGTTGTAACATATAATGATGATGTTGTGGTGTAACTTGTTGTAACATATAATGATGATGTTGGGATGTAACTTGTTGTAACATATAATGATGATGTTGGTGTGTAACTTGTTGTAACATATAATGATGATGTTGTGGTGTAACTTGTTGTAACATATAATGATGATGTTGTGGTGTAACTTGTTGTAACATATAATGATGATGTTGTGGTGTAACTTGTTGTAACATATAATGATGATGTTGTGGTGTAACTTGTTGTAACATATAATGATGATGTTGGTGTGTAACTTGTTGTATCATATAATGATGATGTTGGGATGTAACTTGTTGTAACATATAATGATGATGTTGGGGTGTAACTTGTTGTAACATATAATGATGATGTTGGTGTGTAACTTGTTGTAACATATAATGATGATGTTGGGGTGTAACTTGTTGTAACATATAATGATGATGTTGGGATGTAACTTGTTGTAACATATAATGATGATGTTGGGATGTAACTTGTTGTAACATATAATGATGATGTTGTGGTGTAACTTGTTGTATCATATAATGATGATGTTGGGGTGTAACTTGTTGTAACATATAATGATGATGTTGTGGTGTAACTTGTTGTATCATATAATGATGATGTTGGGGTGTAACTTGTTGTAACATATAATGATGATGTTGGGATGTAACTTGTTGAATCATATAATGATGATGTTGAGGTGTAACTTGTTGTAACATATAATGATGATGTTGGGGTGTAACTTGTTGTAACATATAATGATGATGTTGGGGTGTAACTTGTTGTAACATATAATGATGATGTTGGGATGTAACTTGTTGAATCATATAATGATGATGTTGGGATGTAACTTGTTGTAACATATAATGATGATGTTGGGGTGTAACTTGTTGTAACATATAATGATGATGTTGGTGTGTAACTTGTTGTAACATATAATGATGATGTTGGGGTGTAACTTGTTGTAACATATAATGATGATGTTGGGATGTAACTTGTTGTAACATATAATGATGATGTTGGGATGTAACTTGTTGTAACATATAATGATGATGTTGTGGTGTAACTTGTTGTATCATATAATGATGATGTTGGGGTGTAACTTGTTGTAACATATAATGATGATGTTGTGGTGTAACTTGTTGTATCATATAATGATGATGTTGGGGTGTAACTTGTTGTAACATATAATGATGATGTTGGGATGTAACTTGTTGAATCATATAATGATGATGTTGAGGTGTAACTTGTTGTAACATATAATGATGATGTTGGGGTGTAACTTGTTGTAACATATAATGATGATGTTGGGGTGTAACTTGTTGTAACATATAATGATGATGTTGGGATGTAACTTGTTGAATCATATAATGATGATGTTGAGGTGTAACTTGTTGTAACATATAATGATGATGTTGGGGTGTAACTTGTTGTAACATATAATGATGATGTTGGGGTGTAACTTGTTGTAACATATAATGATGATGTTGTGGTGTAACTTGTTGTATCATATAATGATGATGTTGTGGTGTAACTTGTTGTAACATATAATGATGATGTTGTGGTGTAACTTGTTGTATCATATAATGATGATGTTGGGGTGTAACTTGTTGTAACATATAATGATGATGTTGGGGTGTAACTTGTTGTAACATATAATGATGATGTTGAGGTGTAACTTGTTGTAACATATAATGATGATGTTGGGGTGTAACTTGTTGTAACATATAATGATGATGTTGGGATGTAACTTGTTGAATCATATAATGATGATGTTGTGGTGTAACTTGTTGTATCATATAATGATGATGTTGGTGTGTAACTTGTTGTAACATATAATGATGATGTTGTGGTGTAACTTGTTGTAACATATAATGATGATGTTGTGGTGTAACTTGTTGTATCATATAATGATGATGTTGGGGTGTAACTTGTTGTAACATATAATGATGATGTTGGGGTGTAACTTGTTGTATCATATAATGATGATGTTGGTGTGTAACTTGTTGTAACATATAATGATGATGTTGGGGTGTAACTTGTTGTAACATATAATGATGATGTTGTGGTGTAACTTGTTGTATCATATAATGATGATGTTGGTGTGTAACTTGTTGTAACATATAATGATGATGTTGTGGTGTAACTTGTTGAATCATATAATGATGATGTTGGGTGTAACTTGTTGTAACATATAATGATGATGTTGGGGTGTAACTTGTTGTAACATATAATGATGATGTTGTGGTGTAACTTGTTGAATCATATAATGATGATGTTGGGGTGTAACTTGTTGTATCATATAATGATGATGTTGGGGTGTAACTTGTTGTAACATATAATGATGATGTTGTGGTGTAACTTGTTGTATCATATAATGATGATGTTGGGGTGTAACTTGTTGTAACATATAATGATGATGTTGGGGTGTAACTTGTTGTAACATATAATGATGATGTTGTGGTGTAACTTGTTGTATCATATAATGATGATGTTGGTGTGTAACTTGTTGTAACATATAATGATGATGTTGGGGTGTAACTTGTTGAATCATATAATGATGATGTTGGGTGTAACTTGTTGTAACATATAATGATGATGTTGGGGTGTAACTTGTTGTAACATATAATGATGATGTTGTGGTGTAACTTGTTGAATCATATAATGATGATGTTGGGGTGTAACTTGTTGTATCATATAATGATGATGTTGGGGTGTAACTTGTTGTAACATATAATGATGATGTTGTGGTGTAACTTGTTGTATCATATAATGATGATGTTGTGGTGTAACTTGTTGTAACATATAATGATGATGTTGGGGTGTAACTTGTTGTATCATATAATGATGATGTTGGGGTGTAACTTGTTGTAACATATAATGATGATGTTGGGGTGTAACTTGTTGTATCATATAATGATGATGTTGGTGTGTATCTTGTTGAATCATATAATGATGATGTTGTGGTGTATCTTGTTGAATCATATAATGATGATGTTGGTGTGTAACTTGTTGTAACATATAATGATGATGTTGGTGTGTAACTTGTTGTAACATATAATGATGATGTTGGTGTGTAACTTGTTGTAACATATAATGATGATGTTGGTGTGTAACTTGTTGAATCATATAATGATGATGTTGGGGTGTAACTTGTTGTATCATATAATGATGATGTTGTGGTGTAACTTGTTGTAACATATAATGATGATGTTGTGGTGTAACTTGTTGGATCATATAATGATGATGTTGGGGTGTAACTTGTTGAATCATATAATGATGATGTTGGTGTGTAACTTGTTGTAACATATAATGATGATGTTGGGGTGTAACTTGTTGTAACATATAATGATGATGTTGTGGTGTAACTTGTTGTATCATATAATGATGATGTTGTGGTGTAACTTGTTGAATCATATAATGATGATGTTGTGGTGTAACTTGTTGTAACATATAATGATGATGTTGGTGTGTAACTTGTTGTAACATATAATGATGATGTTGGTGTGTAACTTGTTGTAACATATAATGATGATGTTGGTGTGTAACTTGTTGAATCATATAATGATGATGTTGGGGTGTAACTTGTTGTATCATATAATGATGATGTTGTGGTGTAACTTGTTGTAACATATAATGATGATGTTGTGGTGTAACTTGTTGTAACATATAATGATGATGTTGTGGTGTAACTTGTTGTAACATATAATGATGATGTTGGTGTGTAACTTGTTGAATCATATAATGATGATGTTGTGGTGTAACTTGTTGTAACATATAATGATGATGTTGTGGTGTAACTTGATGTAACATATAATGATGATGTTGGTGTGTAACTTGTTGTAACATATAATGATGATGTTGGGGTGTAACTTGTTGTATCATATAATGATGATGTTGTGGTGTAACTTGTTGTAACATATAATGATGATGTTGTGGTGTAACTTGTTGTAACATATAATGATGATGTTGGGATGTAACTTGTTGTAACATATAATGATGATGTTGTGGTGTAACTTGTTGTAACATATAATGATGATGTTGTGGTGTAACTTGTTGTAACATATAATGATGATGTTGTGGTGTAACTTGTTGTATCATATAATGATGATGTTGTGGTGTAACTTGTTGTATCATATAATGATGATGTTGTGATGTAACTTGTTGTAACATATAATGATGATGTTGGGATGTAACTTGTTGTAACATATAATGATGATGTTGTGGTGTAACTTGTTGTATCATATAATGATGATGTTGTGGTGTAACTTGTTGTAACATATAATGATGATGTTGGTGTGTAACTTGTTGTAACATATAATGATGATGTTGGTGTGTAACTTGTTGAATCATATAATGATGATGTTGGGATGTAACTTGTTGTAACATATAATGATGATGTTGTGGTGTAACTTGTTGTAACATATAATGATGATGTTGGTGTGTAACTTGTTGTAACATATAATGATGATGTTGTGGTGTAACTTGTTGTATCATATAATGATGATGTTGTGGTGTAACTTGTTGTAACATATAATGATGATGTTGTGGTGTAACTTGTTGTAACATATAATGATGATGTTGTGGTGTAACTTGTTGAATCATATAATGATGATGTTGTGGTGTAACTTGTTGTAACATATAATGATGATGTTGTGGTGTAACTTGTTGTAACATATAATGATGATGTTGTGGTGTAACTTGTTGTAACATATAATGATGATGTTGTGGTGTAACTTGTTGTAACATATAATGATGATGTTGTGGTGTAACTTGTTGTAACATATAATGATGATGTTGTGGTGTAACTTGTTGTAACATATAATGATGATGTTGTGGTGTAACTTGTTGTAACATATAATGATGATGTTGTGGTGTAACTTGTTGTAACATATAATGATGATGTTGTGGTGTAACTTGTTGTAACATATAATGATGATGTTGTGGTGTAACTTGTTGTAACATATAATGATGATGTTGTTGTGTAACTTGTTGTAACATATAATGATGATGTTGTGGTGTAACTTGTTGTAACATATAATGATGATGTTGTGGTGTAACTTGTTGTAACATATAATGATGATGTTGTGGTGTAACTTGTTGTAACATATAATGATGATGTTGTGGTGTAACTTGTTGTAACATATAATGATGATGTTGTGGTGTAACTTGTTGTAACATATAATGATGATGTTGGTGTGTAACTTGTTGAATCATATAATGATGATGTTGGGATGTAACTTGTTGTAACATATAATGATGATGTTGTGGTGTAACTTGTTGTAACATATAATGATGATGTTGGTGTGTAACTTGTTGTAACATATAATGATGATGTTGTGGTGTAACTTGTTGTATCATATAATGATGATGTTGTGGTGTAACTTGTTGTAACATATAATGATGATGTTGTGGTGTAACTTGTTGTAACATATAATGATGATGTTGTGGTGTAACTTGTTGTAACATATAATGATGATGTTGTGGTGTAACTTGTTGTAACATATAATGATGATGTTGTGGGGTAACTTGTTGTAACATATAATGATGATGTTGGTGTGTAACTTGTTGTAACATATAATGATGATGTTGGTGTGTAACTTGTTGTAACATATAATGATGATGTTGGTGTGTAACTTGTTGAATCATATAATGATGATGTTGGGATGTAACTTGTTGTAACATATAATGATGATGTTGTGGTGTAACTTGTTGTAACATATAATGATGATGTTGGTGTGTAACTTGTTGTAACATATAATGATGATGTTGTGGTGTAACTTGTTGTATCATATAATGATGATGTTGTGGTGTAACTTGTTGTAACATATAATGATGATGTTGGGGTGTAACTTGTTGTAACATATAATGATGATGTTGGGGTGTAACTTGTTGTAACATATAATGATGATGTTGTGATGTAACTTGTTGTAACATATAATGATGATGTTGTGGTGTAACTTGTTGTAACATATAATGATGATGTTGGGTTGTAACTTGTTGTAACATATAATGATGATGTTGTGGTGTAACTTGTTGTAACATATAATGATGATGTTGTAGTGTAACTTGTTGTAACATATAATGATGATGTTGTGGTGTAACTTGTTGTAACATATAATGATGATGTTGGGTTGTAACTTGTTGTAACATATAATGATGATGTTGTGGTGTAACTTGTTGTAACATATAATGATGATGTTGTGGTGTAACTTGTTGAATCATATAATGATGATGTTGTGGTGTAACTTGTTGTAACATATAATGATGATGTTGTGGTGTAACTTGTTGAATCATATAATGATGATGTTGTGGTGTAACTTGTTGAATCATATAATGATGATGTTGGGGTGTAACTTGTTGAATCATATAATGATGATGTTGTGGTGTAACTTGTTGTAACATATAATGATGATGTTGTGGTGTAACTTGTTGTATCATATAATGATGATGTTGGTGTGTAACTTGTTGATTCATATAATGATGATGTTGTGGTGTAACTTGTTGTAACATATAATGATGATGTTGGGGTGTAACTTGTTGGATCATATAATGATGATGTTGGGGTGTAACTTGTTGTATCATATAATGATGATGTTGGGGTGTAACTTGTTGTAACATATAATGATGATGTTGGGATGTAACTTGTTGTAACATATAATGATGATGTTGTGGTGTAACTTGTTGAATCATATAATGATGATGTTTGGGGTGTAACTTGTTGTAACATATAATGATGATGTTGGTGTGTAACTTGTTGTAACATATAATGATGATGTTGGGGTGTAACTTGTTGTAACATATAATGATGATGTTGTGGTGTAACTTGTTGTAACATATAATGATGATGTTGTGGTGTAACTTGTTGTAACATATAATGATGATGTTGTGGTGTAACTTGTTGTAACATATAATGATGATGTTGGGGTGTAACTTGTTGTAACATATAATGATGATGTTGGGGTGTAACTTGTTGTATCATATAATGATGATGTTTGGGGTGTAACTTGTTGTAACATATAATGATGATGTTGTGGTGTAACTTGTTGTAACATATAATGATGATGTTGTGGTGTAACTTGTTGTAACATATAATGATGATGTTGTGGTGTAACTTGTTGTAACATATAATGATGATGTTGGGGTGTAACTTGTTGTAACATATAATGATGATGTTGGGGTGTAACTTGTTGTATCATATAATGATGATGTTGTGATGTAACTTGTTGTAACATATAATGATGATGTTGTGGTGTAACTTGTTGTAACATATAATGATGATGTTGTGATGTAACTTGTTGTAACATATAATGATGATGTTGTGGTGTAACTTGTTGAATCATATAATGATGATGTTGTGATGTAACTTGTTGTAACATATAATGATGATGTTGTGATGTAACTTGTTGTAACATATAATGATGATGTTGTGGTGTAACTTGTTGAATCATATAATGATGATGTTGAGGTGTAACTTGTTGTAACATATAATGATGATGTTGTGATGTAACTTGTTGAAACATATAATGATGATGTTGTGATGTAACTTGTTGAAACATATAATGATGATGTTGTGATGTAACTTGTTGAAACATATAATGATGATGTTGTGATGTAACTTGTTGAAACATATAATGATGATGTTGTGATGTAACTTGTTGAATCATATAATGATGATGTTGAGGTGTAACTTGTTGTAACATATAATGATGATGTTGTGATGTAACTTGTTGTAACATATAATGATGATGTTGTGGTGTAACTTGTTGAATCATATAATGATGATGTTGTGATGTAACTTGTTGTAACATATAATGATGATGTTGTGATGTAACTTGTTGTAACATATAATGATGATGTTGTGGTGTAACTTGTTGAATCATATAATGATGATGTTGAGGTGTAACTTGTTGTAACATATAATGATGATGTTGTGATGTAACTTGTTGTAACATATAATGATGATGTTGTGGTGTAACTTGTTGTAACATATAATGATGATGTTGGGGTGTAACTTGTTGTATCATATAATGATGATGTTTGGGGTGTAACTTGTTGTAACATATAATGATGATGTTGTGGTGTAACTTGTTGTAACATATAATGATGATGTTGTGGTGTAACTTGTTGTAACATATAATGATGATGTTGTGGTGTAACTTGTTTTAACATATAATGATGATGTTGTGGTGTAACTTGTTGAATCATATAATGATGATGTTGTGGTGTAACTTGTTGAATCATATAATGATGATGTTGAGGTGTAACTTGTTGTAACATATAATGATGATGTTGTGATGTAACTTGTTGTAACATATAATGATGATGTTGTGGTGTAACTTGTTGTAACATATAATGATGATGTTGTGGTGTAACTTGTTGTAACATATAATGATGATGTTGGGGTGTAACTTGTTGTAACATATAATGATGATGTTGGGGTGTAACTTGTTGTATCATATAATGATGATGTTTGGGGTGTAACTTGTTGTAACATATAATGATGATGTTGTGGTGTAACTTGTTGTAACATATAATGATGATGTTGTGGTGTAACTTGTTGTAACATATAATGATGATGTTGTGGTGTAACTTGTTGTAACATATAATGATGATGTTGGGGTGTAACTTGTTGTAACATATAATGATGATGTTGTGGTGTAACTTGTTGTAACATATAATGATGATGTTGTGGTGTAACTTGTTGTAACATATAATGATGATGTTGGGATGTAACTTGTTGTAACATATAATGATGATGTTGTGGTGTAACTTGTTGTAACATATAATGATGATGTTGTGGTGTAACTTGTTGAATCATATAATGATGATGTTGGTGTGTAACTTGTTGTAACATATAATGATGATGTTTGGGGTGTAACTTGTTGTAACATATAATGATGATGTTGTGGTGTAACTTGTTGTAACATATAATGATGATGTTGTGGTGTAACTTGTTGTAACATATAATGATGATGTTGTGGTGTAACTTGTTGTAATATATAATGATGATGTTGTAGTGTAACTTGTTGAATCATATAATGATGATGTTGTGGTGTAACTTGTTGTATCATATAATGATGATGTTGTAGTGTAACTTGTTGTATCATATAATGATGATGTTGTGGTGTAACTTGTTGTAACATATAATGATGATGTTGTGGTGTAACTTGTTGTAACATATAATGATGATGTTGTGGTGTAACTTGTTGTAACATATAATGATGATGTTGTGGTGTAACTTGTTGTAACATATAATGATGATGTTGTGGTGTAACTTGTTGTAACATATAATGATGATGTTGTGGTGTAACTTGTTGTAACATATAATGATGATGTTGTGATGTAACTTGTTGTAACATATAATGATGATGTTGTGGTGTAACTTGTTGAATCATATAATGATGATGTTGTGATGTAACTTGTTGTAACATATAATGATGATGTTGTGATGTAACTTGTTGTAACATATAATGATGATGTTGTGGTGTAACTTGTTGAATCATATAATGATGATGTTGAGGTGTAACTTGTTGTAACATATAATGATGATGTTGTGGTGTAACTTGTTGAATCATATAATGATGATGTTGGGGTGTAACTTGTTGAATCATATAATGATGATGTTGTGGTGTAACTTGTTGTAACATATAATGATGATGTTGTGGTGTAACTTGTTGTATCATATAATGATGATGTTGGTGTGTAACTTGTTGAATCATATAATGATGATGTTGTGGTGTAACTTGTTGTAACATATAATGATGATGTTGGGGTGTAACTTGTTGGATCATATAATGATGATGTTGGGGTGTAACTTGTTGTATCATATAATGATGATGTTGGGGTGTAACTTGTTGTAACATATAATGATGATGTTGGGATGTAACTTGTTGTAACATATAATGATGATGTTGTGGTGTAACTTGTTGTAACATATAATGATGATGTTGTGGTGTAACTTGTTGTATCATATAATGATGATGTTGGTGTGTAACTTGTTGAATCATATAATGATGATGTTGTGGTGTAACTTGTTGTAACATATAATGATGATGTTGGGGTGTAACTTGTTGGATCATATAATGATGATGTTGGGGTGTAACTTGTTGTATCATATAATGATGATGTTGGGGTGTAACTTGTTGTAACATATAATGATGATGTTGGGATGTAACTTGTTGTAACATATAATGATGATGTTGTGGTGTAACTTGTTGTAACATATAATGATGATGTTGTGGTGTAACTTGTTGTATCATATAATGATGATGTTGGTGTGTAACTTGTTGAATCATATAATGATGATGTTGTGGTGTAACTTGTTGTAACATATAATGATGATGTTGGGGTGTAACTTGTTGGATCATATAATGATGATGTTGGGGTGTAACTTGTTGTATCATATAATGATGATGTTGGGGTGTAACTTGTTGTAACATATAATGATGATGTTGGGATGTAACTTGTTGTAACATATAATGATGATGTTGTGGTGTAACTTGTTGAATCATATAATGATGATGTTTGGGGTGTAACTTGTTGTAACATATAATGATGATGTTGTGGTGTAACTTGTTGTAACATATAATGATGATGTTGTGGTGTAACTTGTTGTAACATATAATGATGATGTTGGGGTGTAACTTGTTGTAACATATAATGATGATGTTGTGGTGTAACTTGTTGTAACATATAATGATGATGTTGGGGTGTAACTTGTTGTAACATATAATGATGATGTTGGGGTGTAACTTGTTGTATCATATAATGATGATGTTGTGATGTAACTTGTTGTAACATATAATGATGATGTTGTGGTGTAACTTGTTGTAACATATAATGATGATGTTGTGATGTAACTTGTTGGATCATAGAATGATGATGTTGTTTTATAGAGCCCATATACAGAATGAGCAGGTAACTTGTTGGATCATAGAATGATGATGTTGGGGGGTAACTTATTGGATCATAGAATGATGATGGTGGGGTGTAACTTATTGGATCATAGAATGATGCTCTTGGGGTGTAACTTGTTGGATCATAGAATGATGATGGTGGGGTGTAACGTGAACCTCAGCCATTATGAATTCTCCAGGATAAGTCTACTTCTTCTTCAAGTCTGAGTTCAGTGTGCCTGTCATTTGCAGAATGAGGTCCCCAGAATATGAATTTAGTGATGCTGTCCCGCAGAGCAGGCTAAATTAACAATCAGGGGACCTCATTCTGCTTAGGCCTCATCTTCCCTGGAAAGTGTCTTTATTATAAAATTTATATAGAAACTATGTCTACCATAGCAGATAAGGCCATGCAGAATGAGGTCCCAAGAGGGTGAATTTGGTGATGCTAGCCCACTGTGCGGGATATCGTCACTAAATTCACCCTCTGGGGACCTCATTCTGCAAATGACAGGCACACTAAAACTCAGGTTTGATCTCCTTAATAATTAGAGTGATGTGAATTCTCCCAATTTGAAATATCGAGGCTGGTCCCTTGGCTTAAGCAACACAAAACATAATTGGCACTCGAAAGTCACCTAAATCATGCTATCTCTACAGTAAAGTACATTATTAGGAACAAATAATTACTAAGAAATATATTCTCTGCGTTATTTTTCGACTTTATGAGGTTCCCTGTCAAAAAAAGTTCCGACAAGGTTTTGTACTGTGGAATATGATCTCTACGGGTGTTAGCCAGAGTAGAGATGCATGACATTATCTAGTCCCTTTTTAGAAGCCTCACAAAACATGCAGTTGGAAATTCCAAGGTGGATATATACTCTATTGACCTTCCTGTTCTCTGGCGATTTCATTATTAAATAGTTTCTTTCACCAATGGACCTTCCCATTAGCTGTCAATCAAATAATTATTAGCAGATATTTTCAACCAATCAGCGACAAAGAAACTTGCTGCATTTAAAATATTGTTGTCAAATCATAAAGGCGAAAAGAATGCATGTTTTGGGGTGTATTATAGCATATCTTGGTGGGAACTGAAAAACTAAGTAGCTATTTCTGCAGATGCCATATTTCCAGAACTGTGCTGAAGTTATGCATTCCATATTTCACTATTTCCCTGGGAACCTGCTGTAGGAACAATAATAAAGAATTTGATGCATAATTTTATATATACAGACACATTAATATAACAAGATTTATCACAATAATGGGTATAAACAAAGAGGTATGACATGGTTCGATGAAAATAAAATATTATACTTTAAGACTCAAGACAGTTAACCCTTTACCCAACAGAACGGCCCTGTGCCAATGCATTCTCTTATATATGCGAGTCGACCATAGGTCGCCTCGCATATATAAGAGAATGCATTGGCTTAACACATTAAAAATTATAAAATTGTTAAAGAATGTAAGAAAAAATGGTAAAAAGTGTTAAAAAAAGATTTTTTTTAGGCCAATGCATTCTCTTATATATGCGAGGCGACCTATGGTCGACTCGCATATATAAGAGAATGCATTGGCACAGGGTTAACTGTAACTATCACAATGTGGTCAAGGAGCCGGTTCCAATGATATCCATATTTGTATGGTTTTATTGAGACAGACCCAAGATAATTTAGGCTGTTGCAGTTTTATTTGGCCGGTTTTGGCCGGTTTGTTGGGTAAAGGGTTAAAGGCACATAAGTGGCTGGCAGTGGGTAAAGCCTGGATATAACCCATAGAGAGCCCCACATAGATGGAGCAGACGACACTCTCTGGTGCATGCTTCCATCTGTATGAGGCTCGCAGTGGGTATATTAGGGAGATAAATTAGACCAAGTCTTCTTGATCGGTCTCAACAGCTTGGGATATCAATTGGGATGATGCTATTATAGACCAAGTCTTCTCGGTCCGCAACAACTTTATTACTTGGGCTATGGGTTGGGATTCGCCCCATTGCTCTTCTATAATGGACTTTATTCAAAAGACATAATATATGTACACATGGAGCACGGGAATTAATGTAAACCCCTGAATGTGATTAACCCTTTACCCAACAAACCGGCCAAAACCGGCCAAATAAAGCTTCAACAGCCTAAAATATCTTCGGTCTGTCTCAATAGAACCATACAAATATGGATATCATTGGAATCGGCTCCTTGACCACATTGTGATAGTTACAGTTATGCCCTGTGCCAATGCATTTTCTTATATATGCGAGTCGACCATAGGTCGCCTCGCATATATAAGAGAATGCATTGGCCTAAAAAAAACACTTTTTACCATTTTTTCTTACATTCTTTAAAATTTTTATAAATTTTAATGTGTTAAGCCAATGCATTCTCTTATATATGCGAGGCGACCTATGGTCGACTCACATATATAAGAGAATGCATTGGCACAGGGCCCTTCTGTTGGGTAAAGGGTTAATCATCTGACATGTCTGCAATTATCTGTCTTCAAAATGATATATCATTTACCATGATAGAAACGAGAGGCCGATCACGATCGGCAGATGTTTAACCCATTCCTTGACGATAGCGATCTTTTTATGAGTGCAAGAATTTCAACAATTCACAGCGTACTATTATTTATTAGTTTCATAGTGGAATCAGACTTATTGAGCAACTTGCTCATTTAAACACAATAGGAACATGGATATGACATTCGATTTCAACCTATTTGGTCACTCCAACAGAGATACATGTATGTGTGATAGATTGATAAAGATAATTATACCCAAACACAGTCAGACAGATGCACCATAGCTGTTAAAGATATAATTGTTACAATATTAACATCATAATAACTCTATTTATTTACTTCTTACAATGGAACCTGAGTCATAACAGATTATGTTGTTGTGTTAGCTGCATAGTAAAAGTTATGGGATGATTGAGATTAGAGACCAACAAACACCTGAACATCTATATAAGTGAGGGGTGCATGTATAGACCTTGATATTAAATATGATTGATAATGGTTGGATATAAAATATTTTAATACAGAATTATCAGATAACTAAAGGAGAGATATGAGAAGGGTCAAATTGAAAATATTAGAGTCATAACATTGGATCGCGTACAGTATACATGTACCTATGGTTAATTTTATTCTAAGCTGATCATTGGAAAGATACAATGTCTGTAACAGCAGAAATATTATTAAATATTGGGTTAATATTCTCAAAACCATTCAATCAATACCAAAATCTATACATGTGAAGAATGTGTCACAATCAACCTGAATGAGATTATAAAAGTGATTGGGTGAAAAATATTTGACCAATAAGTCAGCTTCAAGAATACCAGAACCATTATTATTATCCTGCAGCCCAAATGCAATAGAGGAAATTTCAAAATAAGATATATCCTCAAATGATGAATATTCAATTGGTGGCTTATAATTAATAGAAATTCTTAGTGAACCTGGCCCAAGGCGAAAGAGATAATTTAAAATCTGCCTATCAGATATGATGTGTCTATGGAATAGGTTAATTTTAATCCTGAAATACATGCAAGTGAAAAGTGGATCACGATCAACCTGGACATAGAATAGGAGAATGAACATATGATGTGTGGAGAGTGTTAATAATTTTCAATGACATCATATGATGGAACTAATGTGTGGATAATTTTTTTTCTCAAAATAAGACAACAGTGTCTCTGTAAACAACAATTCTCTAAACAGCCATGCTCCAGAACATCCTTCACATGGACAATGGACTATTAGTATTAATGCCATGAACATGTTTCAACAGGTTGGGTTAAATTACTATTGCACACAAACTGGAGTAAAGTATCATCAATCACTTAAATTTGACAGCCTCTGGGAGCAGCAGTGGTTTAGCAAAGAGTATCCAGTGTCATTTTCTGATTCCAATAATGCAGATTACTGTGTAAAGTTGTTTGTCTTAAATTCTCACAGGGCATATATATAGGTAGTAAATTACTTGAATTATAAAGGGCCATAACTCTGTTAAAATATATCGGATCAAACCCAAATTTGAACTTGATCTGTATTTCGGGGTGAGGACCACATGTACCAAATTTGGTGTAGATCAGATGAAAAATGTTTTGAGTCATAGCAGCTTGCGTGAGTACTAAGTAAACATAAGTGTGAAAAGGGTTAACAAAACGATACCAAAATCCATACAGATAAAGAACGTGCTAACAAAGACCTAGGTAAGAAATATGAGGCAGATCATAAGCAAATTGTTTGACTTAGATGCATCAGATAGAATTTGTGCGCAGGGTTAATTATTTTCTAAATCGATCAACTGATCGATACCAAAAACTATACAGGTGAGGGGTGTGTCATCATAAACCTACATTTCAAATATGAACACAATCGGACAAAAAACACTTGGGTTATTACATCGGATAGCACATGCCCATGTGTGGATGCAAAGTGTTAATAATTTCTAAACCGATCAATCGATCTATACCAAAAACTATACAGGTGAGGGGTGTGTCATTGTAAACATGCACATGAAATTTGAACATGATCCGATAAAAGATACTCCAGTAATCGAATCGGATAGCAAGTGTCTACGGACAGACGGACAGACGAACGACGGTTGATCCGGACGTCAGCATTATGTGTACCATACATGGCATGGGTACACATAAAAAGGTATAGTTATGATATGATCATTTATTATATGACTATCGTTTTTCTTTCCCCCCAATACCGCTATAGTAAAGCGATCATTTCCCGACCATCGGATCAGCTAAATTTTGATCCGATGTCATACCACCCTTCTCTATCTCGCATACTGCGCATGTCCATAAAAAAAGCAGGACGATTTATTATACAAAAATAGTTCCTTCTTTATTCTTTTTACTAGTGTTCTACATGTGGTTTCATTTCATAATTAATTGTGCATTTTAAATAATAAGCATGTCATATAATAAACCTGTTATCACTGCAGTGAATTGATCTGGGCTTGGCTTGAAAAGGTCAGATCGCTGGATCAAATTTGATGCCTGCGGCGGCTTGTTTGATCCAGCGATCTGACCTCTTCAACTCAATGTGATACTTCGTCCAGATCAATTCACTGAAGCGATAACATGTATTTAATGTATTGTTTACATGCATTTTCTGACAGCATGACAAATAAAAATTCTCTTAAAAACAAGGCTTTGTTTACTTATAAATCTTGTTGCTTTTACATTGACCTATGATATATGCATGTTTGATATCATCATGCATGGGAAAGGCTGTCCTCTATGTTCATATACAGACAGACAGACAAGCAAGATAACTCATGCTCACAATTTTGGGAGTAAAGTCCATTATAGACGATTAACGGGGCGGGACTCGGTCCTAAAGAGCATCAACCCAAACGATATCCCAAGATGTTCCCCTTTAAAGAATCAAAACATTTTAAGGCATAACACACTGGCAGTGGATATAACCCATAGAGAGCCCCACAGAGACTGGAGCAGACGACACTCCGTAGTGCATGCTTCCATCTGTGTGAGGCTACATGTGTGTTAAACATATAACCATGCCTGGAAATAGTGAATAATTAACCCATAGTGAACCACACATAGACTGGTGCAGACGACACTCCGTAGTGCATGCTTCCATCTGTGTGAGGCTCGCAGTGGGTACATGTGCAAAAAACATCAAACGACTTGATCCAGGAGAAATAGATACACTTTGTTCTTGTAATAATTATTGATATTTTGCATGTTGAAACCATAATTGTTATGAACTATTAGTGATTTGTCAACAAACATCGCTATTAATAGTGTAGTAAATTAAAATATTTTAGTGAATATTTGACCACGTGTTTCTGGGCCACATATTATTACACATCTCGAGAAATAACAAACTTCAAAAATCAATATCTGATCACTCTTGAGCTTTGATTGGTGGGTTCCGCGACTGGAATCAAATATGTTTTACCTCTGAAGCCAAATAAATAGCAATTTAGGAGCGTCTGATCAGATTGAGTACCCACTGCGAGCCTCACACAGATGAAGCATGCACAACGGAGTGTCATCTGCTCAAGACTATGTGGGGCTTTACCCACTGCCAGTGATTTTCAGAATGATTTGAACTTTTCCCATGTTTACCTTCAAATTTTGATTTAACTTTTGTGTCTTATTGGATCAATCAGACTTTTATCGGCAATCACACTGTAACATTATTGTTTACATAACAATTATTTCGATATCTCACTATTGGAGTGTTATCCATAATAAAAATAAGAACAACAAGAGGTGTGCACTCGAGTGCTAGCATACCCCCACCATGGCAAATTCAACCCGCATTATCCGTAAACCCAACAAAAAAGATTTTTAACTTTAAAGAAAAATTTGGACTAATAATATCGATATGGTGTCACAAGAAACTTGTACAGAAAAAATTATTCAAATTGGTTCATATTTGTTAAAGTTATTAAGTCAGACAGAATTTTCTAAGTCAAAATAAGTCGAAAATGAAGTGTAATATTACGAAAAACAGTCTGAGCCTAGCCGCATCATGTAGAGAGGGTATTGTGAGAAGCATGTATACCAAAAATTATTGAAATCGGTTCATATTTGTTAAAGTTATTAAGTCGGACAGAATTTTCTAAGTCAAAATAAGTCGAAAATGAGGTGTAACTTAAAAAAATTAAGTCGGACTGAACCGTAATTAGCATCATGCGGAGAGGCAGTCCTAAGAAGATTGCATACAAAAATTATTGAAATCGGTTCATAGTTGTTCGAGTTATGAGGACGGACGTATGGACGGACTGACGGAGGGAGAAAGCGTGATGGACAGACAGACGCAGTCAATCCAGTATACCTCCCATTTTCTTTGAAAGTGGGGGTATAATTAACGTCAATCTATTTTATCATGTGCTTCTGGATGATGGTTGTTTTACGGACTTTATTTATATTAATTTGAAGTCATTGAGTGTATCTCATCCTAACAAGGTTTATAGAGTTATAAAATAATAAATAATAAATATCAATCGAAGACGCCTGTCCAGAAACCCTGCTATCAATTAACCCTTTACCCAACAAACCGGCCAAAACCGGCCAAATAAAGCTTCAACAGCCTAAAATATCTTCGGTCTGTCTCAATAGAACCATACAAATATGGATATCATTGGAACCGGCTCCTTGACCACATTGTGATAGTTACAGTTAGCCCTGTGCCAATGCATTCTCTTATATATGCGAGTCGACCATAGGTCGCCTCGCATATATAAGAGAATGCATTGGCCTAAAAAAAATCTTTTTTTAACACTTTTTACCATTTTTTCTTACATTCTTTAACAATTTTATAATTTTTAATGTGTTAAGCCAATGCATTCTCTTATATATGCGAGGCGACCTATGGTCGACTCGCATATATAAGAGAATGCATTGGCACAGGGCCCTTCTGTTGGGTAAAGGGTTAATATTGATTTTATTTAGATTTTTTTGGGTATAATATATACAACCTTTCAGGACAGTTTTATCTGTTTTTTTGGGCTATTTTCAGAACATAAAAATCAGATGATGTTGAGGAAACGTTCAGTGCATAGCAAGAGAGATAACTCTATGTTATCAGCCCCCTCCATCCAGGGGGAGAACTCTATCTTATTAGCACCTCCATCAAGAGCGAGAACTCTATCTTAACCCATACCCTCTATCAAGAGAGAGAGAACTCTATCTTATTAGCACCCTCCATCAAGAGGGAGAACTCTATATTAACCCATACCCTCTATCAAGAGAGAGATAACTCTATCTTATTAGCACCCTCTATCAAAGGGGGAGAACTCTATCTTATTATCACCCTCTATCAAAGGGGGAGAACTCTATCTTATTAGCACCCTCCATCAAGAGGCATAGCTCTACCTTATTAGCACCCTCCATCAAAGCCAAAGTAATTTTGAATGGATGGGATTTTGAACCAACGATCGTCTACATTAGAAATTAACAACTTTATTATGCTTCTCTAGACAAATAATTTACTTTTTATTCACATAAAGCTATTTGTAATCTTGGAATCGAGTTTTAAAATTATTTTGTTGTACTTATGACATGGAAGTAGGGTCCTGCGAATTGGACATTTTGATCGAATCGAATATCGAATCGAATTCAGGAAATCGAATCGAATATCAATTCGAATCATATCTGTATGTTGTATTCTCAATAGGGCATGTTTTTCAACGATTAGACGATTTGTGAAACGTTCCGTGAACTACATGCACGAAGTTCCATCATAACTTATGTTGCGATGAACCGTCATTTGCAGTACTATTAACTTCAATTGATAATTGATTAAAAAGTCCATGCGGCCGTCATGACGATTAATATATAACCACTAAACGTATTATTGGAACTAAAATTCGCGCAAAATTTGTACAGATTGCATGTGCATGCAAAATTGCAAATCAACATTCGGAATCACCCGTTGTTATAAACTTGAAGATGCAACAACAGTTATAAACTTGAAGATGCAACAACAGTCACAGTGTAGCCTGTTTATGTAGTGCTGGATGCTTCTTGGACAGATGATTCCATAGATGGGTCGTTGTCACCATGTTGCATTCATCACATGTGTAAGCCTGCAGCTTTAACATGTTTAAAATAAACATGAATAACGGATGATGTTTTGTCAAGACATTAGTGTCAAAGAACGCTCCGAAATTGAAAGTAAACTTCAAAAGAAAACACTGCCAAAATGCAGTTTTTCGATGCCGGGAACACGTGTTGTTTAAATTCTGAGCTATTTTACATAACGCGGAATCTGAGATAGATAGACCGCGGATAACGCTAGCGGTTGATCAGTCTCATAGCTGTTATAATTTACGCGCGTCGTTGGTCCATCGGCGATCTCCGAGCTTTTGGGGACCATGTTCAAAGTTAGAAATCAGATGTATTTAGTTGTCCTATAGTGGCTAATTTCTGTCTATACTTATATTTAATATATATAATCGCGATGTACAATGAGAATTATAAGGTACATATATACATCATTTTCTGTAATTAAATGGCACAAAACAGCTAAGATCGACGTGTGTACCTGCCCGTAAACAGCCTACTTTTCCATCAGTGTCGAATCTTGAATCGAATATCGAATATTCGCAGGACCCTACATGGAAGAGATACACTATCTTTCATAATATCAGTTTATAATGTTTATGATGGCCAACGTACATGTATGAACTATAGGCTACATTTCATAACATCAGTTTATAACGTTTCTGATGGCCAGCGTACATGTATGAACTATAGGCTATCTTTCATAACATCAGTTTATAACGTTTCTGATGGTCAGCGTACATGTATGAACTATAGGCTACATTTCACAACATCAGTTTATAACGTTTCTGATGGCCAGCGTACATGTATGAACTATAGGCTACATTTCATAACATCAGTTTATAACGTTTCTGATGGCCAGCGTACATGTATGAACTATAGGCTATCTTTCATAACATCAGTTTATAACGTTTCTGATGGTCAGCGTACATGTATGAACTATAGGCTACATTTCACAACATCAGTTTATAACGTTTCTGATGGCCAGCGTACATGTATGAACTATAGGCTACATTTCATAACATCAGTTTATAACGTTTCTGATGGCCAGCGTACATGTATGAACTATACGCTACATTTCATAACATCAGTTTATAACGTTTCTGATGGCCAGCGTACATGTATGAACTATACGCTACATTTCATAATATCAGTTTATAACGTTTCTGATGGCCAGCGTACATGTATGAACTATAGGCTACATTTCATAACATCAGTTTATAACGTTTCTGATGGCCAGCGTACATGTATGAACTATACGCTACATTTCATAACATCAGTTTATAACGTTTCTGATGGCCAGCGTACATGTATGAACTATACGCTACATTTCATAATATCAGTTTATAACGTTTCTGATGGCCAGCGTACATGTATGAACTATACGCTACATTTCATAACATCAGTTTATAACGTTTCTGATGGCCAGCGTACATGTATGAACTATAGGCTACATTTCATAACATCAGTTTATAACGTTTCTGATGGCCAGCGTACATGTATGAACTATAGGCTACATTTCATCACTGTATCCAAAAGCCTTGAAATAGTATGTCTGTCATTTGCAGAATGAGGTCTGCAGCTGGTGAATTTAGTGACGCTACCCTGCATAGCAGGCTAGCATCACCAAATTCACCATCTGCACACCTCATTCTGCATAGGTCTCATCTTCTGGGAAGTATTTGATGTGGCTTATAAAAGACTTCTAGAAGGGTCGGAAGCTCGTGCATAAAATTTCACAACAAGTCTATAAAAGTGTTACAATCTTATTTATATTATCTTCTGGGAAGTATCTATAGTCTCAAATTAACATTGTTTTAGTTACATTTTGCCTTCTGTTCAGTTTCTATATCCCCTAATGTGCAGAAGATAAAATGCATAATCGATGTGAATAATGGGTGAACATCAATAATGGGTGAACATCAATAATGGGTGAACATCACCAACTTCAACTGGGGAACTTCTGATCCTAGGTCTCCCACAGTAGTTGAGGCCTCAGCAGATTGAGGTTCCCAGAGGGTGAATTTAGTGATGGTGACCCTGTATGGGATAGCGTCACTGAATTCACCCTCTGGGGACCTCATTCTGCAAATGACAGACACACTATTACAAGGCTTGTGTATCCAACAATAACTTTAGTCTCATTCACAGAACATCATTTATATATCTAATGATACGGGCGGCGTTGGCGGTGGGTATGCTGTTAAATTATTCAGCTCCGTCAAAAACCACCATAAACAGAAAGAATAGTAAAATATAGACAGACCTTGTTCTTATACCAATCAGAAGTATGGCATAAACAGTATGTTATTGTCAAATGATTTTCCTTTGTTATGTAAACAAAAGCAAAAAATGTTACAGAACCTGGCTTTTGTTTAGATCCAGATATGGTAAACATAAAGAGCATTATTTGTTACTGTTTTCCTGATATGGAAATAATAAAGAGCGTTTATATAATTTGTGTGTGATTAACCAATAGAATTGCGCTGTGTTATGTGAACAGAATCAAAACTTCTGTAACACGAGCAGGTTCTTGTTTACGTATACACCATCATATATCTTGACGGCAATATACTATATACGCGCTGATTATATTTGGCATATGAACAAAACTATATATATTTTAACTAGCCGATGAGCCCGATGTTGTCCGGGCTATTCAAAAACCAAATTTCAAGTCGATAGCTCCACCCGTTTCCATGAGCCCGACGTTGTCCGGGCTATTCAAAAACCAAATTTCAAGTCGATAACTCCACCCGTTTCCGAGATCTGGTCTGCGCATGCGCGAAGCTGGCGTCGCACGGGCTTGACGACCCGATAAAATTCGTATCCGGGGCAAGATACATTCACATAGCAAATTTCAAGTCGATAGCTCCACCCGTTTCCGAGATCTGGTCTGAGCATGCGCGAAGCTGGCGTCGCACGGGCTCGGCGACCCGATAAAATTCGTGTCCGGGGCAAGATACATTCACATAGCAAATTTCAAGTCGATAGCTCCACCCGTTTCCGAGATCTCGTCTGCGCATGCGCTGCACGGGCGTCGCACGGGCTCGCCAATACGACAACGACGACCGCCTGGTCAAACTACACACACGTACCAAGTTTCGTCCCGATCGGTTGAGAATCGTAGATTTGTATAAATGACAGACAGACAAACAGACAGAGGTCTTCAAAATATATATGAGATATTCCTTCTGTTGATGGTGATTTGAACAATTTTGAATATTTCTGCAACGAACGCCGCCTGTGCCTTTAAACATGGATTTCTAAATAACTTGAGAATAACGACAGAACATTCGGTTTCCTGCATTTCTTGTTTCCAGTTGACTGGTTTGTACCAGCCAATCCAGGGATTCGGTGTGAGGCCCACACCCCCCCCCCCCCTTTTCGTATGCCGTATTCCATGCCCTGTTATGAGGTACGCCGTATTCCGACCCCTCTCTTAGGAGGTATTCGGTATTCCAAATATACCGGTATTCGTACGCCGACCTTCCAAAAAATGAAGTTTTCATATATTGTTATGTATTCCATATGGCTGTTAACTGGTATTCCGTATTCCACCCTCTGTATTAAGTGGTATTCCGTATTCCATGGGGGGTGGGGGTGGGGGCCTCCGGTGTGGTGTTCGTTTGTCATAATGGCATAAAACATATTGAGATATCATTGAATAAATAATCTGATGCATTTAATTACATATATATATATATATATTATATTTAATGTGACTTTCTCGCATTCTGATTGGCTGCACGCTGCTATTCCGATAGTATCCTAGTAGGATTCTTACTCACCTACTATTCTTTTTCTATTCATAGTAACAGACTCATTTCGCTCAATTGGATTGACACCTGACGACACGGCCAATATGAAACTACATGTATACCTTGTACAAGCCTTGAAATAGGGTGTCTGTCATTTGCAGAATGAGGTCCCCAGAGGGTGAATTTAGTGATGCTACCCTGCATAGCGGGCTAGCATCACAAATTCACCCTCTGGGGACCTCATTCTGCTTACACCTCAGCAGAATGAGGTTCCCAGAAGGTGAATTTGGTGATGCTAGCCCGCTATGCAGGGTAGCATCACTAAATTCACCATCTGGGGACCTCATTCTGCAAATGACAGACACACTATTTCAAGGCTTGACCTTGTATGTTACTTGTTGTAATATCAGCATTTATTCACATAATTAGCCCCTAAACCTGGCCTCATATTTTAGTAAGACACACGTGTATTATCAGTACGCTCAGTGATGTAAGACCTTAGTGCAATGATATCGATCAATGCCATTATTATGGTAATTAGAATATAATTCTGATATTCAATTTGTGTTGGGTTATTTAGTGTTGACTGTGAGAGAAACATGGGTGGTAAGGGTGGTTGAACAATTTTGTCAACATGAAAAAGACAAATTTTTAATATTTTTTCTTGAAGGTGTCTTTGCTTCCTATTTTGTTGTGATAAAGGAAATGAATATTAATTTTTTTAATACCAGCCATTTTGAGATCGCTTTTTCTTGCTAAAATGTGATTATGTGATAAAAGAATCTCAAATTCGTCGTAATTATATAAAAAAATTATTAACCTTGTCCACTAAATTTTATTCGAGGCTTGCTAAATCTCGGCTCGAATTGAATTTAGTGCACTTGGTTAATTAATTTTTGTATAGAATTGCGACTCATTAGAGATCATCTATCCATTACAAACCTATGTACGATTACCATTGAAAACGCTGTTAATTAAACCTATATACGATTACCATTGAAAACACTGTTAATTAAAAATGGTAATGTCACCAGTGAATTATGTCACTGATGTTACGTCGCTTACTGATCTAGACTGAATTTTCTATGGTTGATCTTTCTCCACATCGGGATTTTGTGCATTAATACTGGGTGTTTTAATCATATTTGGCGAACTAAATTGATGCAGAAGTGTAGTAAATTGAGTAATCAATTAGTTCCGAAAATTATGTTAAATAATTCACTCAAGGCGAGAGACGTTTAGGTAAGAAAACGAGTGCGCGATACTCGTTTCTTACAGACGTCTCTCGCCTTGAGTGAATTATTTAACATAATTATCGGAAACAATTGATTACGATCTAAATCATCAGCTTATTGACTGATATTTATGATCTTACAAGTGTCCGATCATATATAGCTATCTAATATATTTAAATAGTTTATGCGTTTAGTTTGAGAAGCAAACAGTCCTAATTTTTAAGTGAACAGTTTAACCTCCTTTCCGTTTTCATCGATGATAAACAGTTTAGCTTTTCATATCTTTGTTAACGTAGGTTAACGAGGGATTTATAAAAAAAAATACATGACTCATGAAGATATAATGTTAGTTGTAACCAACAACATAGTTATACTCCCCTGGCATCATCAATATAATGAATAATGCATGTCTTTTCGGTGATGATACCAAAATATTGGTCTGAGATGAGGAAGAGCCCACTTGTCTGCGTCTCATTGACTCCTCCTCGATCCGAGGACCACTATTTTGGTATAGTCAAGGACAAGACATGCATTATTTATATAACAGAAACCTTAAAATATCAAGATTCACATGATAAATACAGAAATAGAGGTAGCACATGGTTCTACAGTAATGCCCTAAATAAATGACTCCTTAACCACAGCATAATTATGGGTAAATTTTCAGGATTTAATCGGAAATATGGCTTGTTGCCATTCATCAGAAAGCTCTCAGTGAGCCGATTATTTAGGGCATAACTGTATCACATGGTTCTATGACAAGTAAAAATAGAAGTCACCCTGTCCGATTTGACACCAAAAAATCACCATTTGTATGTTTTCTATTCCAGAAAATAATTAGATCTGACCCATGAGGCCCTTAACTCTTTCGCTGCCAAACGCGCATAAATGCGAACTTCGTAGACCCATGAGGCTCTTAACGAGGTTTGATTGGCTTATGAAAGTTTGACTTATTTAGTGTCTCAACGGACCGGGCATTATTAATAATATGCGTCAACTATCAAGAAAACTACAAATCATATTAACCCTTACATGAAGGGAGCTGTGCTGGTGCAGCATTGAAAACCCTGTGCCAGTGCATTCTCTTATATATGCGAGTCTCCCTTAGGGAGCCTCGCAATTTATATAAGAGAATGTACTGGCTTACAAGGTCAAGATTATGCCAATGTATTCTATTATATATGCGAGGCTCCCTATGGGAGACTTGCATATATAAGAGAATGCATTAGCACAGGATTTTTGAAAATTTTCAGAAAACTCCAGCCATGAAAGGGTTAAAGGAATCAAATTCATTCAGTGGGTAAATGTGGAAAAAAAATATACAAGTCTCTTAACCCTTTCAGTGCCAGGTCCGATTTTTGTATCAACCCATATACCCTGTGCCAATGCATTCTCTTATATATGCGAGTCGACCATAGGTGGCCTCGCATATATAAGAGAATGCATTGGCCTAACAATTTTTCATCATTTGTTATTATTTTTTACAATTTAAAATTTTTTTTCTTATATTCTTTAACAGACTTATTTTGTAGGTTTAGTGCCAGGGAATCTTACGTTTTTCATGGGCATCAAAATTATTACTATGAATACTTGGTGATAGTTTTGAGTTATAACATGCCCCTAAGGTTTTAACCAGTTTGTTTTTAAATTCGCTATAGCATGCTTAAGCATACCCAAAAAAAATTCAACACAAAAAAACAAAACAAAATCGAAAATATTTTTTTTTTTATTTTTTTGGGCCGATTTTACAGACTGTAAATTAGGGCCGATGAGATCGGCCCCTGGCACTGAAAGGGTTAAAACATCACCACGAAGAAGAACACAGAGAAATAGATAAACTTCGTTCTTTATACTCATGATTGATAGTTCTCCAAAAACTAAACTTCGTGTGTTGAAACCATTAGTATGTAAACAAAACAGTTACAGTGATTTGTCAACAAACATCGGTAATAATGTACCGGTAGTAAATTCAAATATTTTAGTCTAAACATATTTTTCAGAATGTTTTGACATTTTTCAATGTTTATCGTCGATGTAGATTAAATTTCTTAGACTGATTGAACCTTTATCAGTAATTCCACTGTAACAGTAATGTTTACATAACAGTGGTTTTTACATGCAAAATCTCATTATTGGAGACTTATTAATAGTTCAAATAAGTACGAAATTAAATACCCTGTGCCAATGCATTCTCTTATATAAGCGAGTCGACCATAGGTCGCCTCGCATATATTAGAGAATGCATTAGCCTAACAATGTTTTATCATTTTTTTTTATATAAAATTTTCTTATATTCTTTAACAATTTTTAGGACATAAAATAAAAAAAAAACATCCAGAGTGTCAATAACCCTGCAGGGAGCCCCACACATATATAGAAGCATGTGTACTGAGTGTTGTCTGCTCATGTTTGTTTGGTGCTCTGTATGGGTGAAATTATAAAATTGTTAAAGAATATAAGAAAAAATTATTAAAATTATAAAAAATTGTAAAAAATAATAACAAATGATGAAAAATTGTTAGGCCAATTCATTCTCTTATATATGCGACGTGACCTATGGTCGACTCGCATATATAAGAGAATGCATTGGCACAGGGTAATCATATGTAATCAAGTCAATCTATTTTTTCATGTTATTTTTGATGGTAGTTTTTTTACTTTTATGTTATTTTTCTTGAAGCCTTGATTCCCTATAACAACAAGTGTCAACTTTCAAGAAATTAACAAATCATATTATAGTCACACCTTGTGTGGTAAATAGAGATTTGGTACAGTACCTAATGTCAATATCGAACCGAGGGGTTCAAAAAGAGACAGATATCAATTCTCAATGTACCCCAAACTTTCCACGACATATATTCTTAGGCCATTTTTTTTATTATCAAACAGCGCTTCTTTTATTCCTTCGAGTCTAAAGAGATCTGTAGCAAAAAGAAAAAAACAACTAAGTAATATACCAATAACATGATTTTTTAGGGCGTTATGGTTTATTAACGGCCCGATAGGAATGATTAAGAGCCCGAGCTCATATTAGAGGCCCAAGACGCAGTCGAGGGCCGCTAATAGGCCCTTGGGTTGTTAATAATTCCTAGAGGGCCGTTAATAAACCAAGATGCCGGACAAAATCATGTTATTACAATTATTACCACTGCGTCCTCGTGTGATCACGTGATCGGTGACTTAACCGGAAACAGGGCGGCGGGCGTTAATGAAAACAAAGCTGCATTAACCCTTTCAGTGCCAGGTCCGATTTTTGTATCAACCCATAAACCCTGTGCCAATGCATTCTCTTATATATGCGAGTCGACCATAGGTCGCCTCGCATATATAAGAGAATGCATTGGCCTAACAATTTTTCATCATTTGTTATTATTTTTTACAATTTTATAAATTTTTTCTTATATTCTTTAACAGACTTATTTTTTAGGTTTAGTGCCAGGGAATCTTACGTTTTTCATGGGCATCAAAATTATTACTATGAATACTTGGTGATAGTTTTGAGTTATAACATGCCCCTAAGGTTTTATCCAGTTTGTTTTTAAATTCGCTATGGCATGCTTAAGCATACCCAAAAAAAATTCAACCCAAGACCATAAATTAGAGCCGATAAGATCGGCCCCTGGCACTGAAAGGGTTAACGCCCGCTTCCAGTCAACTTCACCAAAAAATTATGGAATAAATGGGTAAAATAAAGTTAATCTACCAGTGGTAATAATAATAGTTATTGAGCAGACTATCAAATAAAACTATTCCTGATTGGTTGTAATTGGGATTAACCACACCAATCAGAAGAAGCTTTTCTGAACAATTGCAACATGGGTGTCGGTAATATTTTAACATACTCCCCGAAGGCATTCTTTGTCATCTACTACAGAGTCAGTTCACCAGTTGGTCTAAAAGTGATATGTATAACATTCAATTTAAGACATTTTTATTTTTTTTATAAAATAAAAAAATAAAAATTCAAAATCAATTTTATATTTTCCCTCATCTTTTAAAATAATTATCTGTATACCACCAAATTGAAACATAGCACTATAAATAAAATACTAATTGGTAGAAATCATTAACAAGTTTCCAAACATCACCGGGATTTTATACTGTAACAAAATAAAATCACAGAATAATATTCATAAAATGCATAATTCAACACAGCCTACTGTTGAATTGGTCACTCGCACCGGTTTTTGTGTGATAAAGGTACCCAGGATTCTGAAATTGTGATAAAGATACCCAGGTTCATCAAATCTCAAATTAACGAGATTTCAATGTCTTTGCTGCCAATTAAGTTATTTGGTTTTAAGCAGTTGCTTTCAGTTTTAAAATGTTTGAACTGCTCTAAACTGAAATGAAAGACAAAGTATGTCAACTAATGCATCATTTGATATGCTGTCTGCAGTGCAAAACAGGAATACCCCATTGACCGCAGATGAACCTGGGTACCTTTGTCACGATTTTTCCCAATCTTGGTACCTTTATCACAATTTCCGGAACCTGGGAACAGATGACTGATGAATTGAATGATAACAGCTTTATAGACTCATTAGTGTACAATGCATACAAGCTTTCGCCCTTCTTCGAGGAGCCCTGTGCCAAAGCATTCTTTTATATATGCGAGTCGACCATAGGTCACCTCACATATATAAAAGAATGCATTGGCCTAACAATTTTTTATCATTTGTTATTATTTTTTACAATTTTAATAATTTTTTCTTATATTCTTTAACAATTTTATGATTTCACGCATACAGAGCCCCAGACAAACCGAGCAGACGACACTCTTCTATATGCTTCTATATATGTGTGGGGCTCCCTGCAGGGAAATCAGTAATTGTGTCATTTCACTTTGTGTAATTGTGTCATTTCACTTGATAAAGGCTTGATAGAATATTTCTGTTTGCATTTCAGAAAGCCCTGTGCCAATGCATTCTCTTATATATGCGAGTCGACCATAAGTCGTCTCGCATATATAAGAGAATGCATTGGCCTAACAAATTTTATATTATTTTTTTAATTGTTAAAAAATGTAAAAAAAATTGTACAATGGGGATTCAGGTTCGTACGGGTACTGATGCATGCTGGTATGGAGCGCAATTACTGATTTCCCTGCAGGGAGCCCCACACATATATAGAAGCATATAGAAGAGTGTCGTCTGCTCAGTTTGTCTGGGGCTCTGTATGGGTGAAATTAAAAAATTGTTAAAGAATATAAGAAAATATTATTAAAATTGTAAAAAATAATAACAAATGATAAAAAATTGTTAGGCCAATGCATTCTCTTATATATGCGAGGTGACCTATGGTCGACTCGCATATATAAGAGAATGCATTGGCACAGGGCTCCTCGAAGTAGGCCGAAAGCTTGTGTGTAATTATACACTAATGAGTCTTTAAAGCTGTTATCATTCAATTCATCAGTCATCTTATAACTTGATGAAGACTCATACAGCTATATATACATATACACAAACAACCAGTGAGAGTGACAAATTCAGCCATACTAAACAGGGTTCATTCAGGCTCGCAACAAAATTTACCATATCTGATTATTTTTGGCCATTTGTCAGAAAGTTTGGATCTAATTTAAAAACCCAAACTAAAACGAAAATATAAAGAAACAAGCACAAAAATAACAGATAAATTTCAAGATGGACAAACAAATAAGGGAATTGTACACAGATGGGACCAGCAAGAAGCGATATGTCTATCTGGTAACATATATAAATATAAATGAGCACTGATTCGTCTAAATTGACTTATTTTGAAACCACAAAGCAGTTAAGTATTGTCCCTTGATTAGGAAAGTACGCTGTCCAGGGGCGCCGGAAGCATCCAAGGGCAGGGGGGGCAGAGCCTACAAAAAGGGCACTTTTCCGCAAAAAAGGGGCATTTTCTCCGCAAACTTGGGAAAATAACCATAAATTCATTGTGGCAAAAATCCCCATTTTAATATTATTTGTCGGTTTTTATGGCCGTTTTGTGATAAAATTGACAAAAAATTAATATTCCTTGTGAAATTGGTGGTATTTGGACCAAAAAAGTCACATTTTGCTATAAAAACACGAGATTAAACACACAAAAAGCATTTTATGTCTCCAGAAAAAGGGCAAGTCCTGCCCCCGCTCGCCCCCCTTGGTCAAGGGCAGGGGGGGGGGGGCAGTGTTCACGCTGGACCGAAAAAAACTTTAGCCAAAAGTTTAGCCAAATGAAAATTTTATTAGCCAAATGAAAAAAACTTTAGCCAAATGTTTTTTGGCCAAATTAAAAAAAACTTTGGCCAAATTAAATCATCGTTTTCTGGTCGGTTCACAATTGATGACTAAAACGTAAAATCTAACAGACACAGGTAAAATACACAATAATTTAAATAATTTTTATGAACTAGAAGTATTTTTATATATATCATTTATTAAAAATGTATTAATCTTTATGTGAAAGAGTGATTGGGGGGGGGGGGTAACCCGGGATTGTCCTTCTTAATGTTATTATTTGTTTGTTTTATATCAATATTTGTTTTTAAATCATTAAATATTTATCCTTGCGAAAATATCTAAGTGACATCTGGAAACTAATAACTTAATATTGTTACGTCATTATCAAATTACAATCTGTCATAAAAGCATGCATATTATTTTGACTGTATCGGTATTGACGACAAATAGCCACAAAATATCTGTCGTGATTCACATTTGGCTGATTAAGCTATTGTCTTACACTTGGTGCTCATAAACCTCGACCGTCATAAATACAATGTCATCATAAACATGCATTGTCCAGGGAGTCCAGTAAGTGACCAGACAGACAATGGGGGATTAGGGGATTAAATGTAAAATAATAACCTTTTTCTGTTTCGTGCAGAGTGACGTAATCTTTCTCCAGATTAAAACAGCCTGTTACGAACAAATTGCTTATATAACAGCGTCAATGCACACTTTACAAAATATAGCTTTCTTCACATTGTCATGATTCAACCACGGTCGGTTTAATGTCCATGCGTCTTTGAATGTCCGTCTTGTGAAAACTAAAGATGATTGCATATCACTGTGTGATCGCTTGGTTGATAGAGTTGTCGATCGGGTTTCCCTTTGTACTGTCCGCGATCGGGTTTCCTTTTGTACAGTCGGCAATATATTCCCACTTTCGATATTTTCGGACTGGATCGTTCATATGACAGAATTGAAAACCCACTCGCCAAAATTTATGTTAGATTTGGAAATAAAAATATGTTTACTGTACACTAATTGTTAGAGCTTACCGTTTGCTGTTACGGAACGATATTTCATAAGTACGAAAATAATTAAATACTTTCGTCACCTAACTTCGTCTTGAATGTCGATATATTGAGCGCTTTTGTTAATTAGCTTTCTGACTCCATGCTTTCAGTCTCCATTTGGGGTAAAAAAAGTTTAGCCAAAAGTTTAGCCAAATGAAATTTTTATTAGCCAAATTCGAAAAAGATTAGCCATTGGCTAATTTGGCTACCGACAGCGTGAACACTGGGGGGGGGTCAGCTGCCCCCTCTGCCCCCCTCCTCCGGCGCCCCTGACGCCTTCCAATAAGCAATTCATCATTTTTTTTTATAAAAAGCTAGTGTGACTCTAGATAAATTGTTATTCATATAGAGGGGAGCGACCACTTATTACCTCTTAACACATTAACCCTTTCATGACCAAAATTGTGCTGGTGCAGTATTAAAGACACTGTACCAGTGCATTATCTTATATATGCAAATCTCCCATATATAAGAGAATGCTCTGGCTTACAAGGTCACTGTAAATATTGCTAGCCTATGTTAGGCTAATGTATTCTCTTATATATGTGATGCTCCCTGTGGGAGACTCTCATATATATGAGACCGTGTTGGCACAGGGTTTTCGCACAATTTCAGAAAACTCCAGTCATGGAAGGGTTACCGCTTTCATTGAGATCTGATGATCATATGAGAGGTTACCATGGAGATCTGATGATAATTTGAGAGGTTACCATGGAGATCTGATGATAATTTGAGAGGTTATAATGGAGATCTGATGATCATTTGAGAGGTTACCATGGAGATCTGATGATAATTTGAGAGGTTACCATGGAGATCTGATGATCATTTGAGAGGTTACCATGGAGATCTGATGATCATTTGAGAGGTTACCATGGAGATCTGATGATCATTTGAGAGGTTACAATGGAGATCTGATGGAGGCCCCCACCCCCCTTTTTCGTACGCCGTATTCCATTCCCTGTTATGAGGTACGTCGTATTCCGGCCCATCTGTTAGGAGGTATTCGGTATTCCAAAAACTGGTATTCCGTATTCCACCCTCTGTGTTAAGTGGTATTCCATATTCCATGCATGGGGGCTGGGGGTGGGGGCCTCCTGATGATCATTTGAGAGGTTACCATGGAGATCTGATGATAATTTGAGAGGTTATTGCTGCGAAACGAATTTTTTTGTTGCCATTTTACAAAAACAATTGGCAAATGGCCACCACCAGCATGAATCCTGATATAAAATTAAAGTGTCAATAGCTCAACTTGGAGAGGGATAATGTCATACATTACAGTCAATGGAGAGATAAGATATGCAGAACGTTTAAATGTTTAAAGTATTTAGTAATGCAAAGATACCATGTTTTTAATTGAATATCATTCAAAGTCGATAGCTCCCTCTAGAAGTGATCTGAACATGCCTGTAAATTTTTTAAACAGTTCTCCAATAAATGTTGGTTGCAGGGTGTGCCAATGGATTAAAATGTGAAATTCAAAATGACCACTAGCTTCCATGTTATTTAAAACAAATTAGAAAAAATTGATCTATAGTGAAGTATTTAGTGACAAATGGATGAGGGATGTGGCTTCTGGTGTATAGACTGTGGCCTAATTAACATCTTTAGAATCCTCATCAATGTTAAGCTCTGTCACTGTTGATGGTATGGAGGTAGCTACTCTTAGTTGTTGTTGTTGTTGCTGCTGTCGTTGTTGTAATTGTTGTTGGTGTGGCTGTTGTTGGTGTTGTTGATGCTGCTGTTGTTGTTGCAGATGTTGTTGCTGTTGTTGTTGTTGCTGCTGATGTTGCAGCTGTGGTTGCAGCTGTTGTTGTTGTTGAGAGACATTAGTGCAGTTTGTTTGCTGGATACTAATTACTTGTCCTGGTTGAGTAGGTACCGTGATCGGTTGGGCCGATAACATTTCTGTTCCTGAAACTACAGGCAGATTTCCTATGGATGCAGAAGCATGTTGTGTTAAGACATTCTGATATTCAGCAGCCTGGATATTTTGAGCTGCAGCGTTTGATGATGAATTACTCTCACTCGCTGCTGGGTTCATTATCAATCTTGACAAATCACTTTGTGACATCATCTTCAAAATGGTTGATATATCTTCGCTTGAAAAGTTATTAATATCCCCACTACTGAGTACATAATTTGCCTGTGTTTGATCTGGATAAACTTCCATTTTAACAGCAGTCATTGCAGCCTCAGATTTGATCGAGCTCACATTAAAATTTCCATCAGCCTGCTTACATGTACAAACTGAGGATATTTCGTCACCAGGGAATCCAGAATGAGCCTGTGTGGGATTCAATGATGAAGTATTTAAAGCTATCTGATTGGTTACCATTCCAGTGATTTGTGCTGCATTGTCCAATGATTGCGAAGATGAATTATATGTAGAACCATGAGTTCTATTACCAACTGACGACTGAAACAAACTGTTGTCTTGTGCTATTTTTAGTGCACTGTTCTGTGGATACGGTCCACTAACCATTGTATTAGCACTTGCAGCATCCTTGTATATTGGATCTGAGTCAGATAATTCGTAGCTGGATGCCATGGATCCGTATCCTGGGACTGATTCAGAGGTAACGTTATTGGATCCTGGTGAAACTGATGCAGGAGTGATGGTCATGGATTCACATCCTTGTTGGACTAATCTAGGAGTGACAGACATGGATCCAGATCCTGATGGAAATGATGCAGGGGCATCAATAATGGATTTGGATTCTGTGGGAACTGATCCAGATGAGTTTCCTCCAGTATATGGGGCTGGTAGAATATGTGTCATAGCCGGTGCCATCATTCCCTGACTTGTACTACTCCACACTGTTGGTTTGGGTCCTGATTGAATATTTGAGCGCAATCCTGATAGTATATATGTGACAAATATTGTTCAAGTGGAAATCAGGGTCCACACTCGCCGAAAACTTACTATTGCCGATGGGTTCATTGTCACAAGGCTCCGGTCACATTCGTAGCCAGCTTTTTAAATGGATCACAAATGTAGCCAGCTTTTTTCACCGGCGATCACATTCGTAGTTGCAGTAAATATAACAAGTAACATCCGCCTCTTTGCCGATGATACCTCAATATACCTGACAGTTGAAAGTCCTGCGCTAGCCGCTAATGTACTAAATGATGACCTATATACGCTCGATCAATGGTCAAAAAAATGGCTTGTCGAGTTCAATCCACTAAAAACGGAATCAATGTTAATAGCAAGAAAGGATACAGACGTCCACCACCCCCCACTAACTATGGGAACTACCACCTTAATCGAAGTTCCTTTTCATAAACACCTCGGACTGATCTTCAATAACCGAGGTACGTGGTGCACACACATCCGCATCACGATCGAAAAGGCATGGAAACGGGTTAATCTAGTTAGGAAACACAGATTTACATTGAACCGTAAAACACTGGAAAGAATATACTTTGCCTATGTAAGACCAGTGCTTGAATATGCATCACCAGTATGGGATAATTGTCCTAATTATCTCAGCAATGATATAGAGAAAATACAATTTGAAATGGCAAGGATCGTTACTGGAGCGACGAACAGCGCCAGTAAAGAGAGCCTACTATTAGATACTGGTTGGGAGACCCTGGCATCAAGGAGGAAAAAACAAAAGCTTATACAATTCCACAAAATAGTTAATAGTACAGCACCCGTGTACCTACGAAATTATATTTGTCACTCTGAAAACCAAACCGGTTATAATCTTAGACATCATGCAATACGACTACCATTGGACGCCACAAAGGATATTTATAAAGATACATTTTTACCCTCTACAATAAGCGATTGGAATAGACTGCCAGAGTGTGTAAAAAATTGTACCAACCTGGACAAGTTTAAAGAGTCACTTGCTGACGATCGTATATACACACATCCATACTACTATCATTGCCATAGTCGCAAATCCCAAGTATACCACACACGGTTGAGACTGAAATGTAGTAATTTGAATTTCGACCTCATGACCAATTTTGTTAGGCCCGACCCATATTGTGCATGCGGTGCTGTTGAAACAGCCCACCATTACCTGTTAGAATGCCATTTATACCAGGCATCAAGATTGGAATTGCTATCATCTCTACCAAACATAATATTATCAGAAAGAACCCTACTCGAGGGTTCACCCGAAAGTTCCATTAGGGAAAATCATAGTATTTTCGAGGCCGCACAAAGATACATAATTAGTACAAAACGATTCTAAACGTAATACTATGTCACATGTCTTCTGCCATTGAGTCATATATAAAGTCATACATAATGTCATAATTCGGAAAGCCTGACTGCCCAGCTAACTCATGTAGTCTCTGTACGCCAAGTTATACACAATTGACATATAATTCTACAGCCGAATGTTAAACTACCCCGCCCCCATTGACAATCCTATCTTTCTGACCTTTCTTAAACCTAACTACTCTCCTTTCGTCCCATTGGTTACCTTTAATTCCTTAATCACACCCCACTCCAGTTCTTATCTTATCTCTTGTTATCTTTTGTTGAGTGCGATCTATATCAAAATCACCAATAAGTTATTTAAAGTACAAACCAGAAAAATTCCCGTCTGACACGCTCGAACGGCCTTATGTAGTTCGGAAAATTTAAGCGATCTGGGAGAGGACTTACAAAAAAGCCACAATATAGGCTTGTTGTCTCATCCCTTTCCAATCACCCATACTCATCCATTAGCATTTTTGTAAAATATTCAACTTGTTTTGTATTGGGAATAAATATTGTTTACACCAATATATTGTATGCCACGCAGCACCACTGACAGACATATCGACCCCCCACCACCGACAGACATATCGACCCCCTATTGCCAAGCATGCTGCATATAATATGGGTGTATATGGTATAAATGCATGGACAGAGGATAGAACCATTCCTAACCTAAACAGTTTTTTTGGGCGTGCGATAATTAACCAACCATAATAAATAACAATATTTATTTTTACTTGCCCATGAATTATAAGGTTTTAGCAGTGAGATATAAGTGATATCCCACTAGTGAGTGATATCAGCTTGAAATTTCTGATGTACATGTATTGACATTCATTGGGGGCCATAGGCAAGTAACTAAAGTATATAATAAACAGAATATCCACACTTTTTCAGTGGATATGGGTTAAATCTCATTCGTGATGACAAAACATTTGAATTTCCACTCATGGCTAAAGCCACTCGTGGAAATTCAATGTTTTGGCATCACTCATGAGATATAACCCATATCCACTGAAAAAGTGTGGATATCCTCTATCTATAAATTCATGTTATATTCTGTTAAAATACAATATAACACCCAATTGTTTTAGTATTACTGAAATTTGAATTTCTGAAATATAATTGCTCAAGAAATTTTCAAATGGTCCAAACAATATTTAGAATGTCCCAAATTTTTGCCAAAATGATTTTTGGTAATTTAGAAACACGATCAAGTCTGAATAACCAATATCCAAGGAGTTCATTTGTTAAAATATTTGCATAGCAACACGTTTCGTTAAATGAAGGTTATCTTTATGTAGTTAAGTGCAAAACTCCGAACGGATCAAAGGGAGTAACTGATGCATATATAATCACATCATCACCACCCCCTCCACATTTTATCCAAGTATAGAGGCATAGATCAGTGATAAAAGTAATGTAAGCCAGCTCATTCACAAAATGTTTTCTGACTGAAATCCCCAAATATCCAACTCAGGAGAGTATATTTATCTGCTAAGTATGTGAACTCAGTCATTGGACAACAGTGGACTATAATAAAGAGAGTATATTTATCTGCTAAGTATGTGAACTCAGTCATTGGACAACAGTGGACTATAATAAAGAGAGTATATTTATCTGCTAAGTATGTGAACTCAGTCATTGGACAACAGTGGACTATAATAAAGAGAGTATATTTATCTGCTAAGTATGTGAACTCAGTCATTGGATAACAGTGGACTATAATAAAGAGAGTATATTTATCTGCTAAGTATGTGAACTCAGTCATTGGACAACAGTGGACTATAATAAAGAGAGTAAATTTATCTGCTAAGTATGTGAACTCAGTCGTTGGATAACAGTGGACTATAATAAAGTGACAATGAGTTAGATTTCACTCCGACAGAGTTGATGAAGTATATCTCCACTTTCACAGTTTCTTCTAATTTCATTCCATATGAGGGAGGCTGGAATCTAATTGTCAGCTGAAAAACAAACACGGAAAATCTTATGACACAAAAAACTTCATTCATTATGATTTAGATATATTTACATATACATCATACTGCTTCTGAAATTCCCATAACATTATTTACAATAGCCACACATGTATCAGTCAATGTGTTAACCACTATATGTAATTATGTATTTGTTTTATCACATTATCTGTATTGTGTGCTCTGGTGGGGTCGATTCGTCACTTCTCAATGGAATTTTAATGAAATGGAATTTAATAATTTCCAATCGAGTGCCTACCATTCTCCGTGTCACTGGGTCACTCCCCATGAAATTAAGTCATTGTTTCGTCATATTACATCATATAATGCTTAAGTACGCTTCTAACCAATTATTTTAATTTTAATTATTTTAATTTTAATATTAATTAACAGTTCAAGTAGTTTGATTGTTTTTTTCTCGCATTTCCTCCACGTGGGCCGCGATGCGTTTCGATTTGATTTTGATTATTTCATGGTTCTTAAATAGTATATGTTATAAATACAAAAGTTGTGTAACTAAAATATAATTATACGGTACTTCGCTTCACTCCCCTCTTTCGTTTTGGCCGATGTACGGTGTGCAATACTAATTAACTTGACAAACATTCTTCTTTCCTGCACTCTATCCCTCTACCCCCTCATTGAACAATATTTTTTCGGATCTAACATGTTATCCCCGTCTGCTAAATTTACCCTATATGGTATCTACTCTGATACCAAGGGTAAACTTCCTGCTCCGAGGAAAAGACTTTATAAAAGCCTTTTAGGCTTGTTGTCCAATCCCCGTTTTGAATATTATTATTACTTATGTCAATTTGTTTGAATGTATTACATGTTTTGTTCGAAATTAAATATTTTACACCAATGTGTTCACAAACCTGTAAACATATTGCAGTTATTTTCCAATAACCCCATACTCAGAAATCACTGGAGATTGCAGTACGATTTGTAGATTGAGGAGTATTTTTTATCTTGTTTGTATTTGGCAGTGTGCCAGAAGACATTTGTTTTGGTCTATAATTAGTGTTACAAATTTATTCTGGGCTTTTCCAAACACACCTCACCAAAGCTATTAACTATCTAAAAATATGTATATTATAGTTTTTATACATATGTTTGCTATGTATAGCTGAATGATAGAGTTGTTATTTCTGCTATACACAACTATACACCATAATTGTTTTGATGTATACGTAATATATAACTTAGCAATGAACACTGATACTGAGTCTGTACCTCCATAAATCCGATATATAATATAAATATATATAAATATATCTCATCTGAATTAAAATTAAAAGAAAAAGAGAAAAATTGTTTCCGCTTTCCTTGCAGCAAAGCGAGAAAATGATAAATCAACATTAAAATAAACTGTTGTTTTAGGTGTTGTACAGTAAGTAAAGGTAACTTGTAAAGAATCAGAATCAGAATACTTTATTTCATGACATAACATAGTATATAAAATATAAACATAGACATAATAAGAAACATAAGTGAGATGTCATGTGGAGGCAACATGACATAACATAGTATATAAAATATAAACATAGACATAATAAGAAACATAAGTGAGATGTCATGTGGAGGCAACATGACATATCCAGGTCGTCTTCCTGTTGCCACCAACAATAACAAAACAATTGATTGATTCTAAGTTTATTTTATAATATAACCGGTCATATGACACGCGAGAGCTGGATTGCATATGTTATAATCCTTGTTCATTACTAAAAGCTAATAAAAGGACAAATAGATTTAGAAATCATGACGAGAAATCACATTTAGATTGGTTAAGTAGACATAAGAATGGTCAGTCTTACATTTAAATAGAAATGCATGGTGCTTAACCCCTCCTTGGCTGGAGTTACCTCCCTTATTAACCTTTCCATGACTGGAGTTACCTCCCTTATTAACCTTTCCATGACTGGAGTTACCTCCCTTATTAACCTTTCCATGACTGGAGTTACCTCCCTTATTAACTCTTCCATGCAAAAACCCTGTGCCAATGCAACTCTTAAATAAGCGAGTCTCCCATAGAGAGCCTCGCATATATTAGAGAATACATTGGCTTAACAATATTTACCTTGACCTTGTAAACAAGTGCATTCTCTCCCAATGGAGACTTGCATATATAAGAGAATGCACTGGCACATGATCTTTAATGCTGCACCAGGGCAGTTCTCGTCGTATGAGGGTTAATACAGTGGATATTACACAACAAAGCGTAATCATATGTATTGTGTGACTTTGATGTCAATTAAATTGTGTACCAAAAATTTAGTTTTGACTTCGCCGTATGCACAAATGGGAATAGATTGGCGACCAAGTGGTCGATTGCCCGACACAGATTATAGCGCGCTTCTGTGGCATTTTGAATTGTGAAAATAATAAACTTTTGATTCAGTTTTAAAGTAGATGACTATAGGTAAAAAATTATTCTAGCCAATCAACAAGAAGCACGCAGGCTGACAGATGTAGCCCCTTCATCTTAGTTTCATGTTCTTATCAAATGCCGGCGGCTGGCCTTGTCCATTGTCACTTAAATAGATTCCGGCCCGGTAGTGGGTCAAAGTACAACGCGAAACCTCGCATGCTAAGATAGAATGTCCTTGAACGCTCGACATAATTATGATGTAATTTAGTCTACATTATAATTTTGTATATCACGATGGCCGGATTCCGAGTCTCATGGGAAATCTTAAATTTACCCGTGGATAAATGTCTTCAATGTTTGATCATAAATGTTCACCTTATTATCAGCTAAAAATAATAACGCAATATTAATTATCATTTACTCTACATTTGGTAACTAGTTAGTGTTGCATCACTTTTTGTACTATAAATAGAATAATTGTCATGTGCCGATTAGTAAATTTTAACAACTGGGTATCGGTTGATGCTGGTTTCCCCATATCAGTTCATCACTAAAAAATCACTAAAAAATTGTGATACAATTGGATGATTTGAGATATAAGCCTCTCCACAGATTAGATTAATTTCAGTTGAATAAAATAGAGGTGGGACTTTCCCAATGGCCTGAGTAGAATGAGGTCCCCAGAATGTGAATTTGGTGATGCTAGCCGGCTGTGCACGATAACATCACTATATTCACCCTCTAGGGACCTCATTCTGCACATGTCAGACACACTATATGCAGGCTTGTACTCAAGCAATTCGTTGCTTGTGGATAATATTGCTCAATTACATGCTGCAGAGACAAATGGGTGTATAATATCAATGCACAAGTTCATTCATCTCATTGTAGATGTTTATTAACCCTTTACCCAACAAAACGGCAAAAACCGGCCAAATAAAGCTTCAACAGCCTAAAATATCTTCGGTCTGTCTCAATAGAACCATACAAATATGGATATCATTGGAACCGGCTCCTTGACCACATTGTGATGGTTACAGTTATGCCCTGTGCCAATGCATTCTCTTATATATGCGAGTCGACCATAGGTCGCCTCGCATATATAAGAGATTGCATTGGCCTAAAAAAAATCTTTCTTTAACACTTTTTACCATTTTTTCTTACATTCTTTAACAATTTTATGATTTTTAATGTGTTAAGCCAATGCATTCTCTTATATATGCGAGGCGACCTATGGTCGACTCGCATATATAAGAGAATGCATTGGCACAGGGCCCTTCTGTTGGGTAAAGGGTTAATAGATCTAAATAATCTCTTACTGAGTTCAGGAAATGACTCTTTACAAGTTTGATCTCTTTCTTCCATTGTGGTAGCTTCTCAGTCTGGTTGTGGCATAGAATCAAATGGTCACCTATCGAACAAAGAAGAGACAAATTATCAGTTTAAGATTGGATAATATATGAAGATATGCTCAAAATATAAGAACTTCATTATTATGAATATATAAGTATGAAAACTGGTATTATTTTCCATAGAGCAAATAAGGTAGAGTCTTAAAGAGAATTAAAGTCTTGCCCGCTAATATGAATGGTACGTGACATGTAGTGGAGCAACCACACGTGATGTGCCTCAAATTTGCCTTTTTTTAGGCGACATAATGCTGAGAATAATTTATGTGACATCATGCAGTGGTCACAACAGAGATGACATGTCAACTTGACAGGACGTGTCGTGGATTGTAAAATCTTGTCTGGATTCTCGTCATGACTTCTTCATTTTTCGTTTTTATTAAGCTAACCAAAGAAATTGGTCTAAATGAAATTAATAGACCTAAATCACATGTGAATTCTTCGTAAGTTATCGCGATGCTTCATTCCCAATTCCGTGTTTTTTGCAATCTCCACACGGTTGCTAACCGGAAGTCACGTGACAAATTCTCCAAAATCCACATCCGCGATCTTTGAAAAATCACTGATGGTTATAGAAAAAAATAATATATGACGTCATTCACCTGCGCCTAAGGTATAAACAACCACCTGGTGGTTGCTATTAGGCTCACCCCTATATTAAAATGAAATCCTTGTTTAGACCCACCACAATTTTTCAGACAATGGAAAACAGTAGGTATTAGGTGTGGAACAAGAGCATTGCTAGGGCATGGCTAAATACATCTGTTAAATTACTTGTAAAATTGTTATTAAGATGAAAAGAGGCCGTAACTCATGTAAACGTAATTGGACTTATATTCGAACTTGGCCAGTATTTTTTTTTTTGGCTGAAAGATACCAAATTTGGTGCTGATCAAATAATCCAAACTGGAGTTATCAGTCAGAAACCAATAATATTAACGGACGGATAGACAGATGGACAAACTAATTACATAACATGCCGCCAGGCCACACGTCCCCCCCACTAAATAAGGTGGCTTTATTTGACTGGTGGCTTTTTTATAAATGAAACATGTGAACAATAATGAAATCAAACCTTACTTCCAACTGTCTAATTATATGGATGGCGACCATGGTGTAATTATTGCTTTGTGTACACTTATTTAAGCTGCATATGAGACGACTATAAACACACATTCATCAGCGTACAACGTGTTGGTGCTGCCTTTGTTATAATTGATTTTCGCACTTTGCTGCAGTTACACTCTGGGCGACTGGCTGGTTGCATGTCATCTCGTCTCGCTGGTTCTCGTTTCATCTCGCTGGTTCTCGTTTCATCTCGCTGGTTCTCGTTTCCTCTTGCAGGTTCTCGTTCTCTTTCATTACATACAAGCATGCTTTATTGCCTCGGAATATGTAATTTATTGACATTTGCTGTCGTAAAACTGACTAAAAGAAGAAAATATAGTGTGCCGCGGTATACCGACTATTCAAGTAATCCAATACCGACTACACGGTATTAAAAATAAAACGGTGGTATGACTAAATACCGAAAAACCATGAAGCCCTACTGTCTATGTTATGTTGTTAAGGGGTTTCTTCACCTGAGCTATGGAGGTGGAAAGTTTAGATGAACATACACAGAAAACTACTTAAATCAAGTGCACCACCTGAAGGAATCTATGCTATCTGAAAACCAAACCAAGCAGATCATATAACAATAAAAGGCCGCTCGGCCACAGTGTCCCCCAAACCGGTGGCTTCATTTGGAGCGGAGGCTTTGTAGAAGTATACTATATGGATAAGACACTTGTGCATTGTCTCATTACTGTCATGCATACAAATAACCAAATCTTAAAAAAACTCTTAAAGTCAAAATATAACCTAAAATTGGCACAAAATGAAGAAAATTACAAGAAAATGAATTTTCTAAGTCGAAAAGCCCATAACTCTGAGCAAAATCATCGGATCAAACTCAAATTCGTCGAACTTGATCTGTCTTTTGTGCTAGTAAACCTACATATACCAAATTTAATTTCATTCAGTACACATTTACTAAAGTTTTCATCCGGAAACCTCAAATTGGCAAAAATTCTAAGTCAAAAAGGGACATAACTCTGGTGAAAATTGGCGGGCGGAACCCGAATTCGAACTTGACCTGTGTTTTGCTGGGAGAAAGAGACATACCATATTTTATTTAAATCTGATTAACTCTACTAAAGTTATCATACGGACACCAACTTTTGGGGTTTTATATGTCCGGTCGGTGGACAAAAAAGGGCCATAACTCTCGCAAAAATTATCGGATTAATCCGAAATTCGAACTTGAGCTGTATTTTAATATAAGTAATCCACAAAAAAACGGGTTTTGCATATAAACAATCCAAAATCATGTTATCATCCGGAAACCAAAAAAAAGATGAAAAATAGAATTTTCTATGTCGAAAAAGGGGCATAACTCTGCCAAAAATGGTCGGGCAGAACCCAAGTTCGAACTTGACCTGTGTTTTGCTGGGAGAAAGTAATATACCAAATTTTTTTTGAATCCGACTAACTCTACTAAAGTTATCATCCGGAAACCAACTTTCAGGGGTTTTCCAAGTCAAAAAAGGGCCATAACTCTCGCAAAAATGGGCGGAGCAAACCCATATTCGAACTTGACCTTTATTTTGGTCTGATAAACTCACCTATGAAATTTGCTTTTGATCTAATAACCGAAACTAAAGTTATCATCCGGAAACCATTTCCGGACGCACGCACGCACGCACGGACAGACGGACGGACGGTACGACGGACGGACGGACACCGGCTATTTTAATAGTCCCCCGAAATATTTTTTTCGGGGCACAATAAAAAGGTAAAAAAGGTGACTTTAATCATACCTTTAGAAGGGAAATTAGGGGAACAGCGTTCTCAGAAAGTATTAAAAACTAATGGGAATGATTAACTGCCATAAAAAGTACATGAACTAGTGCAAGGCTCGAATGTTAGTTTGTGCTGGAAAATTGTAAGCATCCATTTTGCAAGAACTAATATAAACCTTTGGGCTGAGATGGGGTTTAGGTCATATGTCCATAAACAAATCCCCAGCTGACCTGAGCTATCTCTAACACTGTGTCCTATTTAAAATTGATTACTCCCTGCTTGAGTGAATGACCTGCTATCAACAGATATATTAATTGGGCTGGTTCTTCATGTTAACAGCGCTTGCAAAATGGATATTAAAAATAATTGAACGGAACCAATATTCGAACTTAGCCTGTATTTTTAACTGAGAAATACACATACTAGTACCAAATTTGGTATGGACAGACGGACTGATTACATATTATGATCATTTTTTCAAACGGTGTATAAAAGGTAATGATGTATGGGTCAGAATATATACTACATATGTATATATCAAATGGATCATAATGCGGTATTGAGTGCTGTTATGCATGTTATTATTTTGTATTGTATGATGCAGAAATCTATCCTGCAATTGCCTCAATAAAATCCTGAATGTTGAAATCTTGATCACATACCTGGTTTACACTTTGTTTTCTCTGTTAACGCCAGCGCTATGTGACCCTTCCATGAATCATCATCTGGGATTCCACTTTCAGGGGCTCCAAATGCTTCTAACATACAAGATTCTGCATAAAAGATTTCACGATTTCAGTATCAGGTACTCGATTACTCAATATACATCTTTCATCACTGTATGTAAACATTACAGCGATTTGTCAAGAAACATCTGTTTTTCGGAATATTTTGCAATCCTTTTTTTATTGAACTAATTGGAATTTGGTTGATAATGTAGACATTGTCAAGCCTGAGTCTAGTATGTCTGTCATTTGCAGAATAAGGTCCCCAGAGGGTGAATTGAGTGATGCTATCCTGCATAGAGGACTGGCATCACCAAATTCACCATCTGGAGACCTCATTCTGTATGGCCTCATCTGCTATGGGAGACATAGACTCAGATTGAAGTTCCCAAATGGTGAATATTGTGATGTGGGAACCTTGAATATGCAAAGTGTCAATTTTGGGGATATAGAGAAACTAAACCAAAAAAGAAATAGAATCTATGTGAAGATGTTTCTATAGAAATTTGACAATAAAGAAACTTTGCAGAGTACATGAGGCCTAAGCAGAACGAGATCCCCAGAAGGTGAATTTAGTGATGCTAGCCCGCTATGACAGACACGCTATAATCAGGCTTGACAGTAATGTATACATAACAATGCTTTTGGTATGCAAAATCGTGTTTAGGAGAATTACTGTTCGACTTATAATCCCATATGGTATTGCAGTAAATGTAATACAATATCCCAAAATGAGGTATCAACAATAAAAGTCATATTTTTTATCGTATAGATAGGAGTCAATCAATCAACCTTTTAAAATCCAGGGTTATTGTGTCCGCGGAGTGGATAATGTTAATGTTTTCTTAATTGAATATTAATTTCCAATCCATTAATGTTTTTGCACATGGCGTTGATGTCTGTAAATCCTGACGATTCGGGTTTCGTATCAGTTTCCTGTCATCTGCTGAATATATCACATAAGCTGTTGACACAATCGTATATGAAAATGATGAATAATGTCGGCCCCAATACATTGCACTGCAGTACTCCACTGGTAACTTTTGACAGTTCCGAAAAAATGACGAATTCATGAGGACTCTCTGGTGTCTATCTATCCTTCAAGAAATATCAATCCATGATATTAAGTTTATATTATATAATTTATGTAAATAATTATGTTTTATAACTTTTCACATCTGCCCATTCCATATGCATTAAGAAGGTCCTACCTTTAATCCTTTGGCAGGTAGTACGACATCTATGTCATTTTAGGGTTAGCATGTTACAGGGTAACATGATATTACCATAAAACTACCATTAACAACATAAATGTCATTGGTATTCTATTGTAATATCATGTTACCCTGTATAAGTAAAAACAATCGTCTCATAAAGGGATTTTTTTGTATTATGCAGATGAGTATCTTACTATTCTAATTTATGAAATGTCCATGACTGGAGCTTCCAGAAAAACTTGCGAAAACCCTGTGCCAATGCATTCTCTTATATATAAACTTTCCAATGAATGGCAACAAGCCATATTTCCGACTAAATCTGAAAAGTTACCCATTATTCTGCTGTGGTTAAGGAGTCGATTACTTAGAGCATTACTGTACTCTTCTTAATGGTATATGTTGTGAACATAATTATTGAATTATATCACCCACACTCCCACAGGTCCCTGGCACAATAGACCCCAACCACACAAAGACACATATATATATGTCTTTGGGTGGTTGGGGTCTATTGTGCCAGGGACCTGTGATATCACCAATAAACAATCAATCAATCAAGTGTTAAAAAGACAACTCACAGAAATTGAAAGAAATTAGCATGATAAGCCTATCGGTAGAGTTTATGGTAGATTTATTGGCACAGCTGCATGTTATATGTACTCATATCCAAGGCTCAAAATAAGTGGCTAGTCACGGTCATTGTCCAACATTGTCCAGTGCACTTATGTATCTGACAGACATTTTGTCCACTGCAAATTTTTAAACAATCTGTATCTGTTTGGGTATGTCCAAGGAGCCACCACTGGCCAATTACACATGTAGAACATTGAAAGTAAAAAATAGTTCTTTTTTAATTTCAGATAATTTCAGAGTGAATATAATTATGTCATTTGTGCCAACCATCCCTAATCATAGCATAAACACATTAATATCTCAATTATTCTCATTTTCCCATGCTATTATGACTAATAATAAGGTACGATAAATTTTACATGTTTTTATTTTTTCCGAATATGTCCAAAGAGTACATGGTCTGCAAATACCACTGCCATAATAAATGGCTAATATGAATCATACGTGACATGTAGTGGAGCAAGCACACATGATGTGCCTCAAATTTGCCTTTTTTCGGCAACATAACGCTAAGAAAATGTATGTAACATAATGCAGTGGTCACGACGGTGACGACATGCCAAATTGTCGTGGATTGTAAAATCTTGTCTGGATTATCGTCATGACTTCTTCATTTTTCGTTTTCATTAAGCTGACCAACGAAATTGGTCTAAATGAAATTAATAGAATTAAATCACATGTGAATTCTTCGTAAGTTGTGAAGTAGTTACTTTAATTTTTATCGCGATGCTTCATTTCCAATTCCGCGTTTTTTTGCAACCGGAAGTCAAGTGACAATTTCTCCAATATCTATAACCGCGATCTTGAAAAATCACTGATGGATATAGAAAGAAATATATGACATCATTCACCTGCCTTAGGTATAAGCACCCTTGGTGGTTGCTATGATGTCATTCACCTGCCTTAGGTATAAGCATCCTTGGTGGTTGCTATGACATCATTCACCTGACTTAGGTATAAGCACCCTTGGTGGTTGCTAGGACGTCGTTCACCTGCCTTAGGTATAAGCACCCTTGGTGGTTGCTATGACATCATTCACCTGCCTTAGGTATAAGCACCCTTGGTGGTTGCTATGATGTCATTCACCTGCCTTAGGTATAAGCACCCTTGGTTGTTGATATGACATCATTCACCTGCCTTAGGTACATGTATAAGCACACTTGGTGGTTGCTATGACGTCATTCACATGCCTTAGGTATAAGCACCCTTGGTGGTTGCTATGACATCATTCACCTGCCTTAGGTATAAGCACCCTTGGTGGTTGCTATGACGTCATTCACATGCCTTAGGTATAAGCACCCTTGGTGGTTGCTATGACGTCATTCACCTGCCTTAGGTATAAGCACCCTTGGTGGTTGCTATGACATCATTCACCTGCCTTAGGTATAAGCACCCTTGGTGGTTGCTATGATGTCATTCACCTGCCTTAGGTATAAGCATCCTTGGTGGTTGCTATGACATCATTCACCTGACTTAGGTATAAGCACCCTTGGTGGTTGATATGACATCATTGACCTGCCTTAGGTACATGTATAAGCACACTTGGTGGTTGCTATGACATCATTCACCTGCCTTAGGTATAAGCACCCTTGGTGGTTGCTATGACGTCATTCACCTGCCTTAGGTATAAGCACCCTTGGTGGTTGCTATGACATCATTCACCTGCCTTAGGTATAAGCACCCTTGGTGGTTGCTATGACGTCATTCACCTGCCTTAGGTATAAGAACCCTTGGTGGTTGTTATGGCGTCATTCACATGCCTTAGGTATAAGCACCCTTGGTGGTTGCTATGACGTCATTCACCTGCCTTAGGTATAAGCACCCTTGGTGGTTGCTATAATCCTATACATGCAAGTTTTTATGTGGAGCTGAGAAGAAGCTTAACCCTTTCTTTAATAACTGGATTATCCCATTCAGTTACAGCAGTATACATTGGAATGGTCCATTTCTCATGTTAAGGATGTCAAGGAAATATGAGCAGACATCATGCAGTCAAACATTATGATAATGTTAAGCGCAGAATTCATATTCATTGATGGGAAATGTTTAGATAATATGTCCAACAAACAACATTTGAACATTTCCTAAGGCAACTACTCATCAATGAGTAATGAGTATAGAAAGGGTTTAACCTGAGCTTAATATATCCTTTTAAAACAAAAAAATTGTTTATTGGATCATCTCTTTAAAAGACAAATTTTAAATAGGTTCCTGGGTATGAAATAATACGTTTGAGTTGGAAATCCCTGACCGGAGATGATTCTATCAATTAATACTATTTTATTCAATTAATGGGACACTTATTTGTTCAATATATAGAACTTTTAGATAGAGGCCTCCAGGGCAGTGCTCTGAATGAATGTGAGCCACAAAATATCTCCGATTGAGTGTATATATTGTAATATTAAGTGCGAATAAAGTAGATAGGACCTAGAGTGTAGCATACGATTATTTTCAATGATTGAAGTAAATGAAAATAACTCAAAAACACAAATAAAATAAAAGGCCGCTTGGCCACAGTGTCCCCCGAACCGGTGGCTTCATTTGGAGTGGAGGCTTTGTAGAAGTATACTATATGGATAAGACACTTGTGCATTGTCTCATTACTGACATGCATACAAATAACCAAATCTTTAAAAAAACTCTTAAAGTAAAAATATAACCTCAAATTGGCACAAAATGAAGAAAAGACCATAACTCTGAGAAAAATCATCGGTTCAAACTCAAATTCGAACTTGACCTGTATCGTGATATGACTGATCCACATAAAAACGGTATTTGCAATTAAAGGATCCAAACTTGAGATATAATCTGGAAACCGAAAAAGTGAGAAATAGAATAAAAGGTCAGTAGACCTCATGTCCGCCTCTAAGCGTCGGCTTGATACGACCGTTGTTTGCGTATAAAAATTGGCATGGCGGGACACAAAATCGAATTTGATCTGTCTTTTGTGCTAGTAAACCTACATATACCAAATTTAATTTCATTCAGTACACATTTACTAAAGTTATCATCCGGAAACCTCAAATTGGCAAAAAATCTAAGTCAAAAAGGGACATAACTCTGGTGAAAATTGGCGGGCAGAACCCAAATTCGAACTTGACCTGTGTTTTGCTGGGAGAAAGGCACATACCAAATTTGGTTTAAATCTGATTAACTCTACTAAAGTTAACATCTGGACACCAACTTTTGGGGTTTTATATGTCGGGTCGGCGGACAAAAAAGGGCCATAACTCTTGCAAAAATTATCAGATTAATCCGAAATTCGAATTTGAGCTGTATTTTGATATAAGTAATCCACAAAACGGGTTTTGCATATAAACAATCCAAAATCAAGTTATCATCCGGAAACAAAAAAACAGAAGAAAAACTGAATTTTCTATGTCGAAAAAGGGGCATAACTCTGCCAAAAATGGTCGGGCAGAACCCAAGTTCGAACTTGACCTGTGTTTTGCTGGTTTGAATCCGATTAACTCTACTAAAGTTATCATCCGGAAACCAACTTTCAGGGGTTTTCTAAGTAAAAAAAGGTCCATAACTCTAGCAAAAATGGGCGGAGCAAACCCATATTCGAACTTGACCTTTATTTTGGTCTGATAAACTCACCTATGAAATTTGCTTTTGATCTAATAACCGAAACTAAAGTTATCATCCGGAAACCATTTCCCGGACACACGGACGGACGGACGGACACCGGCTATTTTAATAGTCCCCCGAAAAAAAAATTCGGGGGACAAAAAGACAGTCGTGAATATCAGGGACCATTATTGAACGGCAAAAAGTTATTTTATACGAAAAAAATTTGAAATAACATCAATATTAATTGATAGATGCATTTCCGGCCAGGAGGTCTTCGATATTTATTATTTCATAGCCAGGAAACTATATAGATCATGTTGTGGAAGAGATAATCCAATTTAAATTGGTGTGACCCGCCATATCAAATCCAGTCGTAAGTCGGGATATTTTTACCCTGTGCCAATGCATTCTCTTATATATGCGAGTCGACCATAGGTCGCCTCGCATATATAAGAGAATGCATTGGCCTAACAATTTTTTATTATTTTTTTTAAATAATTGTTTCTTACAATTTTTAGGACATAAAATAAAAAACATCCATTACCCTGCAGGGAGCCCCACACATATATAGAAGCATATAAAAGAGTGTCGTCTGCTCATGTTTGTCTGGGGCTCTGTATGGGTGAAATTATAAAATTGTTAAAGAATACAAGAAAAAATTATTAAAATTGTAAAAAATTGTTAGGCCAATGCATTCTCTTATATATGCGAGGCGACCTATGGTCGACTCGCATATATAAGAGAATGCATTGGCACAGGGTAAAAAATTGTTAGGCCTTACCAAAGTTTGATACAGGTTCCGAATACTCGCGGCAGAGCAGACGTTCTCCCTGCCATGTCTCCACACAAAGCACGACCGTATCATTAATCTGATTCTTCTTGTCTGCATAAAACGTTGTTGTCTCCTGCTCTGAAAATCAATAGAGGAAGCTCATAAATACAAACTTAAAGCACGACCGTATCATTAATCTGATTCTTCTTGTCTGCATAGAATGTTGATGTCTCCTGCTCTGAACAATTATTAATGGAAGCTCATATACAGTGAAAACTGTAATCTGCGGCCACTGTTGAGAACGACCACCTGTCTTTACCGGCCGTATTGGCGATGTACAGACTGATTTTATTATATAAATGAACTGTCGTGAGCGACCACCTGTCAAACATGACCAACGAGTGGTATAAGTGGGCAAAAACAGAAAAATATACCCTTAATGGGCGGCCACTTTATTGTTCAAAAGTCAATATTTCTATTTTCGAAAGAAACCATTGTAAAATTCGTTGACTTCCGGTTATAGCAGACACATCTCATCAATATTCATGAGTTGATTCGCTGTGCTTTTGACATGGAAGCCCCTGTTGTGAATCTTGTTATAAAGAAACCTATCGCTTGGTTAATTAAATACATGTGTCATCGAATGTCTGGCGATAAACAATGAATGAGGTGGCGATTCAATTAGAATGTATGAATGGAATCCACTTGAAATGGGTTATGTTAAGAAAAGAAGGTTTATATAAACAAACATGCAAACACTATGAACATGCAAACACTATGAACTAAACTGAAACTGACTTGCCAATTTATTGTAAATGACCATGCTGACAGTCCAAGGGCAAAAACTCTATTATACCAACAAACACTTTTTTCATATAAATCACCCTCTGAGACCTGGTTGATTTACCTCAGCCTTACCTGTTTCTTCTTGTATAAATGTCTATTGAATTTGTTGTTATTATTGTTAATAACTTGTTTTTTTATTTTTATTTGAGAATAAACATAAGTAAAAAAGAATAATGTTTTTTTTTTCATTCAAAATCATGTTGAACACTGGAGGCTCAAAATCTGCTCAAAATCTAGACTCTGGCCCACACCTGTCGTCGCCGACCAACTGTCATTAACAACCAGTTTTCCTTGGCAAAATGGGTGGTCCCTCATAACAGGTTTCACTGTATACAAACTTACATATACAAACATAATTAGCAAATATAGAGTAACATGACAAGTGAATACACATACAAACAAAATCGCCCAATACTTATAAACATAACCAGTGTTCACCCTGCTGTTAGCCATTTTAGCAAATTCCAAACGAGAGGCCGATCACGATCGGCAGATGTTTAACCCATCCCTTGGCGATAGTAAATTGTTATAATCAGAATCATAATCTTTTAATGTTGAATTATAGAGTATACTGTTATGATCTAAAGTAGTATATGACAAATGTACATAATGACCAGTAATAACACAAATTATTGAAATGTATGAGTCAATATAGAAGGGTTAATATAACATCTAAACTCTAGAGCCTGTCACCACTATCATAGTGTAAGCAGTTCTATTCATGTTGTTGCAAACTGCCATGTGAGATATCAAAATAATATAATTATTTATTTAATGGAAAAGGTTAAAAGACATGGAATGGGTAAAAGGGGTTAAATCACCTATCTCTGCCCTGTTTGATCCAATGTAGTCCCATCATCCAAGGACTTGGAGAGCTCCATTGGTCTAGTTAAATAAATTCACATGGCTAAGTTGTGGTTAATAAGATAGCTAAATCAATTTATCCAATAATTCACTAATTTGTGTCTCTTATAGAGAGCTAACATATGAGGGCTATAAATAACTCTCAATAAACCATGTCTTTTTATCTCTCTCACAGAGAAGCTGTGAGGCTGAGGTATTCATTAATTGTAAGTTACTTGGGTTATAATTGGATAATTCTTAGTTGAAAAAGGGCCATATCTCTGGTATAACAAATTGGATCTAACCCATATTCAAACCCGTTCTGTATGTTGAGTTGAGAAACTCATATACCAAATTTGGCTCCTATCAGATGAAAAATGGTTGCTTTATCGAAGTATGTGTGAACTATATGTCAAAGGACCATAACTCCATTAAAAAACATCCGATCTAACCCATAAACGATCTCAATCTGTATCTTGGTCTGAGAAACTCATATACCAAATTTGGTTCCAATCAGATAAAAAATGTTTGAGTTATGGCAGAATTCATGAATTCTAAGTCGTAAAAGGGCCATAACTCCGTAAAAAAAACTCGGATCAAACCCATATTCGAACTCGGTCTGTATTTTGGGCCGAGAAACTCACATACCAAATTTGGTTCCGATCAGATAAAAAAGTTTGAGTTATGGCAGAATGCGTTAATTCTAAGTCGAAAAAGGGCCATAACTCTGTAAAAAAAAGTCGGATCAAACCCATATTCGAACTCGATCTGTATTTGGGCTGAAAACCCCATATACAAAATTTGGTTTTGATCAGGTAGAAAATGTTTGAGTTATCGCATTACACGTAAAGTGTCTACGGACGGACAGACGGACGTACCAACAAATGGGTAGATATGTGGCTTCGACCTATGTGGCTAGAAATGGTAATGTGGCTTTAGTTTTTATGTGGCTTCTCAAGTAGCCATAAAATTTTAAGTGGCTATCAAGTAGTAGATAGTGATAAAACTCCAGATTATGGATTCATAACATGTTGGAATTATAGCAGAAGAAGCTGATTAAAACTCAAAAACTTGCTCACAGCAACTGGGACAGTGGAATAGGAGAAACTGACAGGTCCGTGATTGGGTGGCTAGCCACATAAATGTCTTGTCAGTGTCCGACATCTCCTATTGACGGGTCATGGATGTCTAAATCGATGGACTTTTTTTTCCCAAATTTTGAGTGACTACAAAATTAAATAAGCTGATTAGGCCAAATAGATCATTTTAGAACGTCCATCTGAAAGCTGTTACGTAGCTAGCCACGCAACGGAAGTTATGCACATAAATATCCATTTTACACAATCTTAGCCACATAAGTAGTCATTAGTAAACACGGACGGACGGACGGACGGACGGACGAACGACGAGTGGTCAATCCGGACAACGACACTATGTTTACCATACATGGTATGGGTAAACATAAAAAGTCGAGCCCGGACGGAATGACAAAAGAACATTCACGGTCTCAGTAAAAACTCTGCTTGCCTATTATGAATCAGTATAGGCTAGAGGCAATGGAGCTTTCCACAGAGACCACACCCACAGCGGTAGTACCGCCCACTGGTAATACAACTTAATCCATATAAATATTGTCTGTTACGCGAAATCAACTTTCGAAGTGAACACATGAGCACTTGCACTAGCTGAAACAGACTCGTATATATGATTCATGCAAATTTTTATCTTTTAGAGTTTGATTTAAAAAATAATTATTTGATTACAACTTTTTATTTTTATATAATTATATTTTCTACATTTTTAATTTTTTGATTGAAACTTAACATTTAAAAAAAATTTAAATTAAGAAACTTGTGAGCGTCTGATCTCCTATAAAACTGACTAACAGACATCAAAAACTCGCTCTGCTTATTATATATTCACCTCCTTTAAGAAACTTGTGAGCATCTGTTCTTGTATACAACTGACTAACAGACTTCAAAAACCCGCACTGGTTAGTATTCCCTTCTTGGGTCTTAGAACGAACAATGACGAAATCTGGAACCCTGAAAAGACAAGACTGGCAGTCATTTTTATGTTTTGTGATACCCATAATATATAAGCAGGCGACAATAATATCCCTGTCATACAGTAGAGGTAGCTCTGTCTTGGACTCCGGTAGTGGAAACTTCACTAATTGTGTCCAGAGCAGTCTACCTTGCTGCAGCTTACAGATGTCAAGATAAAGGTAACCAAATCAATATAATTAACAGCCTAGAACACCTTGGATTAACCGCCATTTATACAATGTTTGCGCTGTCGGTGGCCAAATTGGCCAATAAAAATTTCATATGGCCAATCTTTTTTTTAACCAAAATGGAGAAGGAAAGCTAATACAAAAGCGCTGAATAGATCAACAATTCCGGTGAAGTTAAAGGACGAAAATATTTCGTGCTTAGGATATATGGTACCATGAAAACCCAAATTTAGTTTGTATCAGGAGCGTCGATTTAATGGTGACGATGAATAGACGTATGACAATAAGAAGGGTGTGATGTTCTGCAGTGTCTGCCTTCAGGCTGGCGTGTGTAACCATTTCGTGGATGGCTGCACAAAATTGAGCATCATAAAATATTTGAATACAATAGATATTCAACAGTTATCACCTCACGATAAAAAGCAACATTTTTTTTATCTTGTCTGACTCGGTAACACGACTGTATAGTAGGCGAAACCACACCCAGCACACTAGAATGACGGAAACCAAGTCGGATAATGAACTGGCAGGCAGATCAGAAGGCCTATTTTTTAGTCAAATAAGGTTTCAGTTTAAAAGAAAATGGTTAAAATCATATTTGTCATATAAGGTACAGTAATGCTCTAAATAATCAACTCCTTAACCACAGCATAATTATGGGTAATTTTTCAGGATTTAGTCGGAAATATGGCTTGTTGCCATTCATCAGAAAGCACTCAATGAGAGCTTTCCAATGAATGGCTGCAAGCCATATTTCCAACTAAATCCTGAAAAATTACCCATAATTATGCTGTGGTTAAGGAGTCGATTATTTAGGGCATAACTGTAACCCATATAAAACTGGTGTTGCAAAAAAGTATGGATGTCAAGAAAGAGAGCAGGGTGTCTGTAAAGTATATTATTATCCATCCCTTAACTAAGACTATTTCTGATTGGGCAAAAGCAGTCACATGATAATCTGGGAAAAAGTCACATTGGACTCCCGAAAGTCATATTGGACTCAATTTAGTACAATATGACTTTTTTATGCAGACTATGTGATGTCACAGAGTAACTCTATTGCCAAATGAATTGGTGAAATTGTGTATGTGTGCACAGTACTCTTGTATATTTAGTTGACGTTTCACTTCCGTTTTTTTTTCACTTCTGTGTTTACTGTTCCAAATCATGCTTTCAAATGATCAAAATAGAGGCTTTTAAAAGAGAATCAAGCACCGACAAATATAAAAAATAACCACAAAAATGTTATTCCCAAAATTTGGATAAACATACAGATGGATAACAAAAATGTCATTATACAATGTTGTGTACAGTATGTGTTTTTCTTGTCCTCATCCAGGTTCTGGGGAAAAGTCATATTGGACTCGACACTGCGTCCAATGACTTTTCACCACAACCTGGACTTGTACAAGAAAAACACACTACACAACATTGTATAATAACTGTATTATATAGAAGGGGGTGAGGATGTGGCCTGTAGAGTTCATGCCTTCAAATAGCGGTTCTTTCATTTGCAGAATGAGGTCCATAGAGGGTGAACCTCACTCTGCTTGTGCCTTAACTACTATGGATAGGGAGGAGAATGAGGCCACTAGACGGCCTGCCGTAGTAGTGCACACCATGCTGTGTAGTTATACACTGGACGGCCTGCCGTAGTAGTGCACACCATGCTGTGTAGTTATACACTGGACGGCCTGCTTAGTAGTGCACGCCATGCTGTGTAGTTATACACTGGACGGCCTGCCATAGTAGTGCACACCATGCTGTGTAGTTATACACTGGACGCCTGCCGTAGTAGTGCACACCATGCTGTGTAGTTATACACTGGACGGCCTGCCGTAGTAGTGCACACCACGCTGTGTAGTTATCCACTGGACGGCCTGCTTAGTAGTGCACGCCATGCTGTGTAGTTATACACTGGACGGCCTGCCGTAGTAGTGCACACCATGCTGTGTAGTTATACACTGGACGGCCTGCCGTAGTAGTGCACACCATGCTGTGTAGTTATACACTGGACGGCCTGCCGTAGTAGTGCACACAATGCTGTGTAGTTATACACTGGACGGCCTGCCGTAGTAGTGCACACCACGCTGTGTAGTTATACACTGGACGGCCTGCCGTAGTAGTGCACACCACGCTGTGTAGTTATCCACTGGACGGCCTGCTTAGTAGTGCACGCCATGCTGTGTAGTTATACACTGGACGGCCTGCCGTAGTAGTGCACACCATGCTGTGTAGTTATACACTGGACGGCCTGCTTAGTAGTGCACGCCATGCTGTGTAGTTATACACTGGACGGCCTGCCGTAGTAGTGCACACCATGCTGTGTAGTTATACACTGGACGGCCTGCCGTAGTAGTGCACACCATGCTGTGTAGTTATACACTGGACGGCCTGCCGTAGTAGTGCACACCATGCTGTGTAGTTATACACTGGACGGCCTGCCGTAGTAGTGCACACCATGCTGTGTAGTTATACACTGGACGGCCTGCCGTAGTAGTGCACACCATGCTGTGTAGTTATACACTGGACGGCCTGCCGTAGTAGTGCACACCATGCTGGGTAGTTATACACTGGACGGCCTGCCGTAGTAGTGCACACCATGCTATGTAATTATACACTGGACGGCCTGCCGTAGTAGTGCACACCATGCTGTGTAGTTATACACTGGACGGCCTGCCGTAGTAGTGCACACCATGCTGTGTAGTTATCCACTGGACGGCCTGCCGTAGTAGTGCACACCACGCTGTGTAGTTATCCACTGGACGGCCTGCTTAGTAGTGCACGCCATGCTGTGTAGTTATACACTGGACGGCCTACTGTAGTAGTGCACACCATGCTGTGTAGTTATACACTGGACGGCCTACTGTAGTTGTGCACACCATGCTGTGTAGTCAACTCTCGCACCTATTTGTGACCCTTTAGCAAGGTCACACATTCTGTGACACATTCATACCTGGATGCTAAATAGAGACTTGGCTTGTTCAGTAAGCATAAGCCGCTCTTTTAAGGCAGCAGGCATAAGACTCAGCATTGTCCAAAAACTGGGGTAATAATGTTAAGCATTTAGGGTCCTTTGTGTTAGAGAGATAATAATATGAAGCCCTTAGTGTCCTTTATGTTAGAGAGATAAGCTTCATTATTATATTATGATACTCACTTCTCTGTACAATTGCCATGGTCAGCTATTTGCTTATTAAAGATACCGTCCTGCACATTTTTATTTATGGAATATAAATAGTTGCCATGGAGATACTCTGGTTTCTGGGGGTGTACACAGTACACTCTCATCTGTGATTTGGGTGGGTGGTTCTTTATCTGAAAATATAATTTAAGTTGAATATTATATAATGTCGCGTAAACATGCATTCTTATTAAATATAATTTAAGTTGAATATTATATAATGTCGCGTAAACATGAATATGATATAATGTCGCATAAACATGAATATCATATAATGTCGCGTAAACATGCATTCTGATTGAGAGCGGCTAAATATAGTTTTCAATTCATTAGCATCGTTCGCTGAAGCATGCGCAAAGTTTGAATAGAGCATGCCGCCATTGAAAACTTGCATTAATTACAGTAATGCCCTAAATAATCGACTCCTTAACCAGAGCAGAATTATTGGTAACTTTTCAGAATTTAGTCGGAAATATGGTTTGTTGCCATTCATCGGAAACATCTCAGTGAGAGCTTTCTGATGAATGGCAACAAGCCATATTTGCGACTAAATTCTGAAAAGTTACCCATAATTCTACTGTTGTTAAGGAGTTGATTACTTAGGGCATTATGGTAGGTCACCAAGCAGACTGGAGTCGCATAATCTTAAGTTCAATAGGAAAGTTGAGTTTTATATAAACAATTAATCGGAAGTTGTTTGTGTGCTGCACTGACCGGCTTTCCGCTAAAGGGGCAGTTGGTCTCTTTTAGGGTCCTATTCCCCTCGCCCATATTCCCCCTCTGACTCATTCCCCTACACAATCCATAAATATATATGTATTAACCCTTCCATGACTCTAACTTCCTGAAATTTTGCAAAAAACTTGTGCCAATGTATTTTCTAATATATGCGAGTCTCGCATAGGGAGCCTCACATATATAAGAGAAAATACTGGCCTAACAATATTTAACTTGACCTTGTAAGTCAGTGTATTCTCTCATATATGCAAGGCTCCCTATGTGAGACACGCATATATAAGATAATGTGCACTGGTACAGGATCTATTTTAATGCTGCACCAGCAGAGCTCCCTTCATCAAAGGATTAAATTAACACCTGTTATCTCCCACTAAATATAACTAACAGTGAATGATTAACACATATTATTTTATTTTATTTTCAGTTTGTTTCAGAACTGGTCTCATTCGGGGACAGGTGTTCACTTTAATTGATGGTGCCGACTGATTTTTGTAAAAAGGTACCCAAATTGGGGTTCAGTCATACTAATGGCAATATCACAGGTTCAAATAGCCTACAACAACCCCATCCAGGTATATTACAAGAAATTGCACCGATTGTACTAGCATACCCAGACAGTGGCAAACTCAGACCAACAAAGTATGTTTGAGATCTGCTCGGACGGGTAAAAAAAATAATTAAATAGCCCAAGAACGGAAAACATGGATAAAATGATTGAACACTCAATTGATTGCCATCATAGTGAACATCCGTACCAAATTTCATTGATATCCATCAACCGGTGGTGGAGATACAGACAAAAAACAAACACTTAAAAATAAACAAGGATCAATAACTCTAGAATGCAAAAATACGATTGAACATTCAATTGAATGCCCTCATAAGTAGTGAACATCCATACCATATTTAATTCAGATTAGTCAACTGGTGGTGGAAATATCTGCCCAGACGGACGGAAAAACAGAGGGATAAAGTCCAGATGGTTTTAAAATGTTGAAAATGAACAAAACTAACAGGTGTCAGTGTACAATGGCAAATATAAACTTAACTTTCCTTATCAAAAGTATGATTTTGATACAGGACATACCATGAGGCTGACAGTGGTGGAAAATCTGTGGCATTTGCACATGCAGACAGGGTGGAACATGAATTTGAGATAAATGTGAATGTATAATCATTTGGGCTGCAATGTGAACCGATGTATTAAAATTTGAAATCCAAGATCCATATGCAGTGTGGTGACCTGTGACCTATATAATAATAATAATAATGTATATCATTTATATAGCGCTTAATCCCTGGTGTAGCTCTAAGCGCTCACATTATTACCCCAGCTGTTTTTTATGAGTAATGCCGAGTCTTGTGCCTACTGCCATTTTACAGGCGCTTCACTAGAGCGGCTTACAGATACCCAACAACCAGGTACCTATTTCGCGTCTAGGTACGACGAAGCGAGCACAGTACAAGTGACCTTGCCCAAGGGTCACAACCTGGCGCGAGATTTGAAACAGCTTGTGGCTATATATAGCACACACACCGCTCAATTCGGCCAAGCCACTATATGGTATGCTAAAGTAAACTGTTGATGGATGGACAGACAGACACCCTGACGGACGGATGGACACCAACCCATGGCAATATCTCGAACTCGACTTCGTCAAATTGAGCTAAAAATGAGCAGATAGCAATAGATCGCCATTCAGCTTACTTACCTTGACTTCTAGGAGAGGAGAGCCAGACTTTTCCGTCCTTTTACCACTTCTGTTCTCTAGGTCTGTTTTATGTCGCATTTGTTTAAACGTCGTCGTTTTACATATTTCCAATTGACAATTCACAGCTTCCATATTAGAAAGGCAAGTTGTCTCCATCGGACACTGAGGCGGAGTGTAGTAAGTCTTAGGTGCTTGACACGCCTGTTCTCTGTTGTAAATGACCTGTTGTGACATCTGCTGGGTTGGCTGCTGACGTGGGCAAGCAGTATGAAGTGGCGTCGTGTGCATCAGGTGAGAAGTCTGTTGTTGTGGATGCATTGACGTTACTGATGCTGGCGAGATTGGTGTTGTATTCTGCAGGCGCTGCTCTTGTGGGCGGGGGGCATGAACTTGCATTATGCTAGTTGCGGCAGATGGCTCAATTGCCGTATTCTGGGTGTGTTGCGCTTGTGGCATTATGCTAGTTAACGGCTGGATGGGTGGATTTACAGAGGACTCGATTTTCGTGGTCTGGAAGGGTTGTGCTAGTGGATTTGTTGATGGAACTGATGTTGGAGTTGGCGTGGGTGGAATGTCATCGCCAAAATGACTTAATACATCCAACATGAGAGGCTCTGGAAATAACAATATATGTTGGTATATATGATTGTTAATTAAGTTGGTAAAGGATAGCTAAGCTGCAAGTATATGCCCCCGGGAGCATGGGCCCTGTGAAGCTTTGAGATTCAATTTGATTTGCGAATCAAGACTGCCAATTTGATTCGATTCAATCATTTTACGAATGCGAACTATATCTTGATTAACTGGAGGTATGTTCATCTTGGCATTCTTGCAGAAAAACAATGTCTGTGATTTTTAAAACACAAACTGTATACCAATTTTTAGATATAGTGTTATTCCCCTTCAATTGAAAATAATGAAACTTAAGCACAGAACAACAAGTCTGTATCTCAACAAAAACAACATGTTCACAGTTTATTACATTGAATAAGTTGATAATGCAATGTTTTGGAGCTTCCACTTTCAAATGGTAGATAATATGGCATATATTTTATACAAAGTTATTTGGAGGTTCGAGTTAAGTCACTTAAGTGGGTCTTTAATGTCGCTGAATTTTGATTATGGTGGTTCAATTCGAGGTGTGGTTCGAGGTGAAATCTTTGAGTCGATTCGAGGTTCTGTCCAATGTGAAATCTTCACCGGATTCGATCTTCCACCCGATTCAATAACGTTTGATGTGAAATCTTCCACCCGATTCGATTCAACAAAATAATATTAATTTGAAAGACCTTACATTAGTCACCTCGATAACGTTCGATGTGAAATCTTCACCCAATTCGATCTTCCACCCAATTTGATTCATCAAAATAATAGTGATTTTAAGGACCTTACATCAGTCACCTCGATAATGTTCGTTGTGAAATCTTCTACCTGATTCGATTCAACAAACTAATAGTGATTTGAAGGATCTTACATTAGTCACCTCGATAAAGTTGATGTGAAATCTTCCACCCGATTCGATTCAACAAAATAATATTAATTTGAACGATCTTACATTAGTCACCTCGATAACGTTCGATGTTAAATCTTCTACCCGATTCGATTCAACAAAATAATATTGATTTGAAGGACCTTACACTAGACACCTCGATAATGTTCGATGTGAAATCTTCCACCCGATTTGATTCAACAAAATAATAGTGATTTGAAAGACCTTACATTAGTCACCTCGATAATGTTTGATGTTAGTCACCTCGATTACGCATTTTATCTTCTGCAAATTAAAAGATATAGAAAATGAACTGAAGGAAAAAAGTTACTAAAACAATGTTAATTTGATAATATAGACACTTCCCAGAAGAGGATGCCGAAGCAGAATCAGGTATCCAGAAGTCTATGGTATTTTCCCTGTCCCCCTCTGACGTTTCCCTCAATTTAGATCTCGACAATGATGGGATTCAGCAAGTAACTTTTCACACCCATCTTGGCGGTTCTATCCAATCAAATCTACTTTGGTACACCCAAATCAATACCATTTGCAAATGAGTAGCCAGCAGATTGTCACAACTCAGGAAGATTAAATTCCAAGTAAACCGACAGACGATCGTTATAATGTTCAAAACTTATATACTCCCAATAATGGAATATGGTGACATAATTTGGGATAACGCCCCCGACTGCCTCTTCCGCAAGCTCGATATATATATCGAAGCTGGTAGAATTATTACTGGCCTGCCTCAGAAGTGACAGTACTGGGTGAACTTGGATGGCCTCCCTAGGGCCCTGTAAATCGGGTGTTTTCATTTCCAATCGAATCTCGAATCGAATCAGGCAAACGATTCGAAAATGGAATCGAATCTCGAATCGAATCATTGTTACTGAGCCAATCGAGTTTAAATACATAGGACTTCAAAAAAACACTTAACATTGCCTGGAGAAAACCGCCTGGTGATCGTCTATGCATTTTCTGTGCCTAAGCATTTGTTGAGTACAGATAAGAGCATACATGCATGAGAGAACCAATGTCGACGTAAATACAGACAAGCGTACCGCGAGATGCCTGTTTCATTTCATTGAATAGTGCAATATTTTCGCTACACTTACAATGACTGTGTTGTCTGACGCTCGAACTTATAGACTTAACGGACAATGTTTACAAAAATACTCAGGACTTAGATGCATACAAACATTTACGCAAATCAAACAAAGATCTAAAATCTGGCATACATGTGTTATGGAATTCCCATGATTCCTGGAATGACACTAGCACACAGCCTTGTATGGCAATTTTGTTGTTCACTTATGTTATTCTTACATATTGGGTCAATTAGTTATAGATTAGTTGACGATAACATTACATGTCTTGCCATCGGACATAGCGGTACGTGCATACATTTAAGTCCTTTACTATGTTATTATAGTTAATTTTCTTTTCTGGTAAGAGCATTGTGGTCTGTAGAAAGCACGGAAATGCACTTGTCACCAAAGATTTGACGAAAGCCGAATCATGGTAGCCGATTTCGAATTTGAATCAGATGAACAATTTCGAATCACATCGAATCGATTCGCAGGGCCCTAGGCCTCCCCTCAACGAAAGACATAAATTACACAAAACATGTGGCATAAAATATTGGACAGTAAGGCCCCTCCTTATATAACCAAACTTTTGCCTCTTACCATTGGGGAATCATGTCGATACCCCATAAGAAATCCGTTACGATACGTCAACTATTTCACAAACACGGCTCACTTTAAATCAAGTTTCCTCCCAACTATTATTGCTGAATGGAATGTATCGTGTAAAAGTAAAACTGATGCAAAACAACTCACAGACCCCCACCTCAGAACCGACCAAGGACGAAATACTTGCTAAAATATATAATAATTTACGCATTGAAGAGACTCCTCCTTACTACAATGCCAGGCGGATAACAACAAATATTTTCAGGCACGTATGCTGATTGTTTCCTTTCGACCCCACCCCCACATCCAAATTTCCGTTTTCAGCAGTTTTTTCGACCATTTCTGGACACCCACCCCGATATGTGTGGAAAATATCTTCTCCTTTCACATCCAACAAGATGAATGGATGAAGTTGATGAAAATAGAGTAAAATTTAAAATAGATGATACCTACGGTGTTTGGACTGAATATGAGAATTATCATGAGTGGGTACAAGCAAATACCAATTTTCTCATATTAAGTCAAAAGCTGTAGGTTTCATTTTATATTAATGCGTTTTTGTTATTTCAATTGATAAAATTGTTCTCTCAACCTCTTGTTTTTATAAATTAAATGTAGACGAAAACGAATCAACCGATTGTCAACAGACTACCGTACCTTCAATAAAAAAAAAGCTGCGCATCGGACTAACAAAATAGTCCCCTTTTCCCTCCCTATTAATATTCGCCAACATTGTCTTAATATGCAAGTTTAATATAAATAACAATACAAAGAATAAAGTTCCAATATCATTCCCACTTTAAATAACAATAATATTTTTATAACATAAAATATTCTGGTAGCTTCATGGCGTATTCTTTTAGTTATGAGTGCAAAACCGTGATTCATGGGTAGCAACACTATGTAAGTAAATACGAAAAGCAAATAACAAATTTGCTCACTGGGACAAGTGTCTGATACGCTGTTTATTTTCTGGCCGTTTAGTGCTATTTCACTGTAAACCATACAATAAAATTAAATACCTCCCGTGTTAGCTGCTCCTAAAGAGGATGGATCGGCCTCTATCTCTCGGAGCATCTTTGCTAATTCAGCATCTGAAAATAAAAATTCAAAGAAATTTGAGGAAATTCTGGCATATTTCTAGGTTAACCCTTTCATGATGGGAGCTGTGCTGGTGCAGCATTAAAGATCCTGTGCCAATGGAAAATATGCTCATGTGCTCTATTAACGATGTAAACAACATGGTAATTATAGTGAAAATGAATTTATTATAATTACCATGTTGTTTGTATCGTTCAAAGAGCACATGAGTGTATTTTTGCATTAATCCATGGCTTAAATTCATTCATTTGTTGGATATATTCTGTTGCGTATAAAAGGAGATCGCCCCATAAATGGCTGGATTTAGTGTACAGTCCCCCTTCAATGCCCTCATAATGGTCAATATCCTTGCAAAATTTTATTGAGATGAAAACCTATGAGTGCGATATTGGCTGGAATGGATGAAAAAATAAACATAATCAGATAAAAAAAGGGGAACAACTCTTGAATGGAAAATACAAGCAACATCATTGCATACATCTCTGAAAGCACTACTAATGGCGAACATCAGTTCCAAATTTTATTGAGATCTGATAAACTATGACTGAGATATCGGATAGACAGCTAGACAGACAAAATGACCGACAACCGGATGCATTCTATTCAGTTTCAGTATACCCACTATTCAATTTGTTCGAGGGGATAGAAAACACCTGTTGACTGGTTTGGGGTGGAATAACGAGAATTAATATATACCTTGAGTTCACAGAGGGTCATATTGTCTATTGATTGGATGCAGCGCCATCATGTGTCAGAGAGTAGTTTTGACCATTGCCGGCGAATGAACTTTCGCCCGAGCTATAGTCTTCAAACCATTACCCGTATGCTGACATCAGAATGGTTATGATAGTGGTGTGAGGCTATATCTTTTAACTTAGTCTGCTGATGTCACTATTGGCATAATAGAAGAATTTGGCAAGATGCGAGAATTGTCATGATTAGGTGTGAGGTCAGAATTTTACAAACCATGTATTTAACGAAAAGTTCAGAAAAAATTTATAACTCCCATCTAAAGGTCACACCGAAGATCCATATGCAGTTTGGTTATGATAGGGTGAGAAATGTGACCTGTAGGGTGTGCTAATACTAGTAGCTCAAACTTGACTTAGTTAAGTTGGGCTAAAAATGAAATATTTTACTTACCAACATAACGGGTACTGTGCTGCTCCTGAAATAATTTAAATGATAATAATTATTTTTCATGTATTTATTATATATTATTCTCATCAAATAAATAAATATACTGTGTGCTCAGGCACCTCCCTCAATACTAAAGAGGGACCTCATCAAATAAATAAAAGGCTGCTCAGCCACAGTGTCGCCAGAGGGTGAATTTAGTGACATTACCCCGTACAGCGGCCTAGCATAATTAAATTCACCATCTGGGGACCTCATTCTGCTTAGGCCTCATCTTCTCTGAAAAGTTTCTTTATTATCAAATTAACTAGATTTTTAGTTTCTTTAGAAACTTCTTTACAAAGATTTTTTTCTTTTTTAGTTTCTCTATATCCCCAAATTGGCAGATGACACAATGCATAATCGAGGTGCCCAATAGGTACACATCACAATATTCACCTCTGAGAACTTAAATCTGAGTCTAGGTCACCCACAGCAGATGAGGCCATGCATAATGAGGTCCCAAGAGGATGAAGTTGGTGATGCTAGCCCGCTGTATGGGGGTAGCATCACTAAATTCACCCTCTGGAAACCTCATTTGGCAAATGTCCAACACCATATTCTCAGGCCTGGAAGAGTTAAACCACAGTCAAGGAAAAATAGATAGTTATATAGGTTAACCACATACAGGTAAAGTAATGCTCTAAGTTATCGACCCCTTAACCACAGCAGAATTATGGGTAACTTTTCAGGATTTAGTAGGAAATATGGCTTGTTGCCATTCATTGGAAAGCTCTTGCTGAGAGCTTTCCGATGAATGGCAATAAGCCATATTTCCGACTAAATCCTGAAAAGTTACCCATAATTCTGCTGTGGTTAAGGGGTCGATTACTTAGGGCATTACTGTAAGTGGTTGCCTGACAAGGTGACACATCTGCCCGGATCAAGGTAAATCACACCTCGCCCTCCAGAATGACAATAACAAGTCAGAATGGAGCACTGGTTGACGGACCTTACGGCCTTTCCGTTTGTCAACATAAGTATTGTGAAAGAAATAATGGCTTACAACCTATCCGTCATATAATCTCTTCTATATATTTTGAGAACTCCTTGTATTCGAGAGATAGCCCACACCCTCCGGACCTCAATGATATGATCGTGAATGAGTATTGATATACCCCACTAAACTTTGACAAACACCAGTAATGGTGTGTAGATCATTTACATATCTCTCCTATATATTTTGATACAATCTATCTAATTTACATATATCTCTTATATATTTATGTTTGTGTGTGTGTTGTACTTCATACAAATCTACGATTCTCGACCGATCGGGACGAAACTTGGTACGTTTGTGTAGTTTGACCAGGCGGTGGTCGTTGTCGTATTGGCGAGCCCGTGCGACGCCCGTGCAGCGCATGCGCAGACGAGATCTCGGAAACGGGTGGAGCTATCGACTTGAAATTTGCTATGTGAATGTATCTTGCGCCGGGTACAAATTTTATCGGGTCGTGAGCCCGTGCAACGCCCGTGCAGCGCATGCGCAGACGAGATCTCGGAAACGGGTGGAGCTATCGACTTGAACTTTGCTATGTGAATGTATCTTGCGCCGGGTACAAATTTTATCGGGTCGCCGAGCCCGTGCGACGCCCGTGCAGCGCATGCGCAGACGAGATCTCGGAAACGGGTGGAGCTATCGACTTGAAATTTGGCATGTGAATGTATCTTGCGCCGGGTGCAAATTTTCATGCGCAGACCAGATCTCGGAAACTGGTGGAGCTACCGGGTACAAATTTTTCTTATTGAAACGCGTGGAGCTAAAAATAAAAAATATATATATAAAAATGTCATGTTTCGGACAAGCCGCCGGTGGCGGGCTAACCTGCTAGTTTCCCTATATAATGGAAGTGGTGCACAAATGTATGGATGTCAAAAGAAAGGGGAGGTTGTCTGCTTGGTATTATAAGAAGATTCGAGGCTAAATATGATGATGACCAAGGTCCCAATTTCTCACAGACAAATTGCTCCTTGTTCTGATGACATGCATTTTGAGGTGGAAGTTGGATCCTGGAGCGGTTTAATTATTGAAATTTTGAAAATAGTTTTAGGACGTATCCCACAAAAACAAGATTTCATTTAATGCCAAAAGTAGAATTTAAAATTTTTTGAAAATTACCCCCCAATGAGTTAAAAAGATGCCAAAATGTTTTGATAAGATCATCATCAGTTGCAGGTTGCTGACTATATGCCATGCTAAGCACATGTCACATAACGTTACGACTCGTTACCTGCAATTTTTTAACAGATAGCTATAGGAGAGCAATAGACAGATCTAGAATATAACCAAATATACACATGGAGTTTCGAGTTTAATAACGCCCTAATTTATTTCCCCATGCCAGAAACCTTACATACATATACATACATTTGGGGTTTGAAGTTTCCCCAAACACACTAATTTATTTTCTCCTACCAGACATACATGTACATACACATGCGGTTTGGAGTTTAATAACACCCTATTTTATTTTCGGAAAAGTTTGGCAGTGCCCGTTGATGACCTTTATATCACCAACATGAATCATCTTATTTTGTTTACAAATAACTTCAAGGCCATTCATTACCTATATATACATTCTTCATTGTTTTTGACAATTTGTAATATCACTGTGGCTAAGTTAGTGGCATCCTAGAATGCAGGTACCAGGGTCCGTCAACCTTGTCTGTTTAACTACTAGCGAGCCACCCCTTTACCAGTAACCATTGGTATACTGTTATAACACAGAAACCCTGCATCCAGACACACGCACATACACTCACCTTTACGCAAACTTTCGCTTGCCAACACATACATGTATGCTAGGAACATAATTCTCATCTTGGCATGACAAGGCTATCACAGTACTAGTGACCTTGCTCAAAGGTCACAACTTAGCACAAGATTTAAACAGCGTATGACTCAATTGTCACACATCGCTTAATCTGACCAAGCCACTGTTGCGGGGAAACTCAATAGTCTACAGCTAGGTGACACAAGTCGAACACTCGAGCCACTAGACTACTAGACTCCCCATAACAGCATGAGGAAGTTGGGTCTATCTTTCTTTTGCATTCTAGTGTTGCTTTTAGGGTGAGTACAGTACATACAGCCATCGTCTCGTCAAAATATGTGGCCAGCTGGTATCAACACATCTGTATCAGCAACCTGCAAAAGAAACATAAATATTGTTTAGCCCAGAGTCACTGCGCATTAGCCATGTGCGGTTTTGAATTATCAATATATGCATAGAGCAGATGGTTTAATATTTGACATAATAATTGCAGCCATTTTCAAGTGATTTCCATATTCAATGGCACATGTGCCATTATCACTCATATGACACCCAAATGTTCCAAAGTGAAACTGCTACTAGTAACGGTGGCAAATAGCAGCGGACAAAAGCAAGCGCTAACTACACGTCTTGTAAAAGTGACATTCAGTAACCAGCAGTGTCAGTTAATTGAAACTGGAAGAATAGGTTTTATAGTATATACCAAAAGAAAACCAAGAAACTGTAAAACTGCACTTCACTACTGACTGTGCATAGATCAAGGGAGTGGATGTCTCATTCCTCCTCATTGCTATAGCATACATTTTCAGCAAATAAAACTTTCAAGCCAGAAATGATAGTTGAAGATTTCAGACAAAAAAACAAGTTGAAATTGAAACCCAGTCTGGCTTAAAGAACTGACCAAAATCCCATTATAATTTACTGCCAGTGACGATTATAATCTGGTGATAATAATGAGATCTAATCGACTGGCAATTATAATGTGATCTAATCTAATGGCAATTATAATGAGATCTAATCGACTGGCGATTATAATGAGATCTAATCGACTGGTATTTATTTATAAGCTGGCGATTGCGATGAGATTTTGTTATAATCGACTGCCAGTGCCGATTATAATCTGGCAGTTATAATAAGATCTAATCAAATGGCGGCTATGAGATATAATCGACTGGCGATTATAATGAGATCTAATGTTGTTCATTGAAATTTGTTAAAAATTTGATAGCTCCCATCTGTAGGTGATACTAAACATACTTGTAAATTTTCAAAACAAATCTCCAATAAATGCGGGCCGCAGGGTGTGCAGATGGATTCAAATTTGAAATCTAAGATAGCTACTGGCGGCCATGTTTTAAAAATTTCGGAAAAAATTGCTGGCCCCCATGTAGTGTTCACCCAAAAGATCCACATGAAACTTGGTGACGATCGAATAAGGGATGTGGTTTGCAGGGTGTGCCAAATGATTTAGTCATGCAAAGAGTAAAATACAAAATGGCTGCCAGCAGCTATGGTTTTCAACAAAATTTGTTTTAATTCGATGGCTCCCATCTTGAGGTCACCCTGAAGATACATATGAAACTTGGTGATGGCCCAATGAGGGATGTGGTCTGTAGGGTGTGCCAAAGGATTTAGTCATGCAAAGAGTAAATTGCAGAATGGCTACCGGTGGCCATGTTTTTCATCAAATTTATTTTAAACTTGATGGCTCCCATCTAGAGGTCACCCCGAAGATCCATGTGAAGTTTGGTGATGATCGGATGAGAGATATTACATGTGATGTTCGCCCATATTACTCACCTCGATTATACATTTTATATTCTGCAAATTAGGGAATATAGAAACTGAACAGAACAGGTGAACAGAAGGGAAAAATTTACTGAAAACAATATTAATTTGAGCCCGCTGTGCAAGGTAGCATCACTAAATTCACCCTCTGGATACCTCATTCTGCAAATGTCAGACACACTACCCTATATCCAGACTTGATCATGGTTATATGTTTAACCTGTAGGGAGCCCACACAGATGGAAGCATGCACTACAGAGTGTCATCTGCTCCAATCTATGTGGGGCTCCCTATGGGTTGAGACACACTATATAACATTTAATAAACAGGGCAGGTAATATATTTCTCAGTTAATAACTGTTTCTTAGTAATGAATTTCACTGTATGTGAATGTTCCAACCCGAAATTGCATGATTTAAGTGACTTTATGGACGATTTTCTTTGCGTCACATACAATCGTAGAATTTCACCCGGGCAATTAATTCAATGTTTTATGCGATATTGGCTCACTAAAGTCACAAAAAGCATGCAATCTTAAGCTGGGACCACCCACAATAAGTAGATTATTGAGGAACATGTATTAACAAGGATATATAATCCCTGCCTTGTTTGATCAATGTTATTAAGTTCCCTGTCAGAAGATCAAAAGGTTCCCAGGATTTGAGGTCCAGTTGTCACTTTATGGTCACTTTACACAGGGATATGTTAGAATCCATGTGTATTTCACACTAATGAACATCATTATGTCTGTGCATTTGTGGTTTTGGTGGAATATGATCTCTATGGGCGTAGCTGGTGTAGAGATTCATGGCATGATCTACTGATAACCCGTATGATGCCCCTCACAGACACGAGCAGACGACACTTAGTAATATATCCTTCTATCTGTGTGGGGCTCTCTATGGGAGCTGGAGTAGAGATTCATGGCATGATCTAGGCTTGCTGATGCCTGATCAACTATTAGCTTCAATCTAAATGTCCCCCCAGGGGGAGCTTCAATCTAAATGTCCCCCAGGGGGAGCTTCAATCTAAATGTCCCCACAGGGGAGCTTCAATCTAAATGTCCCCACAGGGGAGCTTCAATCTAAATGTCCCCCAGGGGGAGCTTCAATCTAAATGTCCCCACAGGGGAGATTCAATCTAAATGTCCCCCCAGGGGAGCTTCAATCTAAATGTCCCCACATGGGAGCTTCAATCTAAATGTCCCCACAGGGGAGCTTCAATCTAAATGTCCCCACAGGGGAGCTTCAATCTAAATGTCCCCACAGGGGAGCTTCAATCTAAATGTCCCCCAGGGGGAGCTTCAATCTAAATGTCCCCACAGGGGAGCTTCAATCTAAATGTCCCCACATGGGAGCTTCAATCTAAATGTCCCCCCAGGGGAACTTCAATCTAAATGTCCCCACAGGGGAGCTTCAATCTAAATGTCCCCCCAGGGGAGCTTCAATCTAAATGTCCCCACAGGGGAGCTTCAATCTAAATGTCCCCACAGGGGAGCTTCAATCTAAATATCCCCCCAGGGGAGCTTCAATCTAAATGTCCCCACAGGGGAGCTTCAATCTAAATGTCCCCACAGGGGAGCTTCAATCTAAATGTCCCCACAGGGGAGCTTCAATCTAAATGTCCCCCCAGGAGAGCTTCAATCTAAATGTCCCCACAGGGGGAGCTTCAATCTAAATGTCCCCACAGGGGAGATTCAATCTAAATGTCCCCACAGGGGGAGCTTCAATCTAAATGTCCCCACATGGGAGATTCAATCTAAATGTCCCCATAGGGGAGATTCAATCTAAATGTCCCCACAGGGGAGCTTCAATCTAAATGTCCCCACAGGGGGAGCTTCAATCTAAATGTCCCCACATGGGAGCTTCAATCTAAATGTCCCCCCAGGGGAGCTTCAATCTAAATGTCCCCCCCATGGGAGCTTCAATCTAAATGTCCCCCCAGGGGAGCTTCAATCTAAATGTCCCCACATGGGAGCTTCAATCTAAATGTCCCCACAGGGGAGCTTCAATCTAAATGTCCCCACAGGGGAGCTTCAATCTAAATGTCCCCACAGGGGAGCTTCAATCTAAATGTCCCCACAGGGGAGCTTCAATCTAAATGTCCCCCAGGGGGAGCTTCAATCTAAATGTCCCCACAGGGGGAGCTTCCATCTAAATGTCCCCCCAGGGGGAGCTTCCATCTAAATGTCCCCACATGGGAGCTTCAATCTAAATGTCCCCACAGGGGAGCTTCAATCTAAATGTCCCCACAGGGGAGCTTCAATCTAAATGTCCCCCAGGGCGAGCTTCAATCTAAATGTCCCCACAGGGGGAGCTTCAATCTAAATGTCCCCACAGGGGAGCTTCAATCTAAATGTCCCCACAGGGGGAGCTTCAATCTAAATGTCCCCCCATGGGAGCTTCAATCTAAATGTCCCCACAGGGGGAGCTTCAATCTAAATGTCCCCACAGGGGAGCTTCAATCTAAATGTCCCCACAGGGGGAGCTTCAATCTAGATGTCCCCACAGGGGAGCTTCAATCTAAATGTCCCCACAGGGGGAGCTTCAATCTAAATGTCCTCACAGGGGAGCTTCAAACTAAATGTCCCCATAGGGGAGCTTCAATCTAAATGTCCCCACAGGGGAGCTTCAATCTAAATGTCCCCATAGGGGAGATTCAATCTAAATGTCCCCACAGGGGAGCTTCAATCTAAATGTCCCCATAGGGGAGCTTCAATCTAAATGTCCCCACAGGGGGAGCTTCAATCTAAATGTCCCCACAGGGGAGCTTCAATCTAAATGTCCCCATAGGGGAGCTTCAATCTAAATGTCCCCCCAGGGGGAGCTTCAATCTAACTGTCCCCACAGGGGAGCTTCAATCTAAATGTCCCCACAGGGGAGCTTCAATCTAAATGTCCCCACAAGGGAGCTTCAATCTAAATGTCCCCACAGGGGAGCTTCAATCTAAATGTCCCCACAGGGGAGCTTCAATCTAAATGTCCCCCCAGGGGGAGCTTCAATCTAAATGTCCCCACAGGGGGAGCTTCCATCTAAATGTCCCCCCAGGGGGGAGCTTCCATCTAAATGTCCCCACAGGGGAGCTTCAATCTAAATGTCCCCCCCCCCAGGGGGAGCTTCAATCTAAATGTCCCCACAGGGGAGCTTCAATCTAAATGTCCCCCCATGGGAGCTTCAATCTAAATGTCCCCACAGGGGAGCTTCAATCTAAATGTCCCCACAGGGGGAGCTTCAATCTAAATGTCCCCACAGGGGAGCTTCAATCTAAATGTCCCCACAGGGGAGCTTCCATCTAAATGTCCCCCCAGGGGAGCTTCAATCTAAATGTCCCCACAGGGGATATTCAATCTAAATGTCCCCATAGGGGAGCTTCACTCTAAATGTCCCCCCATGGGAGCTTCAATCTAAATGTCCCCACAGGGGAGATTCAATCTAAATGTCCCCATAGGGGAGCTTCAATCTAAATGTCCCCCCATGGGAGCTTCAATCTAAATGTCCCCCCAGGGGAGCTGCAATCTAAATGTCCCCACAGGGGAGATTCAATCTAAATGTCCCCATAGGGGAGCTTCAATCTAAATGTCCCCTCATGGGAGCTTCAATCTAAATGTCCCCACAGGGGGAGCTTCCATCTAAATGTCCCCCAGGGGGAGCTTCCATCTAAATGTCCCCACAGGGGAGCTTCAATCTAAATGTCCCCCCCCAGGGGGAGCTTCAATCTAAATGTCCCCACAGGGGAGCTTCAATCTAAATGTCCCCCCATGGGAGCTTCAATCTAAATGTCCCCACAGGGGAGCTTCAATCTAAATGTCCCCACAGGGGGAGCTTCAATCTAAATGTCCCCACAGGGGAGCTTCAATCTAATTGTCCCCACAGGGGAGCTTCCATCTAAATGTCCCCCCAGGGGAGCTTCAATCTAAATGTCCCCACAGGGGAGATTCAATCTAAATGTCCCCATAGGGGAGCTTCACTCTAAATGTCCCCCCATGGGAGCTTCAATCTAAATGTCCCCACAGGGGAGATTCAATCTAAATGTCCCCATAGGGGAGCTTCAATCTAAATGTCCCCCCATGGGAGCTTCAATCTAAATGTCCCCCCAGGGGAGCTGCAATCTAAATGTCCCCACAGGGGAGATTCAATCTAAATGTCCCCATAGGGGAGCTTCAATCTAAATGTCCCCTCATGGGAGCTTCAATCTAAATGTCCCCCCCATGGGAGCTTCAATCTAAATGTCCCCCCAGGGGAGCTGCAATCTAAATGTCCCCACAGGGGAGATTCAATCTAAATGTCCCCATAGGGGAGCTTCAATCTAAATGTCCCCTCATGGGAGCTTCAATCTAAATGTCCCCCCAGGGGGAGCTTCAATCTAAATGTCCCCCCAGGGGGAGCTTCAATCTAAATGTCCCCACAGGGGAGCTTCAATCTAAATGTCCCCACAGGGGGAGCTTCAATCTAAATGTCCCCACAGGGGAGCTTCAATCTAAATGTCCCCACAGGGGAGCTTCAATCTAAATGTCCCCACAGGGGGAGCTTCAATCTAAATGTCCCCACAGGGGGAGCTTCAATCTAAATGTCCCCACAGGGGAGCTTCAATCTAAATGTCCCCACAGGCGGAGCTTCAATCTAAATGTCCCCACATGGGAGCTTCAATCTAAATGTCCCCACAGGGGAGCTTCAATCTAAATGTCCCCACAGGGGAGCTTCAATCTAAATGTCCCCACAGGCGGAGCTTCAATCTAAATGTCCCCACAGGGGGAGCTTCAATCTAAATGTCCCCACAGGGGAGCTTCAATCTAAATGTCCCCACAGGGGAGCTTCAATCTAAATGTCCCCACAGGGGGAGCTTCAATCTAAATGTCCCCACAGGGGAGCTTCAATCTAAATGTCCCCACAGGGGGAGCTTCAATCTAAATGTCCCCACATGGGAGCTTCAATCTAAATGTCCCCACCGGGGAGCTTCAATCTAAATGTCCCCCCAGGGGAGATTCAATCTAAATGTCCCCATAGGGGAGCTTCAATCTAAATGTCCCCACAGGGGGAGCTTCAATCTAAATGTCCCCACAGGGGAGCTTCAATCTAAATGTCCCCACAGGGGGAGCTTCAATCTAAATGTCCCCACATGGGAGCTTCAATCTAAATGTCCCCACAGGGGAGATTCAATCTAAATGTCCCCACAGGGGGAGCTTCAATCTAAATGTCCCCACAGGGGAGCTTCAATCTAAATGTCCCCACAGGGGAGCTTCAATCTAAATGTCCCCACAGGGGAGCTTCAATCTAAATGTCCCCACAGGGGGAGCTTCAATCTAAATGTCCCCACAGGGGAGCTTCAATCTAAATGTCCCCACAGGGGAGCTTCAATCTAAATGTCCCCATAGGGGAGATTCAATCTAAATGTCCCCACAGGGGGAGATTAAATCTAAATGTCCCCACAGGGGAGCTTCAATCTAAATGTCCCCACAGGGGGAGCTTCAATCTAAATGTCCCCACAGGGGAGATTCAATCTAAATGTCCCCCCAGGGAGATTCAATCTAAATGTCCCCACAGGGGGAGATTCAATCTAAATGTCCCCACAGGGGAGCTTCAATCTAAATGTCCCCACAGGGGAGATTCAATCTAAATGTCCCCATAGGGGAGCTTCAATCTAAATGTCCCCACAGGGGGAGCTTCAATCTAAATGTCCCCATAGGGGAGCTTCAATCTAAATGTCCCCACAGGGGGAGCTTCAATCTAAATGTCCCCATAGGGGAGCTTCAATCTAAATGTCCCCCCAGGGGGAGCTTCAATCTAAATGTCCCCACAGGGGGAGCATCTCAAAGAATACTAAATTTACTTATTTCAAACCATGGATATCCCTTGAATACTTCTAAAATCTATATTTAAATAGAAAATTACTCTCAGCTGATTGTATCACAATTACAGTACGATATATACAGAGAGAAAAGTGTTCATTAGACGATATATACAGAGAGAAAAGGGTTCATTAGACGATATATACAGAGAGAAAATGTTCATTAGAAGTATTGGGTTAACAGATTTATATATATGATACACTATATACACAATGATCCAGAGAAAAAAACATTTCCGGCATGTGACGACAAACATCGAGAATAGCCCAAAGGGAAATCCTTACCTTCCCAAAATAATGTTTCTATATGCTAGTCCACCATGCTTTGTACTAAGTATAATGTTAACTGTCTGTTTGAATATAATAGCATTAACAATTTACAATTATTATAAGCAGCTAACTTAAGAAAAATGTCAAAAAAGCAACAAAGCAGCTTATAATCTCTCAATATTAAGTAATACCTTATAGACCTCCCAACAATTAAGATAGGGGAATAACCACTGAAGGAAATCAAAAGGGGAATACCCAATTAAAATTGATCTAAATATAGAATGGAAATACCCAATCCACATTTTGGGTTTTCTCATATACCAGGTATGTGATATCACTACAATAATAGAAAGCCAATCCAACCTATGATATGAAACATTCGGTAATATACGTGATTGGTAGTGAGTCGACATGCAAGATATGAACATGAAATATTACAAGACTACCGTTGATTTAATGATTTATTCCATGAAGTTTGTTTAGCTGATCATTGACGTCGTTTTAGGTGCTAGGCCATATCATGACTGATTTCTTCCATGAAGATAACCAGGTATATATATAATATATATATACAGTAATGCCCTAAGTAATCGACTCCATTTAGAAGTCGTTGATTTGGTTTTTATTAAAACATATATGCAGAATGTCGTTCAACGTAACGTACTTTCGAAGTTCATACGCAGTTTGTTAATTATAACAGGCGTTTAGCACATTTGTCAACAGAACCAGAGCAAATGGCATTAACATCATTTATATATGGCTTCTACAAGTATATGTCTCAGATGGGAAATAAGTCTATTTGGAGCACGATATGAAGTCCTATTCACATTATTGCAATGTAAATAAAGAGCGTTTTGTGTTAGTATTCCATGAATGTTGGCAATCAATAAAGAGCGTTTAGCTCAGTGCTTCCATTGTGGTGTATGCCTTCGTGGCGACATATTCGGTTTCCTGGTATTATAGATGCTTCAAAGACGTATAATGTATTAGAACCTAATATCAGCATTGAAAGGAGCGAACATATGTCTCGCGTCGCCTTAATGGCATGTTATATGGGTGAAGGTTCACATTCTGAGTTACGATGTATAAGTCCCTTTAATAACTGAAATAAAATATTTGAGCTCGTTACGTTGTATAAAATAGGCATTGGAAGCATGCAGCTATGTGTGGATGGGATGTGACGCGAAAACACAGTTAAAAAGCGCGCTCGTGCAGTTAAGTATGCACCAGTCATTATACTGATTATCGCCCTTAATTATTCTTAGACACGCCCTAGTATCTGTCACCAGACACTGTACCTAGGCGTATAACATGCACAGAACCAACATTTTCTGTGCATAGCTGTAATAAATTGTCGAGAGCCAGTCTAAAAGCGCGCGAACTTAAATTACTACTTAAGTAGGACTTAATCTTGTTTTGTGAAACGCGTTCTTGCAACGGAAAAGTTACATCATAAGATCCACCTTAGATCTTAGATTAAGTCCATCTTAAGATAATCTTATGACATTGCTTCATGAAACAGGCCCCAGGATTTCAGAAGTTTACTGACAATGACAAATTTGAAAGTTTTGCCGGAACAATGGAAGAGTGTTATTCATTCATACAATAAAGTTCATGAAATGGTGAATTGGACAGATCGGAGAGAAATATGGGCCCATAAACAGTGCAAGTCCTCCTTTTTCGAAGAAGCTCACATAAAGTCACAACATAAAATACTATCGCCTCCACAATCATCTCCGAAAGTTAACAAAATCCAGGACAAACTAAATTCAAATGATTCTGTTTCATCATCCATGGTTTGACACAGTGCTAGGAGAGTTCTAAAGTACACATCATCATGGAAGAATGAGGAGAAGAAGTCACTCAAATTTGATATAATAAAATAAAATCATGTGTCAAGGAAATTGATATAAATTAGAACTATTTCACGAGCAATATTGGCTTGTTTCAAGGTGAATTAATGTCACCATTTTTGTTTTCGTTGTATATCAGCGACCTTCAGAAATTTCTAGAAGATTGGGCAATAAATATCCTTAAACACCTAGACGAAATTATGACAAAAAACAAAAGGTGCTATGTACAATTATTATGCTTGCTATACGCAGATGATACCGTAGTACTTACAGAAAATGAAGGAGATATGACACGAGCACTCAGGGCATTTGGAAATTATTCAGAAGCATGTAAATTACATGTCAATATTAAGAAAAAAATAAAGTTACTACATGTATATTCTGCAACAAAATTCTCGTTCAATGAAAATTTCCTTGACACAGTCAAGGAATTTAATTATCTTGGAGTGAAGATTTTTTTCAATGGTCGGTTCTGTAGATCCATAAATAGAAATAAAAAGGTTGCCATAAAAGCCATGTACGGCCTTTTTGATAAGACCAGAAAATTAGAACTCCCAATTGATATCATGCTGACACTCTTCGAACATAAAATCGCTCCAATTTTATTATATGGAAGCGACGTGTGGGGATTAAAACTAATCAAAGATAGAATATGTTCACTTGAAATTCTGTAAAATATTACTTGGAATGAAATCAAGCACACCAAGTTATATAGTTTATGGTGATTTAGGGAGATACCCGATGAATGTTGCTATTAAATGCAGAAATATTTCGTATTGGTATAATTTAGTGTCACAAGAGGGGTCTATACTAGCTAAATACATATATAAACTTGTGTAGCATGCAGCAACACAGATTCTTTCGCTATCAAGATAAGATGGAAAGAAAATATTAGATGTATAATGAATGAAAGCTGTTTAAGTAAAACCTTCACTGCACAAACACCCCTGTCGAAATCAGCAATCCGGAAAGTTAAAACAGTTTTGATTGAAGACATTTGGCAAATAGAAATAGGGGAGTCGTCTCGGGGTTTACTTTATCGACAGCTTAAACCGAAAATAAATTTTAGTAAATACCTCACTGAGTTACCGCGAACATTATCCGAGTATCTTGTTAAACTTAGAACAGCTAACGACAGACTTAGTCGGTCTCAGAAACACGCTCCGTAGGGAAATGGTGTTCACTTTATATTGATAATGGTTTCTAGGGTACTTTTCGATGAGGCATTTCATGGTGCCGGCTGATTTTTGAAAAAAGGTGCCCAAGTTAGGGTTTTAGGGGCCTGAACCCCAATTACGGGTTTCAGCCCTTTTTCCTCAGATTTCACACCAATAAATAATATTTGTTAGTTCAATTCACTTAAATGTAGTAAGCAGACATTAATGCTCATCATATTCCAGCGAAATCTTTGTAAAAAGAACCAAAATTAGGGTTTTAGCAGCCTGAACCCCAATTTTGGGGTTCAGCCCTTATTCCCCAGATTGTATGCCTAAAAATATATTTGATTCTCCCCAATAAGTTTAATTTACTATGCAATAATACTGATATTCTTTGTACCATTTTTAAAAATAGTTTTAAGTTCTAAAATCAGGGTTTCAGGGGCCTGAACCCCAATTTTGGGTTTCAAACATTTTGGTCAAAATTTGACATCCTAGATAAATAATGTTTCTGTCTCTTTCACTTCAATTTAGTAGTAATTATCATTTCTAGTGTTGGTGCTGATAGGATATTGCCCAAATTGTCATAAAATTAGGGTTTATGGGTCTGAACCCCCAATATTGAGGGTCTGAACCCCAATTTTGATGTTCTGCCCTAAAAACCCTAAATTGTGGGCCAGTTTTCCAGAATTGGCACTTTCTTCCAACTTATAATCCAAGCTACAGCTTCAAATACAGTTAGTATATCCTGTTCCAATTATTTGAACAAATTATATCCATTTAACACCCAAAAATGTATAATAAAGATATAGAAAGCTCATTTTCTTTAAGATATTTGATAAATTGGCTTGTGTAAATCTTCAATACGTTAGATAAAACGACTAATCAAGTAATTTCCAATTCAGGAAACTATGTTCCATCATATCTGGTTATTCCTAATTTTTGTTTAGCATTGTTCCGCTTCCCATTCCATGTTTTTTGAATTATGGTCAACTTTGAAAAGTTCCAGAAGCACAAATTTTGAATACTGAAAATTAATCTGGAGTTACAAATATGGAAATTGAGTAAAATATAGCATTGAAACAATCAATTGTTATGTTAATATATACATTGGGAGTGTTTATTTGATGAAATGAGTCCAAACAAAATATTGAAATACAATTTTAGCTTTTTTCATAGTATGTGCATGTACATCTATAAGGTCAATGTTAGAGAAATATTTTTCACAAATAATTTTGTGACATATGATTTAAGCAAATGTTCATTTTTCTAAACCCTATTCTAACAATTTAAGCGGAGAAAATTTTAATTCAAATGACTATGGCTTACTTAACCCTTATCTGTTGAAAAAAGTATGGAAAACCATTTCGTTAATAATTAAATTAATTTAGTAATATTTAACTCAAGATTAACTCTTTCAAGATGGGAACTGCGCAGGTGCAACATTAAGAACCATGTGCCAGTGACTTCGCAACATCTTGATCCAAAGTGCACCCCTCCATACCGTGCAATATATATATAGAACCGTCTTCGTGTTTGTTTTGTATGTGATTACCGCACGAGATAGCCGGCGGACTGATACCACGAGTGCCTGAACGGCACGAGTGGTTTCACTCTGCCGGCTATCGAGTGCGTAATCATTTACAAAAAACAAACACGAAGACGGTTCTATTGTTACGAAACAAAATGCAACAACCCTGGAAAGTGCGGTCCTCAAAAGACGTATCAAATCTTCATGTAATCCTGACGAGAGTATAGCCTATAAACTGGCCCGTGACATATATTTTCTATTATCACATCTCATAGACCCCACTGTTGACATCTCAGAAACACTGAGTAAAGGGAAATCGACACGTAGCCAATCCGCTGTACATAGTGCGAACTCTCTAAATTCTACTGAATCACCAAAGAAGTCTTCCGACCTGGAATATGCATTATCCAGCATAAGTGAAATAAAAGCAGAACTTATCCAACTCAGACGCTCCAATTCTGAAATGTGCTCTCTAATAAAAGACGACATACCCACAATAAAAGGTCAATTATCAGGCCTAAATAACAAGTTGATTCTAGCGGAGAGGGAACTAAAATCACTCAAGGAACAAGTCAACAAAAATAAAATAGCTGTTGAACGAATGGAACAAACAAAGAACGATAACTCAAAACAAAGAGGTTCCGATTTGAAAATCATAAGAGATGACATTAGAGATGACATGGACAAACTACAGAATGAAAACGACAAAACAACAAAGAGCACACAAGATAAAATAAAGGATCTACACGAACAAATAAAGTCAAACAAAGGCTCAGTCGGCACGATGAACGGCCTCCTTAAAGACATTCTCGCTCAGAAGAATAAATTTGAAAAATTGATAAACAATAACAAACTATCCGAACAGTGTGTTTCATTCATCAAAGCAACAGTTGGTGGTTTCTTCGATGAGTTACGTGACAAAATGGATGACTTTTCGAGCAAACCACATGGATTTCATCACAATTCTTCTCCAGGTGCAGGTTCCCCGTTTAACTATACCAATCAGGACGAATCAATTCCGAGCACACACTCGAAGGATAACTCATTTCAGCCAAACCTTGGCTGTTTATTTCACAGGAGTTTCTGGGATAACCTGTGTGTCGGCTCAGAACAGGCGTGCCAATTGAGGAGAACACGCGAAGGATTTGTGTAAATGTTAGCCCAAACGACATTTCGAAGTAACGACTGCTTTGTTGTTTATTTCGAGGAATAATACCGCATCATATGAATTCAGCCCAAATATATTGACAGGTGTCAAGGGTCAAACTCAAAACTGAGCAATAAAAAACTAATATTAATAAATACCGAGTATATTTAATTTAACGCCAATGGGTCGTTTATGTGCGTTCAAGAGTGTATTTATGCCTAAAGCAAAGTGAAATAACGATCTTAAAATGAATTGGCCGGTATATTGTATTAGTTATCAGGGTTACCAGGGTCGTGGTTGCATAAATTACAATATAGTTTATGTTTATGCTAAGATAACTTGATCGGTATTGAGGTTAACACATGTCCCATATATGGACATTCCAAATATGGAAAGTGACGTGCGCAAAATATAGCTGTGCATCGATATCGGTTATCTGGGTCAGATATATTTATAGCGTCGAAGCGAAGAAATGTCAAATTCCTTGTCTGGATACGCGTCTTATTCTCACGTATACCGTGTTTATATCGGTTTTATTCTATGTGTTGTTGTGTATTGTATTACTTTGATCAAGGTTGCGCTTTTGTTATTCTCACAAAAGGTAAATTTGATGCGTGTTTACATTTCAAAATTCCGTCGGCCATGTATAGTAACACTGAATTCCACATTCCTGAATTACGAGACTAATTTATCGAATGAGGTCAATTTTTCGCATAAAACAAGACACGTATATGTTATTCTGCACCATTCTGTCGAGTGCCGAATCTCATTTCGCATTATTTTCGTTTTTATCGAAAAATAATCGTTCTCTAGCTATGCCTATGGCCCATGTAAATTTTTTCAACCAAAAAAAATTCATTGTTTTGCCAATTTCAAGCTAGTTGATAGCATGGTCATGGTATAATTTGGCCTAGCGAGTGTCGGTAGACGTTTCTTGAGTGTGCACAACAAATTTTGGTCCCAACGAAGCAGGCTAAAATCGTGAAATTTGTCAATATTACTTTGCGAGGGAAGAAAATATTCATTTAAACTTCCAAAATTGGTGGAAATATGCTCAACAACATTCAGTTGAATGGTGACATTATTTATAGTCACCGACTAACTTCCACGATGAATCAAATTTGTTTTTATTGGTGACAATTATGTCGCGAGAGATAAAAATGTAAATTTTTTAAAGAAAATGTTAAATTTTAGCTCATTTTAAGACTTTAGTTGCTTGTAGATCGGTGTTAATTATCTTTGTCAATGATGTCATGTCACGCTTGTTAATAATTCATTTGTTCGGAAATACTTATTGGGGGTCGAAATGTATAAAATTTAACTACCACCACTTCCAAAAACAACACCGATAAACAATAACACTATTTGTTCCATGCAATGGAAATGGCTATTTATTGTCCTGATATCAGTGATATAAATGAATGCCTAAAATTAGTATTATCCTGAAATAAATTTATGCCACTTTGGCGAACATGGGAACCACGGTACAATTTATGCCATTTAGGCACACTTCAGAGTGAAATCAGGGCTTATATTTCGGCGAGAATCCAAATCTAGATTCTCATAAATATTCTCGCAAATTACCCTGGATTCTCGTGAAAAAGTATATATGAATTCTCGCAAAATCAGATGAAATATATGCCCTGGAAATATAGCAAATCGTTTAATGCTTGAGAATTTTGGTTTTCGGAGATTTATATATATGCTTCAAGACATATTATGGACTTGTTATGGACTTTTTCGGGTGCGAGAAATTGATAAGTTAGTGCTCAGGCACTTTGCCAACCTGGGGAATGTTATCATTCTACTAACATCACTGAAAATTTCCAAAAAAATCTGCCACACCACTTCATAGAGAACATCGTCTGAACTACTCCATATTGTAAATATTTACATCTCGATTCGGGGCGCAACTATCGGCTATAATTAAACAAAAATGATTTTGCCATCTAGAGTCATTGCATTTAACTAATATATAAGAATGATGTTGTGTATCATCCATTTGGATTAATATTCGTAACGAATAACTACTTTGAGAAAGATTATTCTTAATTTCTATTCGATCACTCTGCCCGGTGTCTGCCGGAGTGTTTCACATCACTTTAATCAAGGAAGACTGTTCAGAAAAACTGCATTTCAAGAAATCGTTTAATGCTTTAGAATTTTGGTTTTCGGAGATTTATATATATGCTTAAAGACATATTATGGACTTGTTATGGACTTTTTCGGGTGCGAGAAATTGATAAGTTAGTGCTCAGGCACTTTGCCAACCTGGGAATGTTATCATTCTACTAAAATCAACACTGAAAATTTCCACAAAAATCTACCACCCCACTTCATCGTCTGAACTACTCCAAATTGTAAATATTTACATCTCGATTCGGGGCGCAACTATCGGCTATAATTAAAAAAAATGATTTCGCCTTCGAGAGTCATTGCATTTAACTAATATATAAGAATGACGTTGTGTATCATCCATTTGGATTAATATTCGTAACAAATAACTACTTTGAGAAAGATTATTCTTAATTTCTATTTGATCACTCTGCCCGTTGTCTGCCGGAGTGTTTCACATCACTTTAATCAAGGAAGACTGCATTTCAAGATCACCAAACAACTTTCCTTTTTAGGGCCACCACATCTTTCCAAAGATGTACTTCTTCCATTTTGCTATCAAAGACCGAAAAATGTCGTTAAACTACAGATCCAAATACCCACTAAGGGCCCCTATATCTTGAAATATTAAAGACCGAGAATGTCGTTAAACTATAAAGACCGAAAAATGTCGTTAAACTAGAGATCCAAATACCCCCTATATCTTGAGATATTATAAAGACCGAAAAATGTCATTAAACTATTAAAGACCGAAAAATGTCGTTAAACTAGAGATCCAAACATCCCCATCCCCTATTTTTTTTAGACAATTAAGAACGAAATATGTCGTTACACCATTAATAGATAATTTGTGTTTATGAAAGTCTGGCACCCATTAGCAGTTTGTTTTCAGTACATTTTAATATTCATTGGAACGTAAACAATTATTCGCTGCCTTTCGTTACTGGTTTCCTCGACTCAAATATTTCTCACTGCTCAATACTTATAATTAAAAAAAATGTTCTGTGTTTTGTGTCACTTCTTAATAGCATTATGTATTCTGCTATTGACAAGAAACAAAGTTGCAGTATACTTTAAAGGTATACGGAAGGCCTTGGTGGGTATCCTGTGAACATATTTCCACCTGTCAAAAACCGCTACAAACGAAAATAATATTCAAATATAGACATACTTTGTTAATATACAAATGAGAAATATCTCATAAACAGTATGTTATTGTCGTAAATTTGACGATTGTTATGTAAACAAAGCATAAAAAGTTACTTTCTTGGTGTTTCTTTATATTATGATGGTAAACATAAAGAGCGTTCTTTGTTGCTCAATTCCTTATTTGGAAATAATAAAGAGCGTTTATACCATTTATGTGTGATTAGCCAGTAGCATTGTGGTGCCTTCTATAACAAAATCAGACTCTTTTTTAGGTAAAATTTAGTAGGTCTTTATGTGAGCATGAGGTTTACGCGATAGTGATCGTATATTTGAACCAAAATGTATGCGTTTTAATATTTTTCTGTTTACGGTGTTTGGAACAAATATGAATATTTTCGACAACTAAGCCCCCTCGTCCCTTTAATATAATTAATATAACATCCCTCATCCAATAATCTCCAAATTGAATATCTAATTTCAATCCTAGTTACACGTCACGCCGCCCCTCATCATTTGCCAATTGTACACCCTTTTTTGCCGCTGCTGCAACTGTTCAATTTCTTTAAAAATTATTGAAAAAATGGCCCTCCCGCCCGCCGACATTTACTTCTGATTTTTTGTTATCATCGGTCCGCACCAAAATTGAGCACACGTCCCTATATAATATACCTATTTAAACCGAGTATACACGGTGGTGTAATAGATCAACCGTTAATTTAACCGTTTAGGTAGCATATTACCACGTATACGTTATCACGACAAATCCCTGCTGATCTGTTATTAATGAACCAAACACTTAACATGTCAACACACTCTGGCCCGCCAATGCTACAGTGTATACACGTAACGGGGCAAATATGCACATTATATTGGCAGCTAACGAGAGCATTCATCATGGGCAATCTGCTCACCCCTTTTAGCCGATACGATAGAAACTAAACGATTTGTTACTTCTAATTACCCGTACTCAATTACACTACTTGCGTGTTAATAAAGTACGACCCCATTACCACTAAAGGTGAAACATGGGATTTAGAACATTAATATTCACTCTTACATAGTTCCACATTCAAGGTGTAATCGTATGTCAGTTGTAACGTTGTGAAACTGCAACCGAACTGAATTATTCTATGCTAAATAGTTCATGGCTGACCTGATGCATGCATCTTAGTTTTCTTGTATATTATAATCGACGACATTGATTCGCCACGGAACAGAAAATACCAGAGCAACGACAGGAACACTCGCCAGCCTAATTCTAACTCCGACGACGAAGAGCTGAGGCAGGATCGTCATCACAAATTCAAACGTCTGCACTCGAGAAAGTCTCGTTACAGCAGTCGAGCTCCAATCAGAACAGTGCGATTTAGAGTGGAGAACTTCATACAATCCGTCACCCAAAACCAAGTAGAAGAGCACCTCCATTCCAAAGGAGTTCTCTTCTCAGTCGTTAGGATGTACGTTGATAAACACAATAATCCAGCATTTGCCACTATAAACGTCCTCGAATCTCATGCTGATCAGGTCACGACCCCACACTTCTGGCCTGCTAGAATAGACTGTAGGGAAATATTCTCTTATTAATAGATTCAACAATGGCACAATTCCAGACATCTAATTTCATTAAGCTGAAGCTTTTCACTTGGAATGTGACTGGTATCTTCAGTTCTTCAACTTATCTAGAAAATTTACTGTCCGATGGCTCAATAGACATTTTTGGTGTTAGCGAACACTGGTTGTGCAGCGCAAACGCTGGTTTCTTGGACTCTCTGAGTTCCAATTACTGCGCCCACACAGTGTGCGACCAGAGACAGCGACAACCAAACCAGAGAGGCAGATTCTCGGGCGGTGCTAGTATCCTGTGGCACAAACGTCACGATACTTCGATTTCAGTAATTGATTTACAGGATGATCGGATTGCAGCCATACAATTCGAACTATCACCGAATATCTTTATATATATGTTTCAGGTATATATGCCTTCCACAAATACTCCTGTGGAACTATACGATTCGTACATCAAAATTGTATATGATCTATTAGAATTCTTTATACCATTAGGTACTCCGATCCTGATGGGTGACTTCAATGGGAATTTGAAGAAAGATGATGCGCGCAACAAGCGATTTAAAGCGTTGCTCGCTCATTTTTCTTTGAAATCTGTTATTGACGTACTCTGCACATATTCGAACTTAACTACATTCGTTCCGGCTTGTGATCCGTCCGCGGGATCTAATATTGATCATTTCCTACTCAGATCTGCAGATTTATACAATGTGGACAACGCTCAAATAATCGACGATTCATCCCTAAATGTTTCCAACCATAGGCCAATTATGATGTCAATTATTATTGATGTAAAATCTGCCCCAAAGTCCACAAATATCTGTAAAATGGCAGAAAAACTAAGGTGGAAACTCGTCAACAACAACATGGGACTCATAGAGTCATACCAGTCGCAACTGGCAGCTTATCTGCCCAAGCTTCTCATTACAAATCATTCCACTTTAGATAATTTCTATGACGACATCGTTAATGCTCTTACTCGTGCATCGCGTGAAGTCATCCCCAAATCGAAATTTAAAAAGCACTTGAAGCCCTTTTGGGACGACGAACTTCAGACTCTACATAAAGATATGGAAAAGTTAAGGTCTATTTGGATCCAAGAGGGTCGACCTAGGGGAGATTCATTCTCCTCCTTTGCAAACTACAAGCATGCTAAACGAGACTTCCGGTCTTTACACCGTCGAAAAGCCAGTAAATTTTTACGGGACAAACACTCTGAGCTGGACAATTTGGCCGAGCTCGATCAAGCAACTTTCTACCGCTTGCTGAAAAACGACCGTAAAAGTCGTAACACAAGTCTCCCTCTATTCAAACAAAACAATACCATTCTCAGAGGTAAAACTGAGGTAGTCAATGCTTGGGCGGAGTACTATAAAGCAATATTCAGCGAGGCAACTGATCCACTCTTTGATGTAGATAATTATAACTTTGTAAATAATTTCATTAATAACGCCTCTAGTCACTCATCTTCAAGCTCATGCGATGTACTTATTACACATCCAGTAACTGCAGATGAACTCAGTAATTTACTTAACAGACTTGACAAGAACAAAGCGCATGGTTATGACTCAGTCTCATATGAACACATAATTTACGGAGGTGAAGCGTTGCTCAGTTGCCTGGCATATTTATTTTCACATATGTTTGAATATTCACATGTACCTCTTGCAGCGAAACGGGGCGTCATGGTGTCTCTTTACAAAGGAGGTCGAAAACCTAAAGACAGTTTTGATAGCTACCGAGCAATTACCATATTACCTGCAATTTACAAGTTATTTGAGAGAGTTGTCTCTCTTAGACTGGAAACGTACATGCCGTCTTCAATCGCCGTCCATCCGTTACAACACGGTTTCGAAAAAGGGATCAGTTGCGCCATGACATCATGTTTCGTGCAAGAATGTATTAGTTACGCCAGAGAACAACACAACAAGCTTTACTCATGTCTATTAGACGTGCGTAAAGCTTTCGATTGTGTTTGGATCAATGGCCTCTTGTACAAATTATTCCTCAGAGGATTACAAGGCAAAACATGGCTCATCATACGAGATTTATTATCTGGCATAAAATGTTGTATCCGCAACGACGGAACATATTCCGACTGGTTCTCCTTATCTCAAGGAACCAGACAAGGATCCATATTATCACCTCTGTGGTACAAAATATACGCAGACGACCTCCTCCATATTATTGAGAAGTCAAAATTAGGCCTTCGTATTCACTCATTGAACTGTTCATCCCCCACACAAGCCGATGATATGATGCTTATTTCGTTATCTCGCCCAGGTCTTATTGGCCTATACGAGTTATGCCTTGAATACAGTTATAAGTGGCGGTTCAGCTATAATTCTTCCAAAACCGTCATAATGGTTTTCAATGAAACCAAACAAGAAGCCGAAAAATGTGCTAGATCGTGGCCATTTGGATCATCTTTTCTCAGCGAAGTTGACTCATATACTCACCTTGGAATTCTTCTGTCCAAATCCCATTTCAATAATAATTTTGTCGATGCCATATGTACAAAATTAAGGGGTACATATTTCGGCCTCTCCGATGTTGGCCTATACCCTGGTGGTATCTCGCCTCAAAGCTCATACAAACTTTACAGAACAATAGTTATTCCTTCAGGGCTATATGGCAGCGAACTTCTCTGGAACCTTAACGCAACTCAAAAAGAGAAGCTTGAGAAGGCCCATAGAGTTTGCATCAAGCATATGCAAGGCTTTCCGACGAGGACCCGTACAGTTATCGCACAAGGCTGTCTGGGCTGTTCCTCGCTAGAATCGTGGATTGATCGTCGGAAACTCTCAATATTTGGCGCTTTCTGTAGGCCAAATTACGAGAAAACATCAAAACAATTATTCTTAAGACGCCTATATGATTTTATTTCAGGTCTTTCAACTGATGAAACATCTTTTATTTGTGACATATGGTGCATTCTATGTAAATATAATATCGAACATCACCTTATTGAATATGCTATTTCCAATAAATTTCCATCGGTCGTGGCGTGGAAACGTTTGGTGCGGTCAGCTGTACAGGAGTTAGATGAACTCGACTGGAATAATCATGTCGCCAGCGACTCCTCTTTAGCAGCTTTCCGTACCATTCATCCCACGCTGCGAACGATCGGTATATGGAAACTGTGCTCACAATTTCCAAAGGAAAAATTTGTATTCCTCCTGATTGGTCGCATAATCGCACATACAGCTTTCGGAGAAACTGACACATGCAAACACTGTTTAGCGACCTACCCATGTGTAGTACAACATATCTTGTTAGATTGCCCATCATTGCTACATATTCGGAATGACATGTGGTATCACGTCATTGACCAACATGGCATTGAATGTTTCCTTTACCTATAGACCAATTACCCCGTTTGCAGCTACTGTCTGCCCTTCTGGGATCGCCACATAGAGATCTCGCTCTGCTCTCAGATAACCACCTTAATTTATCTCGGTTGCTCGTTAGGACAACAGCATTTATGTGGAAACAGTTTCATTTTGATGATGGTTAACTAAAGTGATCAGCGCTCTTTCGGAATATAATGGCGTTATCTTTTTCTTTTTTTTCTTCTATTAATACATTTACAGTTAGTTGGTAAATTATCTCAGTCACAGCTTTGGTCAATTCAGTACCATGCACCGTTCCGCCAAACATGTATAATTATATATACTTCAAATTACCCATATCTTCCTGCATGTGTAGGCTGTTTAACAGTTTACGTACGATACATTTTACATAAGCTGACTTCAACGGACATCCATGAATCTTAGTATTCTTCCGGATACATGATGGCGCAAGCCATACCCATATCTACACGTATGTGTGTGTGCATGTATATATATATATATATATGTATATATGTATATATATATATATATATATATATATATATATGTGTGTATGTGTATGTATATGTATGTATATGTATGTATATGTATATGTGTATGTATGTATATATACATGTGTATGTGTATGTATATGTATGTGTGTATGTATGCGTATAGTCCGTATATGTATATGTATATGTATACATGCATGCGTATGTGTGTATACATATGTATGTGTATATAAATACCATTCAACTTTTGCAATTATTCAAACCTTGGAGATATCTCGCTTGCACTTAAGATAACCCTTTTAATTAACATATTGTATAACCGTTTTAAACACAATTTAAAGTCCCGCTTCAGCTCGACGTGAATTATTTCATACTCCTTATTTCCTCATAATGTCCCACATAATATGCTTTGGTGTAGTTAATTCCATGTACATGCACATATACACTGCATATAAAGGTGCATGACGTTACATAATGTATTCATATATATGCGTGGATGTGTGTGTGAGGGTGGGTGTGTGTGTGTGTGTGAGGGTGTGCACGTGCGTGTGAGAGGGTGGAGAGGGTGCGTTCGTGTGTGTGTGAGGGTGTGTGAGGGTGTGTATGTGTGTGTGTGTGTGTGAAAGTGTCTATATATGTATAAGTGGATGTATGTGTATATGCATGAAGTGCATATGCAAGTGCGTGATCGAGCGTGTACTCGTGTACTCGTATGTTCGTATCTGTCTCTTTTGGCAGTCAAATTATATAACCATGTATATTGTATAGCCAAATTTTGATGTATTTTTGTTCTCAACTTATTTGTAATGATTTTTTTTTTCTTCTTTGTTTTGTTTATATATATGCTCTTCATTGTATGGAGGAATAAAGATATATATAGGGTTAATTTCAGTTACAAATCAAGGAACCAGTCTATCGATTCGAGGATCTCAAGAAACTTCCTTTAGCGGCGAACTCCTGAAACTTTGTTTATACTTTATCTTGATTCAGAGATGTGTTATAATTGTGTTTAATTCAACTGATTTGGTTCATAAATCCTCAAATAAAGTTTTGCGTGAAAGAATATATACAGACAACGGTCACCAAAAAGTATCTTGTTGTTCATTCATGGATTTAAATTTTTTATTTACTTTTCGCCGCTGAAAGTTGGAAATTGGTGAAAGTGAAACTACATAATAGGATGTTTCAAGGAATTCATTCGCTTTAAAGGCACGTGCGGCCTTAATTGTCGAAAATATTCATATTTGTTCCAAACACCGTAAACAGAAAAACATTAAAACGCATACAGTTCCGTTCATATATACCATGGCCATCGCGTAAACAGCATGTTATCATAAAGACCTACTACATTTTACCTAAGCAAGAGCCTGATTGTGTTACAGAAGACAGCACAATGCTACTGGCTAATCACACACAAATGGCATAAACGCTCTTTATTAGTTCCATATCAGGTATTCATCAACAAAGAACGCTCTTTATGTTTACCATCATAATATAAACAAACACCAGAAAAGTAACTTGTTATGCTTTTGTTTACATAACAATGGTCAAACATATGACCATAACATACTGTTTATGCGATATTTCTTATTTGTATAGGGACAAAGTCTATCTATATTTTGATGTTCTTTCTGTTTGTGGCGGTTTTTGACGGGTGGAGATATTTTCACAGGATACCCACCGCCAAGACCAACCGTGTCTTTAAATGGGAAATAACAAACTACTCTGAATGGTCATATATTCACATGAATACATTATAGTTTGTCAACAAATCTACCAGAACTTAAAGGTATTTATGCTGTTTGTTTGTTTTATTTTGTGCTAAAATCGGCATATTTTACATATTATTTATGATATAAATCAGCTGATCAATTGATTGGACAGTTCACCAGTGCGCAGCTGATTTTTATCATAATAATTGAATTTACAGTCTATAACACTCTTAGGGGTCAAGTTTTTATTAGAATGTAGGGCGGTGGAGTACTTTTTCAACATTTTATTGCCAGTATTATTCAACTAATTTAAATTGAATTAGCAAGACATTTTCAATTTTAATATACTGTTATTAAATGCATACTGATAAAGGAACATTTTGATGCAATGTCTAGTGATAACAAATTAAATTACAATTCAAAGATGTTTGTCTGTGATCCACGATTCTTTAATCAGAATCGGAGTCAGATTCGATCATTTCCAAGCGTCGATACTTCTTTCAGATTGACTCTGAGAAATGACTTGAACGTTCACCTCAAACGTGCCGCCTTTAATAGTGGAATTTGCAAACATTTCTTGAACGATTCGCTCCTGTACAGATGCATTTGGCCGCTTTTCAACTTGATTCATGATAGAAATTGTCTTATCCGAGTCCGATCTACCACAATTAAAATAGCTTTCATTGGAACTGGCACTGGTAATGCTGGTGTACTCGTACATGTAACAGTTTCCGTCAATGTCGGCTGCAAGATACTGTACTATATGTTGTTGTTGTTGATGTGCAGACGACACGGCATAATTATTCAAACTGTTGACATTTTTATGTCCTGACAATTGGGCGATTATTTGTGGATTCACGCCAGCATGCAACATTCGCGTACACATGGTCGTCCGCCATGAATGGTTCGTATTTTTTTCCTTTTAGGCCTGCCTTTGTTGCCATGTCTTTTAACATTGTTCTAAGTTTATTAATACCGACTGGCTGCGCTTTAAACATTAGCGCCGTCTGCGTCAAACCATAGTTCTGATTGGCTGCAATATAAAATGGTGACTCCTTTGTACACATAGATGATGGTCTGTTGGCAGCATAAATGTTGTATGCCTTAACTGGACATCGGTCGTCTGAAACACTCGCGAAAATCTTGGGGTGAAATTGACGATGTTGTTTGCATTCTTCCCATATCTTGTCTTGCTCAGTCTTTCGTTGAACTCCAGATATTCAGTGGTTCCGTCATTTTTCATTTCAATGTCTCCCCACTTCAACTGTTGATTCCCATGAGATCCGCGGAACTCTAATTGTTTTGTTGTTGAACCAAACAAGATGAAGCAATGATATTGTTTCACTCAGCCCCAATTGTCCGCTTTCCCAAAACTTTTCCTCATCTTCTTCAGACAGAACATCAGCCTGCTGCGGCTTATTTCCCAGACCTGCCTCTTTTAATTCCTTCTGCCGCGATTGAAGAACTTGTCTGCTGACTTTGAACATACCAGATGTTATTATGTTATGCTGATAGTCAGTTTCTCAGATACATGTTAATTCCCCTACGGAATGCCGTCAAACTGTCAGGTTCATAATCACTCCCACCACTTTTCTTTAGACTTAATAAAAATCCACCAAGCAATCCATACAGTTCCCTGTGCTTTACATCTTCTATTGGTCGGTGCTCATTTTGACATTTAAGGTAATCAGAAAATCTGTTAACCGAAGCATCTGTTTTTCTCTGGGTATTTTTATTCTTCTTACCGTCAATGTAAACACGCAAATCTCTGAGGTTTGCTGTAGCCGGACTGGTCCTGTCAACTGTACTGGTGCCGACAGCCGCACTGGAAGCAGTAGCACTAGATGTAGAACATGTAGTGGGAGACAGTATGTAAGCACGCAAATCTCTGATGTTTGATGTAGCCGGACTGGTTCTAGTAACCGTATTGGTGCTGGCAGCCGCACTGGAAGCAGTAGTACTAGAACAAAGCAGTGGGAGACTCAGACTCTATTGTTCAATATCTTCAAAAAGTAGCTGTGCGATTACTTCATCTGTTATTTCCGCATGTTCATCATCAGATAAACTCATCAATATCAAAAATACCATCAGTATGCATCATTATTCTTCTATAGAAAATTGCTTTGAATAGATATACAACTGGCGGAGTACAACTCAAGCGAGAAACGTAAACAACGTAGTATTTTTTACGTACAGTACTTCTGCAGACGATATTGAGGGAGTACTGTGTTTTTACAATTTAATTTTTTACAAACAGTAAGTTTATTATATTTTAAATTCAGATTAATTGTGGCATTGGACCAAGCGATTGTTTTTAATTTGTATTTTTATTATTTATTTGTTCGGGTGTGCGTGATGGAGTTTTGAAACTGCCGCAAGTTCCTTGACCTTCGGGTTTCTCCAGATATGAATTGAATTGAAAATGAATTATGTCGCTAAAAATAGTAACGTCGCGAACCAGTCTAACTGCTCAATAAAATAGTCCGACACAGATTAGCACATGTGCTGTTATTGATAATTAGCACACACCTTGGAAAGCATGCGATCGTGTGGTAATCATAGATAGATATGTAATACAATTTCTTTCCGTTCGCAAAATAAATATCATTAATATTTATCAATATGAAAATATTGTCGATTGTGGAATATTTCTTCCTGAATCCTATTTGATTGTTGTTTATTGTGGTGTTTTTTCAGCATATATTGTTAATCGGGTATTTATAATTGATGTGAAAACTTTAGCTAGACAACTTAGTAATGTTATTCCTCTGTGAGATTCTGGATTACCCGGATCTACATTTTTCTTATAAAGTGGTTTCATCATACCAATTGCCCAGACTTCTGGGAATATCCCAGAGTCTGGTATTATAATAAATAATCTGCAATAAATATTGATACAAGTATTGGTGGAACATTCTATATATTCGTTTCTAACTAGATCTATCCCTGGGCTTTTAATAATGCATAATAATTTTACATAGCACCCTATGTTTTTGTCATAATTTCGTCTAGGTGTTTAACCCTTTACCCAACAAAACGGCCAAATAAAGCTTCAACAGCCTAAAATATCTTCGGTCTGTCTCAATAGAACCATACAAATATGGATATCATTGGAACCGGCTCATTGACCACATTGTGATAGTTAGTTATGCCCTGTTTTTACTTTTTACCATTTTTCTTACATTCTTTAACAATTTTATAATTTTTAATGTGTTTAGCCAATGCATTCTCTTATATATGCGAGGCGACCTATGGTCGACTCGCATATATAAGAGAATGCATTGGCACAGGGCCCTTCTGTTGGGTAAAGGTTTAAGGCTATATATTTATTGCGCAATCTTCTATAAATTTCTGAAGGTCGTTGATATACAACGAAAACAAAAAGCTTACATTAATTCACCTTGAAAGAAGCCAATATTGCTCGTGAAATAGTTCGAATTTATATCAATTTCCTTGACAGAGGATTTTATTTTACTATAATCAATTTGAATGACTGAATATCTTCCCATTACTATCATTTTGCAACATCATGATCAAAGTGCATCCCTCCATACCGTGTCGAAAGCTTTGCGAAAGTCGACACATGTGCAATATATTTCTTTCCGCTCGCAAAATAAATATCAATGATAATTTTCAATATGAAAATATTGTCAATGGTGGAATATTTCTTCCTGAATCCTATTTGATTGGTGTTCATTGTGATGTTTTTTTTCCGGCATATATTGTGAATTGTGTATCTAAAATTGATTTGAAAAGTTTAGCCGGACAACTTAGTAATGTTATTCCTCTGTAAGATTATGGATTACCCGGATCTCCAGTTTTCTTAGAAAGTGGTTGTATCGTACCAATTGCCCAGTCTTTTGGGAATATCCCAGAGTCCAATATTATACTAAATAATCTGCAAAAAATATTGATAAAAGTATTGGTGGAACATTTTATATATTCGTTTCTAACCAGATCTATCCCTGGGCCTTTATCGTCTTTCAGACTATATATCGCAGACCTGACTTCGTCCTCCGATATCGGTGAATTAAGTCATTTATATTTTCGGAACACTGATTTTTCCGGGGCCCATCTGTTCGGTTTTGATCGGCCTATTTGATGCATACTCGTTTTGATTGGCAGTCGCTATGTTTGCCATATTGGGATCATCATCAAAACATATTTCCAAATGAATTGGAGCATGTATATCTGAAAATAATGGGGAAAATTGCAAAACGTCAAAGGTTTATATCAACGATAGTGATCTCCCGTTCCCCAACACGTAATCTATGAGTGACTTCTAATTACTAGTCAATTTTTATATTCCCTTATCCCGGTCATATCTGCCATTCATAATATAAAGGTTAGTAAATTTTCAGATAGCTATGAGTTTATACGCATAACTGTTTGGCTTGCCTGTCTTGTCTTGTGAGGCTAGATTTGGAATAAATTCATAACACTGTGAATCATTAATGTAATCAATCAACGAATCATTATTTGTAAACCACTGCGCTATATCGTCGATATCTTTATAAATATCAAATATATCGTTCCGATCTTTTGTTCGAGAATTAAAATCTCCTGCCAATATAATTATATCATTATCATTTTTTTATTTTTGCAGATATCGTATTAATCCCATGTCACAATCATCGTAACAGTACCTCTTGCTACAAAAATGGCAAAATCGCTATCCCCAGTCTTAACGCGTACCCATACCACATTATTACTTTTGCCTTCTAACACTACAATGCGACCACGAGCTCACTCTTCACTCCAGTTAATATTCCTCCACATCGTTTACCCGATCCTATGATTTGACACGTTGACGCCACTATTGTGTAACCTGGAATTGATATTGAATCTTCCTTAAAAGCTTCTGTCTCAGAGAAACATATGTCATACTGTCGCAAAAGTTCAATGAATTCCGGATAATTTAGTCCCATATAGGGCAAGAAACGTGATAATAAAATAAGGATGAATATTTGTTGCCAGCAACATGATACAAAAGGCGACAATGCTGATTGATTGCTATGGCTATCCCATCTCATTTGTCTAGGCCAACTGCGACGAAGTTTTTATGAGCGATAATTGACCAACTTGACTTATAACATCGATAGAGCTCCAAAGATTTTTTCTTTCATATGGTTCTTGTCAACCACAAGCATAAAACTTTTTGGCAGGCGCAATATATATGTGTTATATACACAATGTGTTTGTATCGATTCATGTATCGCGACGAGGCTAGTTTTCGTGGCCATATAGCGATGAGGCGACCTTGGTCGCCGAGTCGCTATGTGGCCACGAAAACTAGACGAGTCACGATACATGAATCGATACAAACACATTGTGTGTATATAATACGTGTACCAAATCTACCATTGGTGTGACAGAATCCACCACATAAGTTACATTTTATGAGTTTCTTAAATGCCAAAATAGTTGGACGATTAGCTTTCTTGAGTAAATTCTCCCAACCTGCACAGGTATCTGTGTCACGCGATTAGCTCGATTTGCTAAATTATCCCTATGTATACCTGCAAGAGCACGCGAATATGCCTAACGGAAATTTAATTCAATGGACAAAATCTCTTACACCTGCATATTTTATATAATTTATACTAAACACTCAACAAATACATATTAATTACGTTTTGATAGGTTATACCATAATACCCATGATGGTAGGCTATCAAATAATGTTAAAACCTAGGAACTATTTGTTAAAAGTCCGCAAGAATATACGCTGGAATGTCGTTTTGATTTTTCACGCGATTGATGTGACGTCAGTTCATTTATGATTTTTGATACGATACAGATGCTTTTATCGCCAATTTTATCAGGGAATTTCACAGGAAATGGTAGACAAATTGTGATACTAATTACTATTTTCAGTTAAATATCAAATAAGGTATCTTAATAATTCTCCAATCTTGAATCCATGGACCTTTCTATTGTATCGTATTTTGTCATAGCTAGGGGTGCTTCAATAATGAACATTTTAACTGTTGACCAAAAACTGTTCAAAATGTTCTTTTATTTTTAATTAATGTCCAACGATAGTTAGTGTGAAATACATGTATGTAATATTTAGACAATTAATGTTGATTATTTCCATTTACGGATTTGGTTGGCCAAATTGTTAAAGGCACGGGTGTCGTTCATTGCAGAAATATTCATATTTGTTCAAATCGCCAACAACAGAAGGAATACCAATATATATATAGTTTTGTTCATATGCCAAACATAATCAGTGCGTAAATAGTATATTGTCATCAAGACGTACGACAGTGTACGTAAACAAGAGCCTGCTCGTGTTACAGAGGTTGTGTTTCTGTTTACATCACACAGCGCAATTACATTGGTTAAAGTGATGTGAAACGTAAATTGAACCCCACAATTGAGTTCCCTGCGATATTCTGTGGAAAGACTGAATAAAATAGCCAGCCGATCGTCGTTATTCGCACCTGATACAGACCAATGTTACTCTGTAGTAATACAAAACTATTAGTTAAAATTCCTCAGTGATATAGGGTATGTAGCATGCCACGCCAGCCGTTGAGGCATGCCACATGTTCTTTGACAAGCTAAAATCGTAACATTGCCACAGGGTAATAACTCTATAAAGAATGTATATTTACGAAATAACGGCGATTTGTATTAGAAATAACAACACCACAATAGATCAACTGTGGTGAAATATAAGTCAAATTCTTCTCTTGGGTGGGTGGGCTTGGTGGAGGTTTGGGGTACGCTCTTTAAAAAACTTCTCCAAATATGCCCGTTATTTCGTCAAAAACACTTCTTCAAATATCTCCGTTATTTAGTTAATAAAAATAATTTCTTATTTCATAATTCGCGCTATTTCGTCATTTCGATGCATTTTTTATTCCGCTATTTCGTCATTTCGATGCATTTTTTATTCCGCAATTTCGCTGTATTTTCCTATTTCGCTTTTTCGTGGTATTTCATATTTCGATAATTCGCTATATTTGACATATTATGGGATATTGGCATGCATCAACGGCTGGCGTGGCATGCTACAGAGTAACATTACTACAGAGTAACATTGGTCTGTATCAGGTGTTATTCGGGTGGTTCCGATTTCCTCCGAATATAATTCCATGAGACTCCGCGCGCTGATTCGCTCCGAAAATGTGTTAGTATCTGAGAAGATTTCTTACTCTGATCGCAGTTTTCAATAATTTAATACAGGGCGAGTACCGCACTAATAATATGCCACATTGGGGTTTTCTTTCTAGTTTTTTATGACCTTTCTTGTGGTATATCGGGCACAGTTCTGTCTGACATCAAATATATGCCCACCGGGAGTGAAGCTAATGACTTTAACCAGATATAAACGCTCTTTATTATTTCCATATCAGGAAAACGGTAACAAATAACGCTCTTTATGTTTACCATATCCGGATCTAAACAAAAGCCAGGTAACGTAACGTTTTTTGCTTGTACATAACAAGGGAAAACATTTGACAATAACATACTGTTTATGCCATATTTCTGATTGGTATAAGAACAAAGTCTGCCTATATTTTACTATTCTTTCTGTTTGTGGCGGTTTTTGACGGAGGTAAATATTTTAACAGCATACCCACCGCCGCCCGTATCTTTATCAATGCAATTTTTCCGACTTCAACAATATATAATGTAATTCATCTATCTGAAGTTGATATATATTTTTTCATGTTTAAATACCAATTATAGATATGATATATCAAGTTATATGGGGACATCCTCAGTTGGAAAATATCGGTAGATGTTCCCAGAAATCTATTCATTTTTGGCTTTCCTATTGTTCACATTTGTGGTTCGATGATTTTAATTACGTTTGTTGTTCCATATAGTAAGACAATAAGTGCATTGAGGAAAATTAATAAGTGATGTTGATGTTTACATAACAAAGGGTTCAACATGCGAAATCTAGTTACTGGAAGATTATCAATAATTAAAATAAAAAAAAGTATATTTATTCACATGCTATTGGTAATGGTGCATGGTTCTGCATACTTTTATATCTTATATGTACCCTACTGCATGCGTAACTGCAAAGACGTTACATGACATGGCTATGCGACATCTAGTTACTGGAAGATTATCAATAATTAAAATAAAAACAAAGTACTATTGGTAATGGTGCATGGTTCTGTATACTTGTATATCTTATATGTACCCTACTGCATACGCAACTGCAAATACGTTACATGACATGGCTTTAAATATCCAATACTCATGGGGGAAATGTTCAGCTCATTACATATCCAACATTGAGACATATCTCGCTAACTGGATATCATTCCTGAATATATATGGTATTGAAATACAGGTTGCATGGGCATAATAAAATTGAAGATTATTTGATGCGCAACTGTATGATTTTCCATATCCTTAAAGCGACTCGTACACTTCAGTTCTGAAATGAAATTCAATAATCTATCGCTATTGTCTTGTTCCTGTGATAAAAATATGTTGATTAGTACGTCTACCTAAACCGTTAGCCACTCTTCGTGCCAAAGAAGCACTGATATAAGCCACACTGTACAATGAGTTGCATCAGAGAGATATCAAAGGTCCTTCTTTTTCTTCAGTTAACTGCAGAGTCTGCCATGTTATCAAGTTATATATATAAAGTTTGTATATCATGTATTCCTTGCATTGGTAACCTACATGTGGCAAGACAATAAATTAGTCCTCAAAGTTGTGGGAAATATGGCTGGGAACACATTTCTCACTGGTTTTTGTTAACATAATTGTTTTCCAAAGCTGTGAGAACAATTTTATAACAGCTAAGACATTTTTTTCCTGAGAAACACAATTGTTTCTAAGTATACTCTCAATTTTCTATCTGTTTTCTTGTAAAAAGAAATACATTTAAGATTATATATTTCTAGCAATAGACAAATGTGCCAAGAAAATGCGAGATTAATTTTTATAAGACGTTAGAACAATTTTCTAGAAATTAAGAAAAAAGAATTTCTTGTTTTAAGAAATAAAAAAACACCATGCTATACATGGCTCAACTATTATTTCTAGGGGCTGGAAAGATGTGGTCTTGTTCATATTCTTAAAGCTAGAATCAACAGCCAAGGAAAATGATCTAAGTAAACTGCCACGATAATATTTCTTGTTTTAAGTTTTTTGCTTCTCTTAGAAATTAAACTGGATATTCTGATGCAGATGTTAGAATACAGGAACAATCTTGTACGATTTGTTGACAAATGTTTGGAAAGATTGAAATAGAAAATAACAGAATCTTCTAACAAATAAACGAGTAAAACATAAAATGGTTTTTAAGATTTCACGAGAAAAGATATTATTCCTGAACATAATTGGATATTTTTCCACAGCATGGGAACGAAAACAGAAGACAAGAACTGACATATATTACGCTCATTACAAACTCGGAAAATAGAAGACAAAATAATCGCAGCCGCAATCAATTATAATAAGAATAGAAACGCGTATCAGGAAACATTAAGATCTTCTTCAATTCGAAATATTAATAAAAATGAAATATGTGAACTCAAAATACTAAGTGAAAAACTTAAACAACAAAGGGCAGAATGTCCCAAAAATATTTCGCATACATCGACAAGAAATCAGTGAGTTGTGTGATCAGCACAAAGCACATAAAGAATAGACGTTTGTCATAGAACAGAATAAACGAATAACTTGTGTTAAATACTCACTTGTCTGAAACACGCCGCTGTTATCACTGAACAGAACACAAGCGGGGTCACTGAACGCGAAGGATTTGCATCCTGATTTGTTCACACATTGCCGGCCGCAATCAATTTCTGATTTTGACTTAGTAGTTGCCAAGAAAAAGTTTTCATTCAGGTGGCCGCTGCCTTTGACAAAGTTGACAACCACAATGCGTGGTGCACTAGTTGCTGCAGACAGGCAGAGCAAACTAAGAAATATTACAAAAATCATCATACATCTGCATGTTACTTTTGTTTTTGTTTTAACAAACGAAAAGTAAAAAAAAACTGTTTTGTTTAATAAATAGTTTAAACGGAGACAATTTCGATCGAGTTTTGGTTAACAAACAGCTTATCAAGAGAGCGCTCTTCAACCTACTGAGGAATGAAAGCCAGTAACTCAACGAGGGTATTTAAGTCGGCTCCGCCCATTCGCGCCACGTATTGCATCAGGAAAAGCACTCATGTTAAGTCGATTCACCAGAGGCATGTTACTGACATGTGTCTATTGGTATTGATTTTGGGTTGTCGTATCCGGCCTCCTTATTGGTGGGATAGGATAATCCAGAGGGATATCATATGAATATACACTCAGAGCAATCTGAGTTCTTCATGGAACCAAAATTGGTTCTTTATTTTGTCCTGTAAGCAGAACTAAATCTAGAACCAATCTGGAATGTGTTTGGTCCTTCGTATAGAACCAGAAAGCAGAACCAAATAGTGACTTCAGGTTTGTCATTTGGTTCCAAGCAGAACCAGATAATTCGGTTCTGAAATGGGTTCCAAAAATGTGGTTCTCCAATTATGTTATGGAACTAAACCATTTGATTCCAGATTGGGTTACTCATTTGGTTCTCTGCCTGGTTCCCCGAAAAAAACTAGAACACGGAACCAATTAGATCCTTTGGGTTCCCCATTTGGTTCACTAAATGCCTACTATAGAAAGCAATTATGAGTGCTAATGAAAACGATGTCCCGTGACACTATGTGTATGTTTTCAACACGTTTGAGGTGTCTTTGTTAGATGAATGTTCTATTAATTTAAATATACTTTACACCGCTTAAAATTGATATCATACTATGTTGGTTCACCGAATATACCCCTAAGATGTTGTGATGTCTGAAGGAGATATCGAATGACATGTATTAATAAAGGTATTGTTCCATACTTTTCCCCCTACATGTGATGTGAGCAATAGAGCTACCCCCCGCCAGCAATCAAATGATCAGAGTCTATACATATTGACTCAAACACAAACCTTGAATTCGGCGGGTTCTAGTCTGTACAACACTCCATTTTATATTAAATACCATCTCCCCGCAATTATAATTTTATTCATATGGTATATCGACCAAGCTTGGTACAGAGCTTTATAGAAATATGCCTCCACCCGGCTTTATATGTAGTGTAATTTGCAACCATATACTATATTTTTTATAAAGTTAACATGGACTGGGAAAACGAAGTCCTCACCTACTTCAATAATGCTTTCAAAACTACAAGAGTACATTACAACTGAAGAGCTGCGGAATCTGAATCTGCATGATATTCTCTCTTCTAAAAGTTATATAGATGTTTTCGACTCATAAACAATGTTTTTAAACTCAAAAGAATCCCTAACTTTTTATTATATTCATATGTATACTAGTATCAGATTTACTACCATAGAATTTCGACTCATTAGCAGTTTCATAGTTTTATCTATAAAGTCACCAGTAATATTGTCATTAAAATTTATATGTCCTTATGATCGTATCTCAACGATTTCATGTTAACATGTACACGTGGTCATCTCACTTTCAAAGCAGACGCTTTTTGGTTAACCTTAAAATTGTCCTCATGTTTTCTCTTCTGATAAATCTGATGTAAGCGCACCTTGTATGTATAGGTTATGCATATGCATCGTTACTTATAGCACGCTTTCGTCCATTATTTTCAATGTTTTAGACGGTAATTTGTCTAAAATATCCATTTTAAAATTCCAGTTTGAAAAATATGACTACCCAACTTTCGATGACGTCACCATATTTTAGCTGCCAATTAGAACCGCATTAATTTGCCCTTGGCTCTCGGTGCGCTGTCACTTCATGTATCACAACAGTTTGTAATCATAATTTATACTGTAATACCACATATCATATTTATGTCAAATCTTTGTATTGTCTGTATTTCTGCACTTTTAATAATTCACAGTAAATGACTCATGGTAAAATATAATCATCAAAATTCACCTGTACTCCATTATATCCCCCCTACTATATGAGATTGTGGTACAAAGCGGTTATTTAGCTGGATCGGCTTAGCCGCTTGCTAGATGGCGCTTCCCTGAGTATGCTTATTTTGTTTAAAAGTGCCAAAAAGCGATAGCTTGTTGTTTAAACACTCCCATCACCGGGTACAGAACTGACGACGATTCCATTGATATTTTGTATTTATTACTATAGAACTACACTTATACTAACATATATACATACACCTGCTTACTCATGTACATAACTCAAAATTTCAAAATTAACCCTTTCTAAATTGGTCACGGTAAAACCACAGTCCCATCTTTTTCTGAAACTACCGGTATGGGACAATCATGATACTTAAAACTTTTTAACATAGATACGTGATTTTTCAATACTGGTACGCATACACTTGTCATATAGAATACTCATATTTTCTAAATTTCAAAACACCAAGCCATACTTCTGTTGAACTTATTCTCCTGTTGTTCATTTATCCGACTGTTAAATTGTCAAAGAGGTGCTTCGGAATGTGTACCTTTGTCCATTTTACCGAAGACAGGTTTACCCCTGTATTCTGCCGTGTTCCCAACCCCCTGGATCTCTATGCTGCTACAGCAGTTGAACTCAACCGATAACATTATACATGCAATGCTACAGGTCCGTTGTCAGTCTTCAATTCAATCCAGTCAATATTGAAAATCTACAAATGACCAGATAGAACTAATTAATAACAATGTTGGTTCCAATGGAAAGTCCATTGCTGGCTTGGTCTGTGACTGTCATTAGTATATTCGTTTATTTTGGGAGGTTGTTGTGGAATGGCAATCTTGATGGTCTGATTATTACACCATATTGTCCAGGTTTCTCCCGAAGAAATATGATCGAACAAAATCTGACCACATCTTAACTTCAATTAAAGGGAGTATTTTATTTGATAGATCTATGGAGGACCTATCCTCCTATGGGAATGGGAAATTTAGGGACACATTTCTAATTGTCGCTTCAAATCACAAATGCTTATATGAAGTACGATTACTCATAAATACATTCTCTAATGACTGGCACTATTTTCACACGTATATAAGGTTGGCTTCCTGAACGGGTTCGACAAGATATCATTTGGAATAGGACAATAAATTTGAGTGGCGGGTTAGAATTCAATTTGGGGAAAGACCTTGCTAATGAATTCTTGAAAAGAAATTTCAAGGTGGAACTTAGATATGTTGCTGATCTGCATATTAAAATTTAAAAAGAGGAATATATTATAGCATCTGATGTATATACTAATGCATATAAAGTAAAGCTTGCACCTATTCCATTTTTCGTCATAAACTTTTGACTATATAGTGTAGTCTTCATCATTACTCATTCTATATTTCAATTTTTTTGGTGGCCATTTGCAGAACTATTTTTTATCATATGAAGGATAAAAAATACAAAAAACATAACTATTATTCAACTATGTTTGCAATAATCTGGCTGACATAAACAAACAATACTGATCCTTTCATAATTTATGGAGACAGTAATGATTTCAGACGTTAGACTGAACGCATACACTAGATGGGTTCATAACCTCGATAATGCAGTGTGCTTTTTTGAATATATTACGCATTAACATATTCGACCTATCTCAAAAACAGCTTTGATTTTTGTTTACATAACTAGAACATATCTCTCATATTCTGAGGGTAAACATGTGTTTTGTACATAACTATAGCGTACATTCGGTTATAAAGGATAATGGTTTTTCCATCAAATTGATAGTTTGAGATGTAAAAAAAAGATCTATAACATTTCTAGGAAGAATGCTCAGCTGACATAAGAGACGGTCGCACGACAAGACGCATTGCATTGGTGGGAAATGTGGCCCAATATCTAAGCAAGTTGTTTTATGACTTCGTCAACGTTCAAATGAAGGCACGAAATCGAGAACGCTGTGCTGGTGATGGCGAAGACAATGAGTCCTTATTTTGTCAACAGGAAGGTTGTGTTCTGGGCTATAATTGAGGTACAGTACAAAAATACATATGTCTGAATAAAGACATGGGTCTGTTTCGTGCATGGCTACCAAAGAAATATGCAATGAAAAATGTTTTAATTACTTTTTCGCAGTCACTAATGATTTCAGATAGATTGAGCGCATACACTAATTGGGGGCCATAACGTCGATATTGCAGTGGGGTTTTGTGTGTGCGAGTACGACCTATCAAACTCTATCGACCAAACTAAAAAAGCTGTTATTTTTTTAAACCACTTTTATTGTTTTTAATTAATTAGAACACATCCCTCATACTGTGAGGGTAAACAGAAGCTTTTTTATTTTATTTATAGTACTATAGCATACATTTGGTTATAAAGGATAATAATTTTTCTTCTGATAGCTTATAATGGAGATTTTTTTTAAACTCTTAAAGGCACGTGAGGCCTTAATTGTCGAAAATATTCATATTTGTTCCAAACACCGTAAACAGAAAAACATTAAAAGCATACAATTTCGTTTATATATACCATGACCATCGCGTAAACAGCATGTTATCATAAAGACCTACTATATTTTACCTAAGCAAGAGCCTGATTGTGTTACAGAAGACAGCACAATGCTACTGGCTAATCACACACAAATGGCATAAACGCTCTTTATTAGTTCCATATCAGGAATTCACCCACAAAGAACGCTCTTTATGTTTACCATCATAATATAAACAAACACCAGAAAAGTAACTTTTTATGCTTTTGTTTACATAACAATGGTCAAATATATGACAATAACATACTGTTTATGCGATATTTCTTATTTGTATACGGACAAAGTCTGTCTAATTTTGATGTTCTTTCTGTTTGTGGCGGTTTTTGACGGGTGGAAATATTTTTACAGGATACCCATCGCCAAGGCCAACCGTACCTTTAATATCTAACATTTCTTGGAAGGGTCAGCTGACATCAGAGACGATCGCACGGCGCGACTCATTAGTTGGAAATTTGGCCCAGTATCTAATCAAGTTGTTTGACGACTTCGCCTACGCCCAAGATATATATACTGACGAAGGAAGGCACGAAAACAAGGACGCTGTGCTGGTAATGGCGAAAGGACTTAGCAGTGAATCCATATTTTGTCAACAGGAAGGTCGTGTTCCTCGGGGCTATAATAGAAGGTATAACACATATGTCTGAATACAGACACTGGTCTATTTTGCACTCGACGCACGAAAAGCCAGAAACTGAACTTTGTCCGTTTACCGTGCATGTTATTTTTTGCTTTCCTATCAAGGAATGAATATGGTGCCCAATATTGTAAGTAAATATTCTTAAATATATGTCAGTCCCCAATAAGCACGATTGTATTAGTACAGTGAATGCATTGTTTAATAACGATAAGACTGCTCGCATACATTAATACTTTCACTGTAATTCACACCAAAGTCGGGAAGCGACCTAATAGTTATTGTATGCCTCCTATGTGGAGAATAGTATATACAAAGGTTACAATATGGTATATATACGTGTACATGGTTATCACAACGTCGTTGATAACACACCAACACAGAGCGCTGGGCATGTACATCACTCTAGTGAAAACTGATATAATGGCTAGTATTAACAACCTTCGAATATTACGGAAGATGAGAGAAGAGCAATCCGTTCTTTAAGAGGGAGGTCAAGTGACCAATTTTGAATGGGGATTTCCATGCAATCTGCGGAGCAAAAGTTAGAGTTGCACATACTTCTGCTGAAATGGTCACTGTTACCCCTTTTCGTTCAGTTGGGTACCCAGCTTTTTTTAATTTTCAGTTGGGTACCTCATATACAGTAATGCTCTAAGTAATCGACCACTTAACCACAGCAGAATTATGGGTAACTTTTCAGGATTTATTCGGAAATATGGCTTGTTGCCATTCATCGGAAAGCTCTCGGGTACCCAGCTTTTGTAAAATTTTCATTTGGGTACCCAGCTTTATGAAATCTCACACAGAGCGTGATTTAATTAGTGGTTGCCGTCAGTTGATTGCGAAATGAACCTGTTTAATTTGTGAATGATTGTTTATATATGAATTATGATGTATATTCGCCACGATGCTTCAAAATAATAGCGGAGAGGAATTGTATGCATAGGACATAGGTACTGCAGATCGACTGCTCATAAAGCTGGATACCCAAATGTAAATTTATAAAAGCTGGGTACCCAACTGAAAGTTTTAAAAAGCTGGGTACCCAACTGAACGAAAGGGGGTGACAATGACCATTTCAGCCATACTTCTGAGTGTGACTTGATGTGGTATTGAAAACAGGTATTTATCTGGCGGGTCCGATTGGAACTTGTTCCATTATAATGTTGGTGTATTTAATTTTGAATTTTATATTGATTTTTCAAATGTAGGTCTTTAGTGATGTAATTCCAGAAAAAATATCCCCAAAATATATTTATTGCAAAATGTTATAATTTACCAAGCGGACCCGCCAGATAAATAACTGTGGTTTCCAATACTACACCAAGTCTCACACTCAGAAGTATGTGCAACTCTGTAACTTTACACGGAAATTCCCCATTCAAAATTGTTCACTTATCAAATACCACGGAGATAATGAGTCGCGAATGTTTTAAACCCACATGGCGGTTTGCCCCCCCCCCCCCCCCCCCCCCCCCCCAAAAGACGCATTGAAAAATACAACTGAATTAATACGGTGTTTGGGTCCGAAACACAAAACAGCCATTTGCGCGACATGGAACATAAAAGAGCGTTCTGTGATAATCTATTCCTGATATGGTTGCAATAAAGAGCGTTTCTCTGACTTCTGGTTAAAAGCTGAAAACGGTTGAAGAATGACTGTGTTTTTCAGAGCATTTGAAGCCGGTATATCAATACTTCGTTTATTTATCGTATCCGTCGCTCCAAATTACGTAGAAAAGAAATTGCGGGTACCCTGTCTTACCATGCCAACTTGAAAGGACAACCAAATCCGATAGTTAAACCCGAGTTACAAGGTGACGTGATATGTACGGATGCAACAGGACAGTGGTTCGCCCAGGATGATCGAAAAGATCGAGTGATCTTCTCCCTCACCCCGTCTACTGATGGAGACGGAGTCCTCGACCAGATACCGAAACACCGCCGGAGAACGGGGACATACTAAATTTAATCTCTAAAACCAGCTGCGTTACTGTCAGGATAACATGTGTATATCGCATCGATAAAAAGGCTAATGATGTCTCCAAAATCTATAACATATATTTATATATACAGCCGACAAGTATGTCATGACAAACCAGAATTCAAATTATGACAATGATAGGATGAAAAATATATTTTCCAATACAAACATTTAAAAACTGCTCACTGGATACCAAAATTTATACTTGCGAGAGATGTGATAAATATGGGTATGAATCCAGCGAATGATTGTGTGAGAACTAGATCTAATGAGTTAACATATTGTTAGCAATTGTCTATGGGATTTGAAGGACCTGGAATACAAGTCAAACAACTATGCTACCGAAAACGGCAAGGAGTGTTATAAACAGACATGAAATATTATAGGTCGATAAATATCTGAATTAGATCTACCTTTCTACGAGCATTCTGTAACCTAAAAAAGACGCATTGAAGTAATGAAAACTACAACTATGAATACGGTGTAAACTTAGCTCCCAAACACAAAACAGCCATTTGCACGACATGGAACAGAAAAGAGCGTTTCGTGTAATTCTGTTCCTGATATGGTAGCAATAAAGAGCGTTTATCTGACTTCTGTCAAAAGCTGCTGAAAAATGGCTGTGACTTTAGCAAGTGTTTTTCAGAGCATATGAAGCCGGTATATCAATAGTTCGTTTATTTATCGTATCCGTCGCTCCAACTTACGTGGGGAAATAATTGGGGGTTCGAATGAGCCATGTCCGTTCAATACACAATTAGATGAAACAAATCAAGACAGCATGCCTATCGGTCAGGAGCGTGGTTACCATTATCACTGACATACTGGCAGAACAGTTGTTCGAGACCCTTGCGATGAGACTGGGACAATGTGTGCTTTACATCCAGATAACTGCTGGTGCACTGGTATAATCACGTATATGGACACGTCGTGTAATTAATTGCATTATAGTTCGCAAGCCAAGATTTGGGGTAGGGGAGACATGTCAAGAGGTGATTAACTAACTTGCTTTACAAATACATAAACACTGCATTGCCAATTATTTAAAGGCACGGGCGGCGTTCGTTGCAGAAATATTCATATTTGTTCAAATCGCCATCAACAGAAGTAATATTAAACTATATATAGTTTTGTTCATATGCCAAACATAATCAGCGCGTAAATAGTATATTGTCGTCAAGACGTACGATGGTGTACGTAAACAAGAGCCTGCTCGTGTTACAGAGGATACGCTTCTGTTAACATAACACAGCGCAATTCTATTGGTTAATCACACAAAAATGATATAAACGCTCTTTATGATTTCCATATCAGGATAACAGTAACAAATAACGCTCTTTATGTTACCATATCCGGATCTAAGCAAACGCTAGCAAATGTAACGTTTTTTTGGTGCTTTTGTTTACATAACAAAGGGAAAAAAATGACAATAACATATAAATGCCATATTTCTGATTGGAACAAAGTCTGTCAACATTTTACTATTCTTTCTGTTTATGGAGGTTTTTGACGTAGTTGAATATTTTAACAGCAATCCCACCACCAACACCGCCCGTATCTTTAATTCCTGCAGTCAAACCTGCGTTGTGTTACATACATGTTTTACAGCTCGCATCACTGCAGGCATGGTACGGCTGAAGGGGTCACTCTCCTGCACTCTCACCAAAAAAAGTGCTGAAGGGTACACAGGATTTTCAAAATGTGCTGAATGGTACACAGGGTTTGAAATGTCGTTCTAAAGGCATTCAGTTTTCGTATCTGCCATGATTTCTGTTAGAGAATAATTGTTTACGTTCCAATGAATATTAAAATGTACTGAAAACAAACTGCTAATGGGCGCCAGACTTTCATAAACACCATTTAAGGGCTTTGTGGACCCAATTTTTCCAAAAAAATTTAGAGTCCAAATAAAGGATTCTGTTCATATATATTAGTAATCATAGAAACCATGCCCATTGATGCACCATTTGAATAGTATACTTCATTGTGGATTATGTTAGAAATACAAAATGTGAACTTTATTGAGATTTAAAAAAATAAAATTTACAGGCAATGGTCCAAGAAAAATAAAGTCCAAATCTAAGAATCAAATACGGGAATATGTACTCAACACTGTGATGAATGATGTACTACAAAAATATTATTATATTTTTTTAGCGTTCTTGGATAAAATTACTTTGAACCGGTTGTTGACAAAAGATATACTAACTTCACAATATGGTTGACAAAGAGACAGCAGTTTATGGGTCACATTATGTCCAGTCCAGTGTGATCGATGGCTTTTACTAGTGTCAACTCCACATCAGTGATTATCCTCTGAGTGAGTGCTGACCTACATACTAGAAATAGTATGGCATGGTCTGGTTGTGTTTGATTGGGGATTAGTATTCTATTGTAAACAGAGTCCACTGCTTTACAATGGCCAGCTGCTAACCCATGCATGCTGGCATCCACACAGCCAATGTTTAAGCAAGTATGTATTATTTGTCAACAGCTGATTCAAAGTAATTTTTTCAAAGAACACTCGAGAAATATAATATTGTTTTTGTAGTACATCATTCATCACAGTGTTCAGTACATATTCCCATATTTAATTCTTAGATATGAACTTTGTTTTTCTTGGACCATTGCCTGTAAATTTTATTTTTTTAAATCTCAATAAAGTTCACATTTTGTATTTCTAACATAATCCACCATAACGTATACTCATAACATGTTGCATCAATTGGCATGGTTTCTATGATTACTAACATACATGAACAGAATCTTGTATTTTGACTCTATAAAATTTTTGAAAAATTGGGTCCACAAAGCCCTTAAGTAATGGTGTTCGTGCCGATCTCAAATCATGTGTACCCCTTAAGCACATTTTCAAACCCTGTGTACCCTTCAGCACTTTTTTTGGTGAGAGTGACCCCTTCAGCCATGGTATGGTACACTATACCTGGTAGATATATAAACCGGATCTGTACCAATAGTGTTGACTGCTCGTCACATTAGAATAATTTGATTTACTGAAGGACTGCTATATGCCAAACATAATGACTTGATAATAAATCACTTCTGAGTTATATACATATGCTGTGTCTCTGGGTGGATGGAAAGGGTTAATATTCTCAAAACTAATCAAGCGGTCAATACCAAATATATTAAAGGCGAAGAATGGGCGTTGATATTTTATCTAGACTACTCAATAGATAGATACAATGTAGGTTCACATCAGTAAATGTAAAAATCCACGTACCATAGGCCAACTACAGCCGAGTCAGAACATTAGGGTAAAAAGTATGTAGAATTACTTCTATTACACTCTGTTCTCCCCAAAACCCGCACATCTACTTATAATATAACATGTTTTAGGTAGATGATCTCCTTAGAGTCGCATCATTTTGAGTCGATAATGTGCTGAAAATGAGAGCGTCTTAGTCACATTGACTCATAATGAGGCGATTCTGGGCAGTCCATTATCTGCTTCTACCTATTTCACACTATATGTCGATTATATGCGTATTTGAGCGAGAATATGTTGGCCAATGGATGGAAAGTGTAAATATTTTATAAAACAAATCCATGGATCGAGTATACATGTGAGAGGTGTCATCAAACATGCACAGAAAAGTAAGCTTATTTTTGGTGGGATAAGGGATCAACAATATTCGGTACACAGGGCTAAACTAAAATTCAACACAACCAGGGACCCACCAGCCTCCACTTGTTTTATACAATTTTAAATTGGGATGGAATATTTATATATCTGCATGTAATTGACCATACCTATTTTGATAGCCAATTGTGTGCATAATTCGACAGAGTACATATGCATTCTACTGTTTTATTTGCCATATAAGCATTGTGATTATACCTGCATTTGACATAATTAAGCCATTGAACACTTATCTGCATCAATTCAGCCAGTTGTCCCGAAAACCCGCACATTATCTGCTTAGAATAGAAATAGTTTTTGGTAGATACTTTGCTTAGAATCGCCTCATTTTGAGTCGAGAATGTGCTGAGAATGAGAGCGTGACATGTAGTTTAATGAGGCGATTCTAAGCAGATTATGTACTTCTGTACCACCTATACCTAACATTGTATATAAACAATACCTCATCTCCAATAATGGAGGAATAAATCATCTCTGTCACGACATTTTAGGTGTACGCCCTTTGACGTGGCGCGCGCCATAAAACGAAAAAAAAGGGTATAAGCCCATTATCTGCATATTTCATAAACAAATGATCACATTATGTGCCTGTTTTAAGTTATAGGTCGACTATTTGCGCGAGGATAATCGATAATCTATCTATGGAATGGGTGGGAAAGTATTGGGTCATTGATATCTTGTTCATTATATATCAGCAGAATTTTATATTTCTGATAATGCATGTTGTTACTAAATATTTCTCCAGTTATTTATAAATTATTCTCTCAAAACTGATGTTGGTTCATGATATTCGATCGAACATACTGAAATAGAGTTGACACCATGGTCCAATCCAAGTAGAATTAAAGCACCCTCCTACCAAAAGGTTGTTATTACCATCAGGTAAACATTTTAGAGCACCGGAAAAAATAAAAATTTTAAAGGGCACAAATCCATGGACACATAATGCTAAAGACATACTTAAACATAGCTGCCCGAACAAAATGGATTAATAAAACACAACCACAAAAGTGTAACAAGTCCTCTCAACCATAGCTGACCTTAATGTCACATCTCGACTGTCACAACAATACGATCGCCACCTACTTGTTCTCTGTTATGAAAAGGGGCGGCAGGAAGATGGCCTGTATTGGCCATGCCGCTCCTGTGCAAATTTTCAGGATTGATTTTTTTTTTTAATTTGTGCAAATAAACAATCCAATCCCATCAGGAAAATATTTTCAAGCACTAGAAACAAATGGATTTGTTTGGAGGACTAACTATTTGCATTATTACATATCAATTTGGAAAATGTGTTCATTCAATTTGGAAAATGTGTTCATTTCTCTGCAGCTGGAAGGAAATCAATAAGCAGTTGGCTGGCCTTCTCTAGTTGCCAGACAAACCTACTACTGCATATATAGCAAAACTCACCTCATGGAGTGTGGCATAGGTAACTTCTGTCAGTAAATTTGCTATATTATTCATTGTTCTGTCTCGATTATAACTTGAACATGTCATTCCTTTTCAATACACGTGATGAAATTTGTGGATGGATGTCTAACAGTGAGGTGCAAACTATATTTCTCCACCGCCTTTTAAAAAGACACAAGTACATCTAATTGTTTACTAAAAAGTGTTTAAAACATTTGTTTTCTAGTAATATGTAATAACCAAGATTAGTGTATATCTCACCTCATAATTTTGCATGTGCACACGCATACAAGTTAAGTCGTACGATGCATAAAAAGGAGCTGATATATAATTGTTCTATCCACATCAATAATCTCATAATATTCGATACTGGGAAATAGTGACAAATTTCCATTTGTCACCTAATTAGTATACATTTTCACCCATAAGTGCATGGCGTGTGTGAATGTTTTGATAACTAACGAATATTTAAAAGCAGAAGCCCTCAATAACTTATCTGAAAATATTGGAAACAGATTAAGAGAATTATCTAACTGATACTCATTAATATCAAGATAAAACACGAGTTTGCAAAACATGGCAATTATACATATGTCGTATGAACATGGTGTAGATTGAAGTGGGTTTTCCACATTGGTATACACTATGTTTGTATTGGTTGCAGGGAACACATATCAGAATGGTAAGCTGAAACTATAAGTAGATGATAGTCATTACACATATTAAACACATATTGATACATGTAAACGCCTCAAAAAAAGAAAGTTCCCCCTAATATATTCGTTAATATTTTATGAGATATTGGATGGATTTTGACGAAACTTTGCGCAAATGTTTAGTGGTATCTGATACACCTGTGTGAGGCACCGCCCTGTGAGTTATGTTATGGCCGGCTGAGCATGAAATGAATGGAAGAGGGGTGCTTTTCAAAACACTGACGTAGAGTGGACAGTCACTCCATTGTTCACACAAGTTGTTACTGGCTGTAAATGTGGTCTAAATGTAACACTATGTGTCCACGATAACATGCGTGTCATCTTTGGGGCACAATGTTCCTGATGAATGCCCAGGCCATTCAGTCTAACCACATTCCTTTGGAATGACACCTTGAAGTTTCATGCTGTGAGCAGTTGACACAGAGTTATTGAAATCAGTCTCTTTGAAGCCATTTTTTTTAGTAAACCATGTTTCCCACCATGTAGGCCATTGATGTACCAACATATAAGGATGTTCCAAGCCTGTACGAGAAGTGGGACAAAGGCTCAGCTGAATGTTTGTGATCACTCTACCTGTGTTTTTGCAACTTTTGAAAAGACCCCCTCTTCCATTCAATTTGTGCTCACTCAGTCATATCTCACCTCACAGCACAGTAAATAGCACACTTGATGTCTTTGGTACCACAAATCATTTGTGGAAAGTTTCATCAAAATCCATCCAATATCTCATAAATAATACCGAATATATTAGGGGAGACTTTCTTTTTTTAGGTGTTTTTATCAATTGTGTGTCATAAAGTATTTAGCCCTGAGAATTGAGGAAAAGATGCCTCTAGGCAATTTTGTTTTCGATGGGAGAATTCAAAACTTATTTTTTCTAGGCAATTTTTCAAATCAACAATAACCTTTCAGCGCAACCCAGGTATGCGATGTTATTATTAGTTAACAAAGAAATGATAGATAACTAGCTGAAACTGGCATCGGGAGCTTTTATTCAGCATCGGAGGGGCTTTTCTTAGACAGAGGCGGTCTAATTGAGCGCTTCGCGCACATTTTGATCGTTTAAAGTTTGATATTTTTTTTTAAAGAGAGAGATGTCATCAATACTGCATGTTAAATCTAATTCACTCTAATTACTGTCTTCCACATTCTTTCTCAACATACCCGGTATGAACAATTTCCAAACCATAGATCTCACAATGTCCCTATAGTTGATGCCCCAGTGCCATGGATCCACACTATTATAGGACAATATACAGAAGAGTGAAATGAATTAAATTTGGCAGAGGATGTTGTATTTCGGATTGACACAATGAAATTTTAGTAAACCAGTTAAATTAATTTACCAAGGCAATAAAGGCAAACTGATTTTGCCTCTGCTTTTACCTAGGCATTTCCAATTGTCTAGATTATTCCCAGCATTATTTAGCATCAATAATGATAATTATTATTTAGCATATTTATTGACCGACTTCGGAACCGGACCGAGTTATAATAAACGCGACCTTAATTGTATGCGTCAATAGTGTGGTCGTCAGAGGGTTCGACCCGGAAGAAATTGGTATAGAAGCGGTTTTGGTGTCATTCGACGCGGGAGAATCTCGTGTATAACATATCCAAAATCCGCTAAAATCTGCTTTGGGCAAAATTCAGGATCCAAGATGGCGTCCAACATGCCTGCCGTTAGTCAAAATATACTCTGACTGAGATTAATTCGATAACAGTGAGAACAAATGTTGTCATATGTATACAAATGTATACATTTTTGCAACGGTAAAATGTTGTGCCACCTGTTTATGTCAAAAATGGAACCCATCGTCCCAGATGGCCGCCAAAATGGCGGCCTAAACTCGAACATTTGAAGTTTTTGCCTAATATCTTAAAGATCAATTCCTGTTGTTTGATAATGGTTCAGACTGTCGACATTGATTAGTCATATTCATGTTAATTCATCATTGGAGTAATGAAAGATACCATAAATGGGATCCCAGACTCATCTACACCCTCAAAAATTCGATTTTACAGAACGCGGTATAAAATTCCACAAAACTCTCCATTGTGATTACAGTCATATATCAACAAGAAATGGACAGAACTGTACAATGTAAGTTGGGCATACCAATATCTATAAATACTCCAATTCAATGAAACCCAAATTGGCGCTTTGTCTCAAAATGGCGGTCAAAATATGGAAAATGGCGGATATTGATCACAGTGTCATTCAATCCATTATAAGTAGTGGTTGATGAATAAAATTGACTAAATAAATACGAATGTATACCTCTTTATGATGCCATTATGCTAGCTCTATGTAAAAACTTAAAAATCAGTACCGAAAATGGCCACCCGATGTGAAAAATACTATTTCCTATCACTTCTGTTTATCACTTGTTGCTCTCTGAACTGGGAAACAATGGGTATATTCTTTCAATGATCATTACAGCAATGACATTTCTAATAGATTAGATCATAGTTAACTCCGGTCCTTCACTAATAAGTTATAACGAATGCGGTATGAAATTTAACCAAAATCGACTTTGGGGGTCTGGTCACATTTGATATTTAGGGATGAGCAGATCTTGTCTACAAAATAATTGATCGTTTCTTTTATTTGTGAACATTCCATCTCAATAAGACCAAAAGAAACAATAAATTTTATCTAATATGGCTTCCAAAACGAAAATGGTAGACGCTGCCCAGCTTATCACATAATGGAAGTTGTGAGTGGTGGATGCAGTTGATAGTTGGCTCATATACATCAAAACTATTTATTTTCAATCTTTTGGTGGCTTCCCGCGGGTTGACAAAATATCGACTCATCAGTGCTATAATGTCGTATATCCATTATGGCGGGAAATGAGTATTTGATACCATTCGAATCGTGAGAAAAAATCCAATCCGATGGGCCAAACTGTCCTTGCATTGGATGACAAATATTCGCACAAACCAGTGAAGCAAATGTCGTATCTCCAGCTATCTTTACAATTATTCGTGCTATGAGGTCGTATGTCCAACAGCAGCCAATCGGACGCTTCAGGTTGTCCACGTGACTTCTGTTTTGTGTTTGTGAATTCTAAAATGTGTGCTATATGGCAGTATCTCCATGTTAGTCACGTGATCATTTGGTGATTTAAATTTTGTGATTGTTCCACACATTTCTGTATGATGATGCACATGTAATGGGTGAATTTTCATAGTGTAGAATAGGCACCTTTTAGTTCATAGACACATGCGATTGCCACCATATTTAGCTTAATCTGCATTTATTAGCACAACTTCATTATAGCACGGAAACGAATCGTCGCTGGCATACGCAAAATGTCATATCTCCAAAAAAGCTATTGTTTTTTAAAAGAAAACGAGGGAATAAACAGAAAACAATATGTGGTTCAATGAACAGCTAATGTCAGTTTTCATTGGGATAAATACAACAATACGTCATGCTTTGTCAACATTAGGAGAAATGTTGTCTAAAAACTTCAACCTTCATTTTCTCGGAAAGTTGAAAATGTGGGTTACATTATAGCACTGATGCGACGAAATATGAACTATTCGGGCTCGGCCATCATTTTCAAGTTTCAAGCTGGAACTAAATGTAGCCTATGGATTCCCCATTTCGACATGTAAGAAAAGTAGTTTTACTCTGATCTCTTCCCAGATATCAACTCTCCGGTAAATGGTGATCTCTTATGTTCTATAAAATACGTGTGTCAAATACATATATGTATGAAGAAACTATCCCCATACATTGTTTACACATCCACTCCGTAAGTATGTGGAGGTTTTCTTGGACAAACGGGATTTTCAAACCTCGAAACCGTCCGTACAAACAATAAAAGTTAATAGGAAATGACGTTGGATGTAGGTCTAGAGTACGTCGTCCGCATGAAATAGTTTTCGTGTCATTAATTTGCACATATTTCGTGCTCTGATGAGCATGGATGAACGCCTTATGTGGCAGTTTGATTGTCTAACATCCGGAAAATAACATGTTCATTGTTCACATTTCTTAGACAAACATGTTGTTAATCACCATGTTCATGTGGCATTTCTATCCAATGACAACCTTGAAATGCCAGTTAATCAAGCTAAATGGTTGATACCTTTATGCCTACGGGTCAGATCCAGCCGTGACGCACATTGTGTCTACATATCATTGATGAAATTCACTAAATGTGTAGAAGATATAGGTGCGTCTATATATGTACTAGAATGTTTCTATCCATATGTATATACCCACAATCGCATGACACGGAATTGTCACATAAAGTTTGAAGGGTATACAATGTACGTGCGAATTTTCATTTTTCCTCTCGATATTGAAGAAAATAATTTTACTTTGAAACTCCCCAGCTCCGATAACCAACTTGCCCACAAATTAAGTAAACCCCAGATTATTCGCTTTTCCCTCCTGTCCTTTTCACTTTCGCCAGCACTGGAAAACCTATTATAGCCTGATGCTTCCGGACTTAGACCACCGATGCCCATATATTTGATGTTCCGAATAGTCGTTATAAGTAGAAATGTTGACACTGTGTTTTTAAATAATCCAGATTCGTAGCAATTTAATTTCTTTTTAATTAATTTTCAGATAGTCCCTCGTAATAAGTGGACATCGTGTTGGATCCTGCAGTAGATACTGCTTAGTTGGAACATTTCGGGCTGAACTGATTGTGGTAGTAGATTTTTGGTAACATGTTTAATAGGTCTGTCATCGTTAGCTCACAACCGAAGTGTTGTTTCGGCTTTCCTCTGAGCAGAACTTAAATTTCGACAATTTTCGGTGGCCATTTTGCTAGCCATCTTAGCATTTTGAATCGTGATTGGCTACTCATACCCACAAAAAACATTGATTTCAATCAATGATGTGTATTGGTGTCGAATTGGCGTTTTGTCGAATGGGTTTTCGTGAATAACTACATATTTGCCATTTTCCTTATTATTGGCGACCATGCTGGACGCCATCTTGAATTCTGTATTTTCCCCAAAGCGGATTTTAGCGGATTTTGGATATGTTATACACGAGATTCTCCCGCGTCGAATGACAACAAAACCGTTTCTTTACCAATTCCTTCTGGGTCTAACCCTCTGACGACCATTCTAAATATCTGCCATTTTCCATATTTTGACCGCCATTTTGGCAGCCATTTTAAGACAAAGCGCCAATTTTGGTTTCATTGAATTGGAGTAATTATAGATAATGGTATGCCCAACTTACATTGTACAGTTCTGTCCATTTCTTGTTGATATACGACTGGAATCCCAATGGCGATTTTTGTGGAATTTTATACCGCGTTCTGTAAAATCAAATTTTTGAGGGTGTATATGAGGCTGGGACCCCATTTATGGTATCTTTCATTGCTCCAATGATGAATTAACATGAATATGACTAATCAATGTCGCCAGTCTGAACCATTATCAAACAACAGGAATTGATCTTTAAGATATTAGGCAAAAATTTCAAATTTTCGAGTTTAGGCCACCATTTTGGCAGCCATCTGGGGCGAGGGGTTCCATTTTTTCTATAGATATGTGGCATAATACTTTACCTTCGCAAAAATGTATACATTTGTATTAATATGGCAACATTTGTTCTCATTATGTCGAATTAATCTGTCAGAATCTCTTTTGACTAAAGGCGGCCATGTTGGATCCTGAATTTTGCCCAAAGCGGATTTTAGCGGATTTTGGATATGTTGTAGCAGAGATTCTCCCGCGTTGAATGACACCGAGATCGCTTCTATACCAATTTCTTCCGGGTTGACCCCTTTTATTGCGTACCACGACCACACTAAACCGCCACTGAGACTTTAAACATAAGGATGGTGAGAGCTTATTCACGTAAAAGAGTGCATGGTAATTTTGAGGCTTCAACTTAATCATCTAGTTATTTGGATTTACATATATACGGACTATATATGTGCAAGCTATGCATCGGAGAGAACGTGTTATAAAATGAAATGAAGATTACTACCCGACATTCTGTCTGAATAAAGAGCGTTAATTCTGTTATTTATCGTAATATGGCATTTATAAAGAGCGTTTATGCAAAGTTGTGAGCTAGCAACTGTTTGTCACACCTCTACGTCTATGTTAAATAAGGATTAACTGTCATGTGGACTGTTTTTATGGAGATGTAACGGTGAGGTAAGTGGACATAACTTGTGTAAAACCCGAAGGTACATATATGAGATTGGAAGGGTTTTACATACAAGTTATGACCACTTACCTCACCGTTACATCTCCATAAAAATAGTCCACATGACAGTTAGGTTTTACACAAGTTATGTCCACTTACCTCACCGTTACATCTCCATAAAAACAGTCCACATGACAGTTAATCCTTATATTTATATACATTTAGCGAGAAAGCCACTTTTGTAAATATATTTAAATCGAAAAGTGTATCGTGACAAGATCAGCCCAAAATACCCAATAGCACCCTTGCCAAATGTTAATAGGAACAATTTCTCTTCATATTGAAACCCGATGATGTATTAAATCAATCCTGCGCGAGTCCAAATGCGCCCAAAACATTACGCGTTCGTCTTTCCAAACCTAATGACGTATCGATGGTGTTATTAGCTTGGTGTTATGAGGCGTTACGCATTCACCGAGAAATAACTGCAACTAGCCACGTGGGCGCCGACCAATCAGAATGCTGGATTTAGTGATGACAACACTTAGTGTGTAAATATAAACCATTAACACACAATATCTTATCAGTTATACCAATCCTATCGACAACGTCCCGGTGTATGTTATGGTGACAACCACACATATTCGTTTAAGCGCCGAAGAGGCGTATGCTAGAAATATATATACATATGGTTATATATACGATATTTTCTATCAAACTTCTAAGTTGTACTACTTGTACTATTACGAAAAATAATTGATAACCTGACTACTCCCTTTAGTTCCTCGCTGTAATAGTTGGGGACGAATCTCCCCCATAATTAGTAATTTTTTCCAATTTCTCTGTTGAAAATGATCAAACAGGCGCATGCGTTGTGATCATATCGGCGTACCGATCTCCTTCCAATCTCATATATGTACCGTTATGTTATAAAATATTTTGCATTGTCATATATCATCATGTTTAATGATGTGTGGACTGTATATTATGTATGTTGTATATTGTGCTGGGAGAAGACTGGCCCAACGTTGCGTTTTTGTTTTTATTAACACTGTATGTTATACAGTTTAGAAGAATAAACAATATCAAAATATGAATATCATGAAAGAGAAATTAATAGAACACGCAAGTTGCCTCTTCTGCAATCTAAATATATATATCTACATCAAGCCGTGTCATATTTTATCGAAACATAAAGGATTCTGTCAGATTGAGCCAATAATTAGTATATATGCCCTCTCGTCTGGCTACTTGTTTACTGAGTATATGTAAAGACACGAAATGCCAATTATGTGGCGAAAATGTCTGGTGAATACCATTTTTTTTTATTTTGTGTACAGAACTTAACGACCTGCGAGAAATCTATATCCCGAAGTATTACTGGGAAAATCCTAACAAAAATAAATTCTACAGATTGTTGTTACTGCTAAATATTAGTATATTGAAAAGAGTGAGCATTTTCTTAAAATTGGCGTTTAAAAAGTTACCATGACGCTAATATTATATTATACTATATATATATGACTTATACCATTCAAGAAACATATTCCTGAATGTGTTAGCTTTATTTGCCTTTATTATTAATGCCATACAATATGATGGAAGGATTTATTGATGTACATACATGTTATGTATTGTTTGTTTTGTATATATGTTGTAGTATGTTGCAACTTCGATGTTGACTTTGCCAACCTTTTCATCCGACGCTTCTTGAGACCTGGAGCCTTTCGCCGTTTCCTGGATAATAGACTGGTTCGCCGTGTGCATACCGAGAAGACCATACACTCGTTACTTGATTGCTCACACAAAGACTGTCTCCAATCATTGAGGTAATGCATCTTGCTTGAAAACCCATTCTCAACTTGCGCCGGTGTGAATGAAGACACAAGGCCAAGTCGATGACAGCTAGGGAAATTAGAGCGTTATTCTTGTATTTGGCATACATATAAGGCCAGAATTGCTTGAATTAACTTGAGTCGCCCAAACTCGGTAATGATGGATATTGTGTTGATATTATTTTCAACTAAATGTTCAATAAAAACATTAAAGTGATGTGAAACACTCCGGTAGGGTGATCAAATAGAAATGGAGAATAATCTTGCTCAAAATGGTAATTTTTACAAATATTATATCCAAATTGACAACAAACACCGCCATTCTCGATGCCGAAATCGTTTTCGTTAGCTTATCGCAGATAGTTGCGTCCCGAATCGAGTAATAAATATTTACAATTGCGCGTAGTTCAGACGATGGATTGGTAAGGTTGATTTGTTAGAAATGTTCGGCGATGTTACTAGAATGCTATATTCATCCAGCAGTGTTGTATTGCTAAAATATAAAGTGAGGGAACTGACCATTCATCGCGAAATCTGGATATAACACTTGCATTTGGTTGAGGAGTTCTTTGTACTCATCAAACTTCCGCTGTCCACACGAATCCATCGTCGCGAAGAGTCTATCCTCCATTGCCATGCACCAGGATTCCATCAATAAGACTCTCGTTGATTCCGACAAGCCGGGCATCAGATTCCAGACGGATGCTGCCAAAACTGCCTCTCTTCATTCCTTCATTTGCAATCAGATTCGTTCCGGTTTTGTTCTTTAGTGATTCAATAGCATGCAATGTCCGCTCAATGCACCTATCTGTCCTTATCAGGTTCATGCCCCTGTGCTACAATAACTCCGATAATCGGGTCAGCTCAAATAGCACACCATGCATCGTTGCCAAATCCAGCAGGAATTCTTCTGATTGAAGTCGTCCCAAACCCTCGAAAGTAGCTGATGACTTAGTTCCCTCGTTGGCTTTTTGCTTGAAATGAACATAGAGCTCTCCGTAGTTCCCCCAGACAAGTGAGACCGTCCTGTAGCTGCTTTCTTACCCACCTAGTGCTGAGAAAAACTCCGATCATTGTTATTTCTGTTTCGAGGGTACTGGCTACCTCCTGCAACTCCCTTTGATTTTTTGATGACTGATTTTTTACGGAATGTATTTTTTCTATGAATATCTTAAAATGTGACACGCCGTTCAAATTACTGACAGCATCGCCCACAGTTAGTTCCAATCGATGACTCAAGCAATGCCATGTTATAATATTAGGATAGTCCTTCCGAATAAGCTCCATCACGCGAAACTTCTTACTAGTTAACGTGCTAGCTCCATCGCTCGTGAATGCGACCAAATGTTCAGAAAGATATTGGTGATCAAAGCCTGATTCCTTTAGACATTCTTTAAGATCTGTGTAGATGGCGGCCGCACTTTCACCGTCACTAAGTACCACCATTAATGTGTAGATGGCGGCCGCACTTTCACCGTCACTAAGTTCCACCAAATCAAGGAAGATAAACTGTGGATCACCCAATGAACCTATTTGTGTGAAACAATTAGTGTTAATTTCTTAGAAACTGTCGTGGATTCGTCAATAAGAATTGATATCTTGCCCCTGTTGTCTCGAATTGATTTGCAAATTCGTGAGGACATCTCTTGTGCAATATGCCTCGCAACGTTGACAGCATAATTACGGGAGTGCAACACTACAACCATATCAGCACCATTCAGACATTGAAGCTCGGTCAGATCACAGTGATCTGAAAAGGGCCTGTCCTTCGCAATAAAATATACAGTACGAAACACATTTTCGATTGTTTTCATGTGTTTTTCTTGCATGGAATCGACATTTGTTGTTATTCTATCATTATCCTTCTGCCTGATGAGATCAGCTGCCTTTTTGTGGGCATCAGAATTGGAATGCAGTTGAATTTTCTTGAGCAACGAAGTGAATTCGGATTCATGGGATTTGCCTGTCGCCTCGATGGTAACATCTCGCCATTCCCTGCCAATATACAGTCCCTGTGTCTTGTTCACACCAAACTCTTCCACCCTCCCGCCATCACAACACCCTAGCTTCCCATCAATACAAACGATCCATTCATAAGCAATTTGTTTGGTTTCCCACATTCGCATTGTCCACACTGCACAACAGGTTTAATTTTGGTTGTTGCAATTATATCATTACCCTCGTTTGTCAATCTTTTACTCTTACAGTAATGCCCAAAGTAATTGACAACTTAACCACAGCAGAATTATGGGTAATTTTTCAGGATTTAGTCGGAAATATGGCTTGTTGCCATTCATCGGAAAGCTCTAACCACAGCATAATTATGGGTCGAGAGCTTTCCGATGAATGGCAACAAGCCATATTTCCGACTAAATCCTGAAAAATTACCCATAATTCTGCTGTGGTTAAGTGGTCAATTACTTTGGGCATTACTGTAGGAGTGGTACAAGCAGGCTCGGTCTCATTTTCATGTTTATTCTGTTCAGTCAGATCTGCACCACTGTCAGATTGAGATTTGTGTTTATTGAAGAAAGACGATAAAACACACGGCCGAAGCATTTTATTTTATTTTCAAATTTAGCACCAATAGAGAATAACAAACAGATATGACGTACAGGAAATTAAGAATTCAACCAAATAGTTGATATAGATTTCTGACACTTTTAATACGCTCCGTTCTCAAAAATTGTAAACGGAGCATATTGATCAGTCCCCAACTATCCACCCATGCATGGGGCTTTGCTTCCAGACACCAGAGTAACACCTTACAACTTGTACACATTTACGTTATGTAACAACTGGGCTAGATACGACTCTGACACTCCGAAGCGGTAGTATGTATTCACGACGTTGTTTGACAGTGTGTGCTACTACTTAATATGACAGTCGAAACAATTCATGACGTCAAAATAACAAACCCGTTAACGATTCACGGCCGATGATCATTAGAAATTACAAAGAATGTAATTTTATGTGATCCGCCGCCTTTAATAATGGCATACAATGTATTACATTGACCAAATTCGCCGTTCCCTTTCGTTCCTTCTGGCGAAAAATTGAGGGGGCGCCGTTCCCACAAAAAAACATCCCTGTCCTCTAGTTGGCATAACTCCTGAATACTAACTTACTAGTTTCACGCACCCGTTACTCTTCCTAGTCTTCTATAACATACATTAAACCCATACTCGTGGGCGCTGGTGTTATCTTGCTTGTATCAGATTAGGTCAAATGGAATCTTTGCGTATATGAACGTAGATGGCAGCCTTTACCAAGCGTGACGACATCAGACGTGCATATATTTGAGGTCCGTTGAATGTCGAAGCAACGAGATTTATATGTAAACAGAGCCTTGTTTTCCAGAGAATTTCAACTTCTCGCGCTATCAGAAAATGCATGTAAACAATAAATTAAACGATCGTATTATCACTTTACCTTTTTCTATCACAGTATATGTAATATCATTTTTGAAGACAGCTTCTTCGTGTATAAGTGAGATGACTAATCATATGCAGGGGTTCACGTGACTGCCTGGGTTCTATACGTAGTATGTCTTTTGAATGAAAATCTGTTATAGAAGAGCAACGGGAGGGGTCTTGGTCCAGAACAGCATCAACCCAACCAATTTCCCAAGCTGTTGTGGACTGAGAAGACTTGGTCTATACATGTCAATGTATCATGTAGGCTATTCCTGAAGCATACAATATTGTACCTGCTGGGGGAAGATCAATGCAGGCCTTAAAATCCATAACATTTTGCTACAATGAAATATAGCCTTTTACGGGAATCAAACTAAGAATCATGATTCTGATTCTCGTCAGATTTTAAGCCCTGCCTTGATAAAGGATGGAAATGACAATGGTGTCTGTCATATATCACCAAGGTAATACATATTTTATATAAAGGGCATTGAAACTGTATTCTAATGCGCTTTTTAATTTGATCGATTATTATACGATCTTTATTGGATTTTTCAAGACTACATAAATGACATACAGTTTGGTATACCACACACAATGTGAACATTTTGCTATGCCTAAGAGTAAGAATGAGGGAAAGTACAAGTGAACATTATAATTATTTTAATAGCATGTTATCATCTACATGTATGCAACAAAATATGGATTGACCAATTATCCACAATTAAAATGCCAGATCTGCCCAACAACTAATTTCATCAAGGCAATGTCTTCAGTGTTTTTCACATGCAATACAGTACCAAACATCTAATCATTTATAAATCGGATGTTTTTGTAATGATAGCTACATATATAACTTTAAAAGTGGATGTCCATTTCGATTTTAGCAAAATATAGCACCATGTACATGTCCTTGTAGAAAAGCAACAGACCAAATATGGACAACATTTTATATTTGTTTTAATTATTGCGTTTACATCAAAACATATACCGTTGTATCTCTCACCCTGGGTATCTCCCCACCATCCATGTATTTTTTCTCTAATTATTTTATATTATTATATGAAATGACGAGAAAACTACTTTTTGGGGGAGGAATTCTTTTTATTTTTTAGTCCAACTTGTTAATGTGATTTGAAACACCCCGGTAAGGTGACCAAATATAAAAGTAGTTATTTTTTATAAATATTATATCCAAATTGATGACCTGTACATCGTCATTCTTACATTTAAATTTAATGCAGTGACTCTCGGAGGCGAAATCGTTTACGTTAGTTTATCGCTGATAGTTGAGTCCCGAATCACGATGTAAATATTTACAATTCAGCATTAGTTCAGACGATGTTTTCTATGGAGTGATACCGTCGATTTGCTTGAAATATTCGGTGATGCTCGTACAATGCTACATTCCTACTGTTGGCATATCGCCTGACTACTAACTCATCGGTTTCACATACCAGAAAAAGTACATAATATGTCTTTAACCCATCACAACAACCCAGTAGCGTATATATGTCAAAATATCATCTTATGATTTTATCCCCTATTTTCCGTGAAACGGAAAGAAATTAACTTTCCAAGAAAAATTTGTTTGAGTCATGGTTTGGGGCGGGAGGAAGATACCTGGGCCTGATTATACCCCATCCACAACCCAGCAGCTACTTATGACAAAAAATGAACTTATTATTTCATTACTTATTTTGCTTCATATAGCCATGAAATGGTGAGATAATCAGGCCTCAGTATTCCCCCTCCCACCCTAAACCCCGACTAAATGAATTTTTCTCAATTAAATTTAATTTCTTGCCATTTCATGACTTTATATAAAGCAATATACATGTAAGTGATAAACAAAATTGTCATATGTAGCTGCTGGGTTTGGGGGGGGGAGATATTCAGGCCTGTGTAATTTATCCCACCCCAAACTCTGACTCAATCAAATTTTTCATGGATATATAGGGTAATATAAGCGATATAACATTAGTTTATTTTTTGTCATATGTAAATGCTGGGTGTGGGAAGATATTCAGGCTTGGTATCTATCCCCCCCCTCCACACCCAACCCTGACTCAAACAACTTTTTCTTGAAACAAGTTTATTTGTCGCTGTGACGGTTTCATGACTATAAAAGCAAAATAAGCAATAAATTAATACCTGTACGTTTATTTTGTTTGTCATGTTTATTTTGTTTGTCATATGAGTGGGTGTGAGCATTTGACAGACTGAATATAGTACAAAAAGGGGGAGATGCACTGGGGGAGATATCATGGTACACCCGGTAAACAAACCATAAGACCATGGATAACGAAATAGACACCTGGTAAACACGAAACATGGTACACCAGGTAACAAACCATAAGACCATGGATAACGAAATAGACACCCGGTAAACAATTTTGTGCGGAAGTTGTCCAATATACATGTATCCATGAGAACAAGTGGATGGACAAACGCATGCCCACTGTCATTCATCAGAACATATGTCGAGTTTCTTACACATTTGTCAGTTTGCATCAACTAAATTAGAGGAATTGAATGTTAACTCTGAGATATTCCATAATATTTCTCTTGTCATTTCAGGTGTTCATGTAGCCTATGTACGGTGGTGGAGTCTATATGTGAGTACAGATGTTGCCATGATATGGAGAAAGTTGAGGCCAAGCTGAAGGAAGTGACCAAAGCGTTTTCAGAGGAAGGAGACTTTAAGTGTATCACAGAGACTGCCCCCTTCAGGAGTGTGTGCCTGGACCCATGTATGGGTACTTGAAGTTGCATGGTTTTGATACTAGCAGCAATATAGTCATCCGTTTAATGGACCTCTGCACAACAAATACAGCCAAATATCATAGACACTTTATTCGGTGGTGCTATGGCTACATTGGTCTACATAACCGCAGACCTCTTCCATCTTGTATAGTGAATGCCATCAGGCATGCTTTCCCAGATGATGGTGGAAATTGCAGGGGCTTACGTTTACCTGAGCTGGAGAATGAATAAATGAATGAAATCATTATAGATTGTTACAATGTATAACACACTGTTTATGCCATATTTCTGTTTGGCATACGAACAAAGTCTGTATATCTTACTATTCTTTCTGTTTATAGCTGTTTTTGACGGAGGTGAATATTTTAACAGCACACACACCGCCAACACCGCCCGTATCTTTAAAACAGAAGTGTCTGAGAAACAGATAATTAACTTTGTGTGGCCTAAATTGAATTTGAGTCTGCATTCAGACTACACTATTATCAGCTCATTTCTTTACATTTGATTTAGTTTTCTTCCTGAGTGTCATAGACTTGTGGGCAATTTAGCAGCTACTTTCTTGGTTATTTTCTTGACTCGGCTTTGATGGGTGCTAACGCATCTTCTTTACTGATTCTTGTTTTGGAGCTACATAATGGTGGGGGTACCTTCAGGCTGAACTTGATCTTTTACGATTTTTGGAATAGGGCTAATACATCTGATACACATTCATCAACATAATCTGAAAAAGAAATATCTGATCCTTGTGATATTGTGGAGTTTTGAGTGATTTTAATCTCATTGAACAAAATTTCCATATGTCACTTCTGAGCTAAAAAGGAAAAAAACATGGGTTTTAATACATCGTCAACAAGTTTGGCCATGTTCTCGGATAGAGTTCCTATTCCAGATACAATAGTTCGGTCAGGTACATTATGTTTGTGGATCTTCGGGAGGAGATACAGACTTCCTGGTCGAGGATCACTGGGTATTAAAGGAGATTTCGATCAGCCTTGGACATCTCATCAAGAAATTCTCAGAGCTCGGTCTGGAAGGCGGTTGTCGGGTCGGTTTGGAGGCGCTCGTAATACTCTGTGTCGGAAAGTTGACGTTGAGCTTCATTGACATTATCAGTTTTGTTTAGCACTACTGTCGCTCCGCCTTTATCCGAAGGTTTTATCACAATGTTTGGATTACCGCGGAGGGTGGAAATAGCACGCCGCTCTGGTGGTTTTAAATTGTACAGTAGTTTTTTGTTCTTCGACAGAATGTCGCGTTTAACTCTGTTCCGAAAAAGATCGATGTAAGTAACTAACTTAACATTACGTCCGGTAGGAGGGGTCCACTTTGACCGCTTCTGTAGATTATAAGATCCGCAAACCTCAGGCTCATCGCGGCCATGGAAGTATTCTCTCAAACGAAGTCTTCGGAAATAGTCCTTCAAGTCCGCGCAAGTTTGGCGGTTTTTGACGGAGGTGAATATTTTAACAGCACACCCACCGCCAACACCGCCGTATCTTTAAAACAGAAGTGTCAGAGAAACAGATAATTAACTTTGTGTGGCCTAAATTGAATTTGAGTCTGCATTCAGACTACACTATTATCAGCTCATTTCTTTACATTTGATTTAGTTTTCTTCCTGAGTGTCATAGGCTTGTGGGCAATTTAGCAGCTACTTTCTTGGTTATTTTCTTGAATCGGCTTTGATGGGTGCTAACGCATCTTTACTTATTCCTGTTTTGGAGCTACATAATGGTGTGGGTACCTTCAGGCTGAACTTGATCTTTTACGATTTTTGGAATAGGGCTAATACCTCTGATACACATTCATCAACATAATCTGAAAAAGAAATATCTGATGTTATGATCATTGTGATATTGTGGAGTTTCGAGTGATTTTAATCTCATTGACCAAAATTTCCATAAGTCACTTCTGAGCTAAAAAGGCAAAAAAAAACCTATCCATCCATGCGAATTAAAAGCAACTGAAATTTAAATATTGAATTAAAATATGACCAAATATATACAGCGTTCGCGCTGGCGCTTGACAAATTTGCCAGTGACATAAACTATTTGCACTTGGAAAATAAAAGCAAAATTCATTTGGGAAAAAAATTCATTTGGCAAGTGGAGTTTTAATTATGGGATATGAACTATTTAGTCATGAAATATCATTGAAGGTGGATTATTCATTGCATGTGCCGACTTACTGTACTTTCTTATTTTGCCTGTTTTTGTGATAAAATTTTACATTATATAACAAAGATACAAAATTTCAATATCCCCAATTATACCGTCAATTAAATTGGCAAATCATTTTGAAATTTGGTTAAAAAGAATTATTTGGCAACATTTTTGACAAGAGAACATTTTTATTCAAGTTCGACCCTGAATATAAATATTCATATTTAGGCTAAAATAAAATAATTGCTTGGTTTAGACCCCCCTCCCCTTCTGATGTTTGAGACTCCCAGAAAATCAGGGAATAAATATTCTTTAAAAAGGCCACTTACTGTAGGGTGAAGATTCCAATATGGCATTGAGAGTATGCCCATCCTTATACTTGGGGTATGATAATGCCCATCTCAAGTTGCCTTCTTTCGTCTTGGTCTGCTTCCTCGTGGAATTTTCATTATAGTGGAGGGCTGCGATCATCGTTCTGCAGTAACCATATAAGACAACAATATCAAGACATGTCAAAATTTTAACTTTAGTTGACATTTTCAAGTTGATTTGAAATTCTTACCGGGTATTTCAAATGGTGTATTATATTATCTCAAAGAAACTAAATCAAAGTTTGTAGTCTGTTTCTTTATCATCCTTTTCAATGTTTAAAAGATGGTCTATCTCTTCCTAAATACGTTTTATAGTTTCTGGGGTATACAATAATAGAAATGAGTTGGAAGACAAATGTTTGGAAATGCTTCAATCGATTAATATTGAATTTACTAGTATAAGGATGTTTTCTTATATAATGCGATAATCAATTGGGAGAATTTTTATGTTAAATTTGTTTTATTGATTTATCCTGCATGATATACTCAGAACAAACGCAAGCCGTAAAATGTGCCAAATTGATTGTATGTATATTATACCAGAAATAATTCGAAATAAAATAAATATTAATTGATAGAAGCGTTTTTGGACAGGAGTATTCAATTCCTATCTATTATTTTATACCCAGGAAACTATATAAAACGTGTTATCGGAAGAGATTAACCATCTTTCAATTGAATACTCGCTGCCATGTTCCCATTCATTTGCAAGACATGTGTTTGTTGTTTCCATTAACCGATTGTCATTACCAATGAATAATTGAATTGGAATCTATAAGCTACATGTGGTCCCAGGAGATGATTACATAATTAAAATGTATATATTTAGTACTAGATGTGCAAATCGCATCAGAAGAAATGGGTTCAGCTATCTCGTGTTTCTCCTACCCACCTTGATCACATTCCAGCATATGAGAAATGGAGTCTTTTTGGTACACAATGATTTAGAAGTCAGTTTAAGTTTTCCAAACGACTGGTCTGGCCATATGGTGACATCTTTGTCACCTGGTTGACAACTCTTGTTTTTGTCAGTAACTCCCAACACCCCAGCTGGTTTAGACCCTATTAATTATATAGATAAAAAAATTGATTTTAGTCGAAATGCGGCATTAAAAAAAAGTGGTGGTGACAAATGGGGGGTGTTAGAGGTTAGACATTCTATAGTTGGAATTTTCCGAAAAAGTTGGTTGAAATTGAACTTATTTTTTTCTTTTACATCTAATATCAGTGTGATATATGTTGTTTTCACAGTAAAAGTTATCCACTTTTAGTAAATATTTCAGACTGAATTGGTAAATAATTCAGACTGAAATGCTGTCAGTTGGAAATTATGAGCGAATTGCAAATAAAATATTGGATTTCGGGGTATGGCGGAGTTTGAATTTCCAAGTTATACATCCTCATTGCATAGAGAGACTATTCTTGTCCCTGTGTTGAAATAGTCTATGAGAAAACAACAAGAAGTCAGTCATCAGATCGGCTGGTAGTATAGCTGGAAGGAAATGGAACAATTACACAAAATATTATCCAAGTGATACATGAGTGTGTTAAAACCCCCTCCCCTGAATATCAGTAAAGTTTGGGGATGAATACTGAATACCAATTAACAGAGGGCCTGACCACTGCCACCACGTACACAAATTGTTGTAGGAAGTCTTTCATTTTATTGTTTAAGACTGCTCGCTTGCTTACAAATCATTCTGAGACACCGAACTTGGCATATTCATTTGAAAATAGGCTCGATCAAGCCATTACGAATTGTAACTGAAAAAACACTTAAATAAAAAATGGTAGATTTAATTACGAAAATGTATGTGATGGCAGTGACCGGAAAATGGCCTGAATCCCGCGTAACAAAAAAAGGGGTTGACACGCTCATACTTTTAACTTAGCACTTTTACTACTCTTACCAGAGTACTGTACATAGGTGAAAATGGCAGACATGTTACGCTGCTACTCTTAACTGGTTCTAACCAATCCCTTTCACCATCATACTGTCCATGATAACAGTTTTCGTGTATATTCTGTATATGTTCAGGACAAGACAGCCACTTTCTTCGAATAGTTTCAATGTCACCTGGTTTTGTGGATGCTGTGCACCAGTATAAATGACAAGTTATGCTTCGCAGCCATGCACCAATATTTTTCATCCCTTTTCTTTTTGACAGCTTCTCTATTTTCGTTTTAATTGCTGTGAATGTGATATTTTAACATAAGTTAACATTTTCAAATTGATTTGAAATTCTTACCGGGTATTTCAAATGGTGTATTGTATTGTCTCAAAGAAACTAAAGCAAAGTTTGTATTCTGTTTCTTTATCTTTATCTAATCTTTTCAATGTTTAAAAGATGGTCTATCTCTTCCTAAATACGTTTTATAGTTTCTGGGGTACACAACAATAAAAATGAGTTGGAAGACAAATGTCTGGAAATGTTTCAATCAATTAGTATTTAATTTACTAGTATAAGGATGTTTTCTTATATAATGCGATAATCAATTGGGACAAATTTTATGTTAATTTGTTTTTATTGAGTTATCCTGCATGCTATACTCCGAACGAACGCAAGCCGTAAAATGTGCCAAATTGATTGTATGTATATTATACCAGAAATAATTTAAAATAAAATACATATTAATTGATAGAAGCGTTTTTGGACAGGAGGATTCAATTCCAATCTATTATTTTATACCCAGGAAACTATACAAAACGTGTTATAGGAAGAGATGAACCATCTTTCAATTGAATACACATTGGCATGTCCCCATTCATTTGCAAGACATGTGTTTGTTGTTTCCATTAACCGATTGTCACTACCAATGAATAATTGAATTGGAATCTATAAGCTACATGTGGTCCCAGGAGATGATTACATAATTAAAATGTATATATTTAGTACTAGATGTGCAAATCTCATCAGAAGAAATGGGTTCAGCTATCTCGCGTTTCTCCTACCCACCTTGATCTCATTCCAGCATATGAGAAATGGAGTCTTTTTGGTACACAATGATTTAGAAGTCAGTTTAAGTTTTCCAAACGACTGGTCTGGCCATATGGTGACATCTTTGCCACCTGGTTGACAACTCTTGTTTTTGTCAGTAACTCTTAACACCCCAGCTGGTTTAGACCCTATTAATTATATAGATAAAAAAATTGATTTTAGTCGTAATGCGGCATTAAAAAAAAGTGGTGGTGACAAATGGGGGAAGGGGGTGTTAGAGGTTGGACATTCTATAGTTGGAATTTTCCGAAAAAGTTGGTTGAAATTGAACTTATTTTTTTATTTTACATCTAATATCAGTGTGATATATGTTGTTTTCACAGTAAAAGTTATCCACTTTTAGTAAATATTTCAGACTGAATTGGTAAATAATTCAGACTGAAATGCTGTCAGTTGGAAATTATGAGCGAATTGCAAATAAAATATTGGATTTCGGGGTATGGCGGAGTTTGAATTTCCAAGTTATACACCCTCATTGCATAGAGAGACTATTGTCCCTGTGTTGAAATAGTCTATGAGAAAAACAACAAGAAGTCAGTCATCTGATCGGCTGGTAGTATAGCTGGAAGGAAATGGAACAATTACACAAAATATTATCTAAGTGATACATGAGTGTGTTAAAACACGTCCCCTGAATATCAGTTAAGTTTGTGGGTGAATACTGAATACCAATTAACAGAGGGCCTGACCACTGCCACCACGTACGCAAATTGTTGTAGGAAGTCTTTCATTTTCTTGTTTAAGACTGCTCGCTTGCTTATAAATCATTCTGAGACACCGAACTTGGCATATTCATTTCGATCAAGCCATTACGAATTGTAACTGAAAAAACACTTAAATAAAAAATGGTAGATTTAATTACGAAAATGTATGTGATGGCAGTGACCGGAAAATGGCCTGAATCCCGCGTAACAAAAAAACGGGGTTGACACGCTCATACTTTTAACTTAGCACTTTTACTACTCTTACCAGAGTACTGTACATAGGTGAAAATGGCAGACATGTTACGCTGCTACTCTTAACTGGTTCTAACCAATCACGTTCACTATCATACTGTCCATGATAACAGTTTTCGTGTATATTCTGTATATGTTCAGGAGAAGACAGCCCCTTCTTCGAATAGTTTCAATGTCACCTGGTTATGTGGATGCTGTGCACCAGCATAAATGACAAGTTATGCTTCGCAGCCATGCACCAATTTTTTCCATCCCTTTTCTTTTTGACAGCTTCTCTATTTTCGTTTTAATTGTTGTGAATGTGATATTTTATGGATATATCAGGTAATGCTTCTACGGTACAAGGTCTACCCTCAAGCATTTTAATTCCAACAATTATACTATACATCCTACCTACCATACATGTTAACTAAATTTGAGCCACTAGTTCAGCAACTATAATTGAAGAATGGATGTTTTGTTGGCTGATATCGAGAAACGGCTTTTGATTTCCCTTGCATTTGAATTAAATTGAAATAAATTACATCATAACAATTGTTATTTTGTAAGGATTGTGTGTATGCTTCTGTTTCATTCGGTGTTTAATTTTGAAGGAAAAAATCATGAAATCAAAGCAGAGGCATCATTATTCAAAAAGATATTCATAATTTACCTTTCACTACATGCCAACAGTCAAAGTAGTGAGGCGTTGTCACATTCTCCCTCAACCACTTTGTAATTTGCATATCAGTGATGAAGGCTTTGACATTGAGGTTTTCAACAACGTGTCTGGAGCTTTTTAGGCCTTCAAACTCCATAGCATTGGAAGATGAGACTTCATTTTTCTAAGTTGAAGGAAAAAATATGTCAGCAGCACTCAAACCATTTGGAAGGGTTTAAAGACACAGAAATGACAGTAACATATGCGATGTCCATAAGACTGATACCGGAGAACAGGAGGGGTGTTGGTACGAAAAAACTCAATTGGATGACTAAATGTACTAGAATCCTCGGAAATGACTTCAAATTGCGTGCGACACCAAATACGTCAACCATTCTAATGGAGTGTGTCAACTATCGACTTTGTTCTGAAATGGTTGAAAAAACTGTACACGGCATGAATATGCAAAAAGTTGAGGCTTTTAACAGGACCGCAGTAAATAAATATTAATATTTTACACCTCACACTGAAAATTTCAAACATGAAAGCACAACATTGGTAATAATCCAATGTTTTTTCTGAATTTTTTTAATTCAAGCAGGTATGATTTCCTTCATTTTTTATCTATAAATATAAACTATCCAATTAACCAACCAAGGAGCGGTGTGTATTTAGTACTCTCTTCCATCTTGGTCCAAAATCCGTTGGAGGGCGCCCTCCCTCAATTAATACACTGTAACCTAAATTCTTTCAAAACCATGGGAAAGAGATGGTAACATGTATGTGTGAATATTAGATTTATTCCTCTTTGATAAATATTATTAACCCAGAAAGCAATAGAGTTATACCTCTTATGATATCACACTATATTGGGGGTACTAAAAGTGGTCGGTGAAAATGAAATAATTGACCTGTCTTCTGAGTGACACAGTGTTAGTATTGATTTTATCAGGATACCAAGCTCACCTTAACACACAGGCTCTTGATATAAACTGTAACGAGCTGTTTCTACTCTTCCTCTCTATGTTTCATCTCTCCTGATATATTCCGTTTTCTGATACGTTCTTTATTCTCTACATCACATTTAACGTCCCTGAACTTTTGATTGCAGTCTGTATTATTAGATCGTGTGTAAGAACCTCTGATTGTGAGTGGTGGATCTGCAGCGATGGGTGAGTTGAGAATTCTCTCTGACACCGCCTGCTCCTTCGTATTGAATATGCCATCTTCGCTGATGCCAAGCATCGTTAGTTCAGTCGGCAACAAGTGAATTTTTGAGTTGCAGTGGAGATATTGGAATTAGTTGTCTGAATGGCTGAACACAGTCGTGAACAGATCTGTAGATCATCGTAATATGCAGCAGCACTCACGATGAATTTGCAATAGCACAATGATTTCAAATAGCCCAATGCTTTTAACCCTTTACCCAACAGAACGGCCCTGTGCCAATGCATTCTCTTATATATGCGAGTCGACCATAGGTCGCCTCGCATATATAAGAGAATGCATTGGCTTAACACATTAAAAATTATCAAATTGTTAAAGAATGTAAGAAAAAATGGTAAAAAGTGTTAAAAAAAGATTTTTTTTAGGCCAATGCATTCTCTTATATATGCGAGGCGACCTATGGTCGACTCGCATATATAAGAGAATGCATTGGCACAGGGCATAACTGTAACCATCACAATGTGATCAAGGAGCCGGTTCCAATGATATCCATATTTGTATGGTTCTATTGAGACAGACCGAAGATATTTTAGGCTGTTGAAGCTTTATTTGGCCGGTTTTGGCCGGTTTGTTGGGTAAAGGGTTAAGGGCTTCTCTTTCCTCGGTGTCGTTCAAAACATGGAAAATTAGTGGAAACCAATTGTCCAGGAGAGCTTTCATTGCCCGAAATTTGAACTCCGCAAACATGGTTTCTGATGATTTTGAGATTTTAGTCACGTGACAACTCATGGTATCACAATGTTTTGTAACTAATAATAATAATAACCAGTTTTATATAGCGATTAACCAATTACTTGCTCTAACACGCTTGATACAATATTACCACAGTCATGTATACAAGCCAACCAATGAACCGCCTGCAGCCATTGCAGGCGCTGCTCTAGTTTGATCAGAACATGCTGTGATACTCATCAATATGACAAGCTGACCGGTACTCGTTTAACGGATGAGTGATGCTAAGCCGACACAGTACGAGCGACCTTGCTCAAGGGTCACAACTTGGCGCGGGTTTTGAAACAGCGAGCAATCCGACAATCTAAAGCAACTGAGTCCAATCTAAAGGTAGTTTCTGAAATGGTATCATATGTCTTGAAGGAACTTCACAAAACTTCTGTAGGCTCTCAACAGCATGATGCACTGACAGCTCAAATCTGTAGCTGAAACAGTTCACCGCCACACACCATGAAATGACTGTTCTCATTTGGGTCATTTGCACCACTCAGATAAAAAGAAACTGATAGTGGGTATGCTTATTTTGGACACTCATTGCTTCGTGGTATACTAGAGATCATAGCAGTACAGTACACAAGTTCAGGTTTGAGCATAGAAATGCAAGTTATTATATGGTTGGAAGGAAGGCTTGACGTTAATCAGGTGAAAAGCTGAGAGTGCTTATAGTCTTGTTGTGAGAATGACCTGTCGTCTTTAACGAACTCAACCGTTGTTACAGCTGTCCGTTTTCTTAATAAGGTGATAGTGCATAAAGTCTTGTTTTCCACTTGGCAACGGAAAATATATTTAAATTATATATTTGCACCCTCTCATCTGTTATTTCCGGCCTTTCGGTGTTTTGCAATGTACATGTATCTAAAGCATGTGTATTTGACATCAAGTAACGGACGTCGTGTGCGTTCATCGGTAATTTCGTAATCTTGTAAAATGTTAATTGTGTTCCATAGTATTCGAGCAAATGTTTTCTTTTAAATGACTCGCATTGTCTATTGGAGTTTAACACTGCCAGTCCAGTCGATTACTCTTTGTTCGTAACATACATCGACATGAAATGACTTATATGATATTATCAGTGAGCCTTCTTTAATTGGCATTCATTCCAGCAGCGATTAATTGGGATTCATTCCAGCAGCGAATTGCTTGGTTTTGGGCAAATGGAGTGTCCCTAACACTCCAGCTTTGTGCTATTCTATAGTCCGAGAATTGTCCATCTTACCAAAATACAAAAACTAGCTTGATGGGCTGATAAATTACCAACTTAGAGACTTTGGTAGTACAACAATAACAGGCGTACATATGGCATCGGTTCGAAAATTGTATACGAGATTGAATGACGAGTGCGAATGTTGAACGATAGGATTATTGCTGGGTTTATTGCGCACTCATTTCTCAACCCTTTGCTGTACACGGGAATGAATTGTGATATCATGTTAGGCTGCTGTGTTCAAATCATACATGGGCGTATATAGAGCAGCCTGTTCTCCCTTAAATAAGCTCATTTAGAACTTATTTAAAAAACGAAATAAGCCCGACGAACCATATGGACGCTCTTTATAACGTGATTTCACTGCTGCCCGCAACATTCAACGAAATAACGAGTATAAGTCCTATATGTGCTTATTTCAGAATCAAATAGGTTCCATATTAACATATGTGAATATTTAGGTCCTGTGTGAACCTATTTGCACGATTATATGTTGTGTAGATATATATTGGGATGTTGTTCATTTAACAGAGAGAAGTTACCATCGATAAATAAGAGGATGTCCATATACAGAGGCGATTCTCACAAAAATATTCAACATTTGTGAATTTCATTCAAAAAGTGGGTTGTGTGTCTTGATCTCATCTTTCTAATTTAAAAATTCAGGATTTTCTCACTTATTGTCGAATGAGTTAATTTTCCGATCATATATTTATATATATATAGTGTGCGTTGGATTGGATATTTGCGACAGTTGGAAATCTTGTCTAACGCTTGTAGAAATCAAACCGGATTGGTTGCGCATATAATTTTCCACAATTTAAAACATTTTTCGGTACAATGGGATGAAAGATGCAGCTAGGAATTTTACGTAGGACACCCGCACCCGAGAAGACTTGACAGGTACGTCCCTGGTTCCATCACTAAAACACAGCACTCAATTTGAGAGTTCAGACTGAAGAATAGGTTGTAATTATTCCAATAATTTATATTTCCAGAAAATTTGTCCGGTAAATTACAGTATATATATGATGTAGTCCTACATGCCTGCACATCCAGTCCAATTTGGGTTGCAACTCGAAGTTTGACATACCCACAACACTCACACACCCAAAAAGTAACACCAACCCACTTGGGGTACGGATGATAACTCTATGATTGAACGCGTACATCTCAAATTCTGCATATTTATTTTACATCTGAAACCCTCAACGCCCAGTTATATGGTGTATGGGGAATTGGGAAGACAACCATTACATGTGAAAATCAGATTTCGAATAGTGAATTGGCATGGCATATTCAAAACATGATGACTTGACAATAAATCACTTCTGAATTATATATATGCTGTGTCTCTGAGGTGGGTGGAAAGAGTTAATATTCTCAAAACTAATCAAGCGGTCAATGACAAATGTGTTCAAGGCGAAGAATGGGCGTTGCTAATCCTAGAAGGGAGATTGATGATAGATAATCTATATATGGAATGGGTGGGAAAGTATTTTCTCTAAACTAATCATTGGATAGATACAATGTAAGTACACATCACCAATGAAAAAAGTCATGCACACATAGGCCATCTACAGCCGAGGGTAAACAGTATGTAGAATTACTTCAATTTGATCACTTGTATCAGTACGCATATGTAAATGTAGCTTATCTCCCGATAACCCGCACATTATCAGCTTATAGTAGAACTTGTTTTTGTTAGAAAATCTGCATAGAATCGCCTCAATATTAGTCGATAATGTGCTGAAAATTAGCATTTTAGTCACAATATTGACTCATAATGAGGCGATTCTAGGTAGATTATGTGCGGATAATGACAAAAATAACCGAACTCATAACTTTTCAGGTGTACGTTCTTTAACACGTGTCTCCATTAGGGCCCGTGGCAAAACACGGCATAACAAGTATGAGTCCATTATCTGTTTATTTCCGAAACAAATATGTACATGTTTGACATTATATGTCGATTATGTGCGTATATGCTCGAGAATATGTTGGCCAATGGATGGAAAGTATTAATATTTTATAAAACAAAGCCATGGATCGATTATATAGGTGAGAGGTGTCATCAAACATGCACAGAATTTCAGAGTGGATTGGAATATTTATATCTCGTACATATGTATGTATGTGACAACTCCTATTTTGATAGACAATTGGATGCATAATTCTACAGAATACATATGTATTCTACTATTGTTATATACCATAGAATACATTGTGATTATACAGGCATTTGGCATAATTAAGCCATTGGACACTTATCATCGATCTGCATCAATTGGGACATTATTGAGTGGAGCAAAACTAGTTACCATACAACTGATATTTTGTTCATTATATATTAGCAGAATTTAAAGGCACGTGCGGCCTTGGCGGTGGGTATCCTGTGAAAATATATCCACCCGTCAAAAACGCCACAAACAGAAAGAACATCAAAATGTAGATAGACTTTGTCCGTATACAAATAAGAAATATCGCATAAACAGTATGTCATGGTTATATGTTTGACCATTGTTATGTAAACAACAGCATAAAAAGTTACTTTTCTGGTGTTTGTTTATATTATGATGGTAAACATAAAGAGCGTTCTTTGTGGGTGAATTCCTGATATGGAACGAATAAAGAGCGTTTATGCCATTTGTGTGTGATTAGCCAACAGCATTGTGCTGTCTTCTGTAACACAATCAGGCTCGTGCTTAGGTAAAATATAGTAAATCTTTATGATAACATGCTGTTTACGGGATGGTCATGGTATATATGAACGGAACTGTATGCGTTTTAATGTTTTTCTGTTTACGGTGTTTGGAACAAATATGAATATTTTCGACAATTAAGGCCGCACGTGCCTTTAATATTTCTGATAATATATGTTGCTAAATATTTATCCAGTTTTTCTATAAATTATTTCCTCAAAACTGATGTGTTGGTTCATGATGGCCTTCGATCGAACATACTGTAATCGAGTTAACACCATGGTCCAATCCAAGGGAAATTAAAGCACCTTAGTGTTGTAACATATATATATTGAACCCTCCTACCAAAAGGGTGTTATTACCATCAGGAAAATATTTTCAAGCACCAGGACAAATGGATTTGTTAAAGGGCACAAATCGATGGACACAATGTTAAAGACATATTCAGACAGCTACCCGAACAAAATGTATTAATATAACACAACCCAAAAAGTGTAACAAATCCTCTCGTATCACAGCTGTCCTTCGTGCCACATCTGGACTGTAACCACAATGTGATCGCCATCTACTTGTTCTCTAGTGTGTATAATGGGCGACAGGAAGACGGTCTGTATTGGCCATGCCGCTCCTGAGCAAATTTTCAGGGTAGAATATGTTTTTTTCATTATGTATAATAATTTGTGAAAATAAACAATCCAATCAGGAAAACATACTCAAGCACCAGAAAAAAATGGATTTGTTTGGATGACCAACTATTTACATTATTACATATCAATTAGGGAAATGTGTTCTTCGTTTCTTTGCAGCTGGGATGAAATTCAAAAGCAGTTCGTTGGCCTTCTTCACTTTAGTTGCCATACTACACCTATAGCAAACTCGCCTCATGGAGTGTGGTATAGGTAACTTCTGTCAGTAAGCTTACTATATTATTCAATTGTTTTGTCTCGATTATAATTTGAGCATGTCATTGTTTTTCACTACTACATGTGATGAACTTTGTGGATGGTTGTCTAACACTCAGGTGTAAGCGATATTTCTCTACCGCCTCCAAACCAATGACACAAGCACATCTAATCGTTTACTAATAGTATTAAAACAGTTTTAGTAATATGTAATAACAAAGATCAGTGTATATATGTCACCTCATAATTTGCAAGTGCATACCCATACAAGTTAAGCCATACGATGCATAAAAGGAGCTGATATACCATAGTTTTTCTATCCACATCAATAATCTCATATTGTTCGATACTGGGGAATAGTGACAAATTTCCATTTTCAGTTTATGCAATCAAACTCGTCACTTGATCATTTCAGCTAATTGGTACATTTTCATTCATAGGTGCATGGCGCGTTTTGATAATTAACGAGTATTTAAAAGCAGAAACCCTGACTAACTTATCTGAAAATACTGGAAACAGATTAAGAGAACTGATAATCATTAATATCAAGTAAAACACGAGTTTGCAAAACATGGCAAGTATACATGTGTCGATACATTTTGATATTTTAAAGGTTGATTAAAAACAATCTCCCATTCAGTGTCCTGTGGTCACAATAACTGCCCCAGTGTCGTGGATCCATACTATTATAGGACAATATGTCAAGAAGAGTGAAAAGTATTCAATTTGGCAGAAGAGGTTGTATTTCGGATTGAAACAATGACATTTTAATAAACCAATGAACTGAATTTACCTAGGCAATAAAATTTCCTAAGCAAACTGATTTTGCCCTTGATGTTACCTAAGCATTGTTTATTTATTGTCCAGCATATCCCCAGTGCTGAATTATTTAGCATATTTATTGACCGACTTTGATCCCGGAACCGGACCGAGTTGTAATAAACGCGACCTTAATTGTATGCGTCAAAGACTCAAACTGCCACTGATACTTTATAAATAAGGATGATGAGAGCTTTTTCACGTAAAAGAGTGCATGGTAATCTTGAGGCCTCAAATTAATAATCTACTTATTTTGATTTACATATATTAAGTACGTGACAAATCAAACGTAATGACGTCGTCGTTTCTGTAACTAAAAGTGAAACGCTTTTTACGCTATTGCGTTTTGTGTGATGTTTTTGAAGAATTGTTTTCGTATTTCATAAAATTTTGTCGGAATTCCCATTATTCTATTTTTAAACATCTCATTAACATATTTAGCCTCGATTTCGAAATTTCCCGCAAGGTCAAATATTATTAGAAGTGTAAACAAAATCACGAAATAGTACGATTTTATCATCTGAATTCCTGATGAAGGTGTGAATAATAAATGTTTAAACCATATAAATAATATTTCACTGATATTTTTGCATATAGTTGTGCAGTATGAAGAAATTATATCGACGCCAACATGTTTTTCTAGGGCGCCAGAAAAAAGAGATGAATCAGAAACGACATTTTCAATTTCTTGAGTTCGACGAATCGACATAATCTTGGATTTGGAGACGTCATGTGAGGCCGGTTTGTGGTTAATATATTCACTTTTTAAATTACGCAATCAGGTCAAAATAAAGAGAATTGTGGGATTTATTTTTGACAGACACACTTTGTTGTTTACAATGAGCTGTCATTAGTCAATTTAGTGTCAAAACATTAATGTTTTACCATGACTTTTGCTTAGATGCACCAATGCAGTTCTGCCCAAATTTTCAATTTAACTGAATACATTGGGGTAAATGTTTTGGCTAGCGCCTTGAGGGGGAGTTTCTCCTGTCATCCTTTGGTACCTTGGGAGGTCTATATATGTTGTTTTGTCTTCTTTCTTTCTAGATACCTATATTATGCCTCCCAAAAAGAAAAGGAAAACAATTCAATCTTCGAAACTAGGATAGGTCAACAATATCTGCTGGACGCTTTCCATGATGTGCCTGCTGTGGTACACAATGGGCATGTGCTATTTCTTTATTTCAAGAATGGTAAGTCAGTGGCAAAGACAGTTTCAGAATTAAGCACACGGACTTCTGCAGAAGTTCCAACTTATGATGTAGTTATAATTTGTGCCAAATTTGGCATAATCAGAATTATCTGACCTAAAGCAGTACATACTATTTCAGAGTTTTTGTGACAATCAGTTTGATCAACATTTTAGTGTTCCATCAGTCATTAAAACTCAGAATTCACCAGAAGATTTACAAGTCGTTGAGGGTGAAGGTAATGTAAAGCTGAGTCACCCGATTCTGAAATATGTTGCCTTAAGAAAATATTACGTGCAGCACTGAGAGATAAGGCGGATGCTCGTAAGAAACATATTTTGACTATCAGACAACTACGTCTGAAAATAAGAAGCCATCAACAAGAATACTACAACAGAATGTTAAGCGAAATGGTTTACAAATAGTGAGTCTTAAAGAGAAAATGAAACTAACACATCCAGGCGATGCAAGTAGTAACTCTGATGAAGTAAGACCACTAAAAAAGCAAGAGATCACTGCAGATATATTATGCAAGCAAGGATGATCAAGCGGAGCATGCCAGAGTGAGGGAATTAGGATAATTAAAGTGTAACAATGAGGAAATAGCAGCATTACAAAATGAAAACAGTGTTCTGAAAGAGAGAATGGTATATCGGTATATGATGGGAAAGGTCATAAAATGATTCCAGAGAAGACAAGGTTATTTGTTTATGATTCTCTTGTCAACCAGGTTCAACGAAAAATATTCCTGAAATGTTGGATAAATTTTGCAAAAGAGCTGAAATTAAGATCAATAACATCCCACACCACAACAAGGTGAAATTGGAATCATATCTGATCTACAGGTTGCAGAGGCAATTTTGGAAAATGATAATGTGACTCTAGGATTTGATGCCACTACCCAGGAGAGGGTACATGTCAATACTGTGTACATCACAACTCATGATGCATCATGTGTAATAGCACTTGATGCACTACCAGGTGGCACAGCAAAGGATTATGCTGATCACATTCAAAATGCAGTGGACCGAATGGCGTTTGTATTTTGTGAGATACACGGCTCCGGCTACCAAGCTGTCCGTAAGAAGATGGTATCCCATATACCCAATACCATGACTGATAGAGTTGTTGTGAACCATGCTGCGATAGTGTTATTAGAGGAAGCATGGGGAAAGTCTGTTAATGAACTAAACTGCCACCTCCATCCACTAGATACGATAGCATCTTCGTCTCGATCAGCTCTCAAGCATTGTGAGGTTGCAACTGGTTCTTTGTTTGGTAATATGGTGCTGCAGTTAAATAAGTTACGCTACAAAAATGGGAAAGGCGATCCAAGAGGATTCGTGTCATTTCTTACTGAAGAAAAGTTACCAAAGAGCATACTACCTCGTTACAGAGAAAACAGATTGCACATTATATTTCACATCTGTGGAAAACTTGTTCATTATGACACATTTCTCCAAATATGTAGTTTCTTGTGGAGGTCTCCAATCAGCAATTTTATCTGATTTCATGAAAACATCTGAAAATATTGAGCTTCAGGTTTTAGGTTTACTGGGCAAATTTCTATCTGGCCCATGGATGAGTAAATTCTATACCTCTTCTGAGTCACAAATCCATCATTTGGAAGGTATTGATGTTGTAAGAAAGGTGATTCATTCTCTTCAATCCATATTATGTATTGACGTTCAAATTCAACCTGTTTGGTGATGAGATTAAAGTAGATATCTCCAAGTTACAAGAAACACCATCCGACAAAGTCTTATTTAGCAAGATGATAACATCAGTGGTCTCTTCTATTATTGATGTTCTCCGGAGACAGTATGCTCGCTATTTCAACATGCATGTAACTGACATACTGAAAACTGAGACAGCTTCTGCCCGTTCACATAACAGTAATGCTGAAGAAATCATTGGCATGTTTGGAGCAGCACAAAAGAGATATCCCAGTGCATCACGGTGCTATATTTCATCAAAGTTGAGGACAGAAAAACAAATCGGTTGAGTATCTGGATGGTTTGGCAGAGTCCCTTCGGAACCAGGTTATTAGGAGTGCCATAACATTAGGAAGGAACGTAAGAATCGAAAACAGAATGGAAGAGAAAGAAATGCAGAATGAGATAATACAGAGACAGATCAAGGATGAGGCAGAAAGGAGGCGTATTCAGAAGACTGCGAGCTGGGGCCCAATTGTGCGATCTTGATCTAAGTGTTGATATGAGTGATAAGGTGAAGAGTATATTGGACGGAACTTGTGTAGGGAACAATATGTTACACATTTGGTATGACTCAGCAACTCGGCTGACAACAACATACCATGGCCACCCCGAGAAACTGTTAAACAAAGGAGGTGGAACCTATCGAGTTGGTTATTGGGGAAATGGGAGAATGTTATGTCATAGATTATGACATTTCAAAATTCCAGTTGACCACATATTTGATCTGTGGCGACTTGGTTTTATCCTAATGAATTAAATATGGCTCGGACACGCACGATACGCAGACCTCAACACGGACACACACGTTACGCAGACAACACGGACACGCACGATACACATACCTCAACACGGACACGCATATTACGCAGACATCATGGACACGCACGATACGTATACCTCAACATGGACATTACGCAGACATCAACATGGACACGCACATTAAGCAGACAATTAAGATACATGGACCGACAAGCAGACATCTGGACAAATTATAGACACATAACAGCTGCCAGTAAGAGCAAGTCTGAAGTCAGACTGAGTAAGTAAAAAAAACCTTTTCATGATCCCTTCCTGTTTCAAGTTTTGTATTTTGATTAAGTACTATTGGTGACTAAATAGTCTGAGTAAGTAAAAACACTTTGCATGATTCCTTCCTGTTTCAAGTGTTATATCTTCATTAAGTACTATGGGTGACTAAATAGTAGTTAATTGTTTAGTTTGTTAGTTTGTAATTCTGGTTCTCATTGGTTCTCATGATTATTGTTTGCTAGTTCTCTAGAAAACAAGTGGTATTCGGCACACATTTTTAATAATATTAATTATAAAGCTCACAAACTGATATTCTATAAAAAATTATTTTTAAATGCGGGAAATTATTTTAAAATGCGGGAATAACAAAATAGGCCTACTGGTACAGTAAAATTGGCTGCAAACATAATTTTACAGCTGAAGTTCAAACTTTAAAAATGAAATTTTACTGAGTTCTGATATGTACAATTCAGTTAGTTCCAAGATTATTGGAGTCTAAATTATGCTAAATATTTCAATACCAGCAGGGGTCAGTGTTATACTTCAAAAATGGTCAGCCATCATGTCACCAATATTAAATTATTATAATACTGGTAACGGTGGAATAATATACTAATTCTGCAGAACTGTTTTGTTTAAATTAATGTGAATTGTAGCTCTTAATCGTTTCACCACGAATTGAACAGCAAAAAAACTAAGCTGTTTCCGTGAGATTGAGCTCATGAAGTTGATTTATAGAAAACATAAAATTTCATCCATGGTCATTTCCAAAAAAAGTGAACACTGATCCCTATAAATTTCTGTGTAGCAGGAATACCACTTATGTTTGGTAAAGCGAAACATCCATCAAATGCTAATTTCGATTCGCCAAATGCTAGAGCCTACTCAACTACCCATCATGTACTATGGGGGTTCAGTTGTAGTGTCCCTCCAATAAAAGGGGAGGGCTTGCTACTAAATATAAAATTATAATTAGAGCATATATAATATCCTATTTAATTCTGATAACTACTGTATCAGTGATGAAACTAACTATAGCCATGTGTAAATTATTCAATATTGGCCGACGTGATAACCTCCACCGGATTGACTTTACCTTACGTTGTATTAAAGATTATTAATTTCAAAGGCCATAATAATGGTTATCTTCCAAGATTTTTCAAATTTTGTAATTAGCAAAAAAATTATATATGACATATATGTAAATGTCTTGGAAAGTTTTATTTAGGCAATACAAATGATGACTTCATTGACATTACCACGTAATTCAAACTTTTGAAATTTTCGGTCTTGTATGAATAAAACATAAATGTTCATTACGTACTCAAAAGGGGTAAATGTTCTCAGTTACCCATATTTTTTCAGGATGAAATACCCTTTAAAATGATATATCACTTGTATGTATAAGTTGCCTGAGGGCAGTCCATGGAATTTTACCTCGACCAATGGGGTTCAAACCTTGGCCCAGCTGAAAAAATATTATTTTAAAGGGCAATAACTCTTGAACAAGAAGGGCAATCTTTTAGCTTCTTTCAGATTTGTATTCAAAATGACATGCTCTTTCAAATGATATATAACACAACATATTCAAATGTATGATTAGGAATATATTTCGTCATCTGATCAAGCTGCACGAGAGTAACAAAGTTACTTTGTTAATTAGCAATTAGTTAACTAATAAATCAATTAATTAATTTTCGCATATATGTTGATAGATTAAAATGTGACAATCAATCACATACTACTATAAGCTTTATTTGGAATTTGGATTCGTCACTTATTAGTTGAGATATGCCATTTTGTAGGAACGTGACACAAATTTAAGTTGATTATTATTCATTGAATGTTAGATTGCTGGAAAGAAAAAATACTTTAAATGATAAATGGGTTTTCTCCTAGGTCAAATATTAAAAACGTTATGACCATGTTAGTGTCGGACATTATCGCGTTTTTTCCGACGAACTGGCCATATACTTAACATTACGGCTCTATGACCGAAAAACACGACTTTTGTTTCATTTTCGACTCAAAATTTTACTTCAAAATGGCATATCTCAAATAATATTTGACGAATCCTAATTATGTTTGTAACATAATACAGAATTTAGTAGTATACTATTGATTGTCACATTTCATTTTATCAAACCCTTTGCTGATTTTGGTGTCATTCGACGGGGAAAAGCTTCTGGAACAACATATCCAAAATCCGCTCATGGGAAAATTCAGGATCCAAGATGGCGTAAAAGATGGCCGCCAAATGAATAATTTTCCAGTCAACGCACATTGACACACAAACCCTCAGTGAATATGGAACAATCTCACCAAAAACGGATTCCACATTGATAGTAACATATGTTAGAACATTATAAAAAATATATAAACAATTTTGTTGTCAATTGGGACATACTTCTGTTAATATAACAGCCAAATTCGAGAAAATTATAATTTTCAAGTATATATTTGTCTAAGACAACAGTCAATTATATTGGTATGTCATATTTTCTGGAATACATGTTAAATTTGGTATCAATCTAACCGATAAAGCCACAGAAACAACATATCCACAATTTGCCAAAATCCGCACATGGATTTCAGAGCACTTTGAAATACAACACATGTTTGACTCTCAAATGCCGTTTTTATCAATTTATTCAACCAGTTATGAACATTGACGAATTTATGTGCTTAATGTGTCTATATAATTTACTATAACTGCGATTTGTAAGTCCATACAGCGAATAAACCAAGTTTATGTGTATCACTGATATATATATTAGCTGGCTGGCAATGTCGGTTCGTTCAACAATAAAGAGCGTTTGCTACAGAACACGTGTTTTGCTATCCCTTTCCAGAAAATGTCATAAAGAGCATGTATATAACAGAACAGAATATAAAGAGCGTTTATAACAGAACACGTACTATATGCTTGTTCTCACAGATGCACATAAAAGGTCTCGCCTATCGGCTGCTTTTTCGCATATAGCTTCGTTGCTTGTATTGTATCATTCCGGCTGTGTATGTCCAAGTAGTAATACTTTGATTTGCAAACCACTGGATTGAAGGCTTATAACTTTTCTCCTGTTGAAACCTAACGGTGCCAAGGCACACAGGAGACCTGTTGCTATACATATTCTATATTTCTATCATTTAAATGTAGTGTCAGTCCATATATCAGTTGGTCTTGTATTGAATATATAGTTATGGCAGAATTGGCAAGAAATTACGCAATTTCGGGATGACATGTGTGTTTTGTGCCCATCGGGTTTTGATGACAAACCTCCCGTCATCGTGTCTAAGAAAGGCATTTTGACATTGATCAATTTCTGTGATAAATGTGGGAGGCACGACCTGAAAGATTATCTGAATGAGCGCTATCAGATGACACCAGTCGGTAAAGTTCTTGTCCATTCGAATTGTCGTAGAGATTTCACAGATCCAAAAAGGCGACACCGTTCTGTCGAAATAACTACCGAAGTACCTCCAAATAAACAACTGAGATCTGGTGTGTCACCGTTTGATTTCAAGACAGACTGTATGTTTTGTGGTACGCCTTCCACTATAGATCCTCGACATAATCTGTCTACCACTCACGCTGTTATACTGATTTCCAGTAGGGTAAAGAAAATCCAACATTGGTCGATAAGGCGAAAAGTGGTAGGAGATCGGACCAGGGAATGCAGCAATGGTTTGAGATGGTTTGTAGTTGGCTCGAAGCTGGTGCAGAATTATATACTCTGGGGAGTTGCATGACAAAATGATTGAGTTTGCGGGTGATTGTCATGTGTATATTATGAAATGGCTCAAAGAGAAACTGCAGGACCACTACGGGGAGTTTATATTTTTCGCCGAAGTTGAGGGACGGAACAATATAGTGTGTTTTCGGAACATGGCAAAGTTTATCATAATCGAAAAATGGTACTGTGATAAGAGAGATAGTATTGAAGAGGAAACTGAAAGGATAGTGTTGACAGCAGCAAGGACATTACGAGCAGAAATAAGAGAGACTGTATGACACTAATTCAACCAGTGAAGATATATCTTCCATTGAACGGTGTCGACAGTGGGTTCCGCATTATTTGCACACGATGTTAAGTGTTCTGATTCTATCCGATTTGAAGATAAATAGCATTGGGCACTCCATAATTCAATCTGCTCGACCCCTATCTGTTATAACACCAACGCTCTTTTGTTTCGGTGTGGAGATGGATCACATGTTCGGTTCAAAATGGTTGGTGAATGAGTTATCTAGGTTGGGGTTCTCCATTACACACGACGAAGTAGAAAGATACAAACAGTCTGTCATCCAAACCGAACGTCCTGACGATATTCTAACCGACTATTTCCCCGGAACATGTACACAGTGGGTTGCCGACAATGTAGACCATAACATAGCAACTTTAGATGGTCAGGGAACATTCCATGGTATGTGTATGATAGCAATCTCTACTCCAAAAGATCAAACACAGCTTAGCCTCAGGCCACACACCATTAACAGGTGCCAGCGTTCGAAGGTTGACGAGCTAGTTCGAGGTAAAGGGGTCCAGATATGCCATTATGTTGATTCTCCCGGTAAAGGCCTTTCATCGTTGTCTTACAAACCTTTGCTTCAACTGATTACTCCACACCCATTGCCCCCACAGAGCTCAACACTGATCTACTGTGGCATTCAGGGTGGTTTGTGAACCAATCTACAAAGCCTCGGACAAATTGGTCGGGCTTCATGCAATATATTACGACTGATGACCAGAAGTGCCCAACGAAGTCTGATGTTCTGTTTTTGCCGATTATATATTTGAATCCGCCCGATGAGGATTGTATATATTCAACCTCCTTTATGTTCAGGGTCAAGCGACCAAACTAAACATCCTGACACCATGTACCACATTTGATCAGCCATTGTGGATAAAGGCCACGAATATTATAATGACAAAGTCCCTGAATATAGTCTGCAGGCTGGGTGGCTTTCATACCATTATGAGTTCCATGGGTAGTATTGGTTCACTAATGAAGGGTTCGGGTTTGGAAGAGGCTCTGGAGAATTGATGCTGCTCTTACAAATAAGCTGATCTCAGACATTGTGCCATCTACAGAAACAAGTACAAGTCCGACAAGCCCATGGGGTGGCCTAACAGTGCAGAATGAGAAGGTGCTCGATGCTTCGCCTGATTCCACAGTAGCTATAAATCAGTCTGAAGAAAAAACAATACCTAGAATCGAGAAGGATGAAATGAACGCAATAAGTGATTTTTACAAATCTATTGAAAGTAGAGTAATTCCTGCAAGTGCTGTTTCTGGGTCTCAACCATTGATGAAACTCGAGGAATGTTTGAACAAGTATAAATCGTTGCTTATTGAGAAATCTCCGACAGCAAAGTTGTGGGTTCAGTATTTGGAATATGTGCAAACGTTGAAGAATTTCATTAGAGCAGAGAGGACAGGAAATTGGAGTCTGCATATCGCTACTGTGGGGAAAATGCTCAATCTATTTGCCGCTATCGGTCACGCCAACTATGCCAAGAGCTGTCGACTCTATCTACAGCAAATGTTGGAACTACCTAATAAACACCCTTGGCTGTACAAATGTTTCGCCGAAAATGGGTTTCATGCTGTACGTAGAAGCAATAGATTATGGGCAGGATTATCAACAGACCTCATAAATAGAACAAGTCCTTATGCGTTCTATCAAAAGCAGAGGTCTGACAAGAGGTAGGGGAATGACCGAATATGTCCGAATGCAATGGATATATAGCATGCATAGGTGTGCCGAAATTCATGATGCCATGACCGAATTAACCAAACTTAGACATACCACCAGTGAACAGCACGTGGAGTTCGGGGCAAGTAGGAGCAAACGTGACTCTGATGATTTGATAATCATACAACGTTGGTTTGACGAACATGAACCTTTTGATTTGAGTGAAGGTAAACTACGCTCCCTGTCGTCTGGGTTAACATCTTGTGATGGGGACAGTGTTAACTGTATTGACTCTGAACGTGTCGGTTTCGAGATTCACAAAAACCTTAACGGCATGAGTATCACAGATGCATCGATCAAGCGGAAGGATCAATTAAAATCTCTTGACCATTTATATCCTGGGATCAGAGTCGAGAATGATCGAATGCAATTCAACCCGACTGTGCTATTCTCACGATTTATAGCAATTGCACAACGCGAGAAGGACATTTATGTATCATCTGTATCATGACTAAGTCAATGTAGCTTCCGTTTTGGTTAAATAGTTTCCATATAACCCGGAGTTTGCGTGCTAATGGGCAATGACTCGAAATATCATCATTTGACCGCCATATTGGACGCCATCTTGTATCCTGACTGCTTGTGCTATTTTTAAAATAAATTTATGTGTTGGTCTCGGTTCCTTTCTGCGTCAAAATGTACCAAAACTGCTTTTATTGAAATGTAGGATATGCTAATAATAGACATTTTTATTAGAAGAATATTTGTATACACTTAAAAATTATAATTTTCCCGAATTCAGCGGCCATATTGATAGCCATCTGCCCCCAAAGACAACAAGCTTGACAGTATGCGTTTTCTGACATGTGTTACTTTCAATGTGGAATATGTTTTGGTGCGTAATTTTCCACAATTACTGAGGTTTCATGTGTTATTGGGCACAAATGGGAAATTTACGTATTGTGTTAGCCATATTGGACGCCATCTTGGATCCTGAATTTTCCCATGAGCGGATTTTTGCGGATTTTGGATATGTTGTTCCTGGTGTTTTTCCGCTTCGAATGACACCAAAATCAGCTTGTATCCAATTTCTTCCGGGTTCAACTCTCCCACGACCACACTATACGGTTGGTTGGCCTTGGCGGTGGGTATCCTGTAAAAATATTTCCACCCGTCAAAAACCGCCACAAACAGAAAGAACATCAAAATGTAGACAGACTTTGTCCGTATATAAATAAGAAATATCGCATAAACAGTGTGTTATTCTCATATGTTTAACCATTGTTATGTAAACAAAAGCATAAAAAGTAACTTTTCTGGTGTTTGTTTGTATTATGATGGTAAACATAAAGAGCGTTCTTTGTTGGTGAATGCCTGATATGGAACTAATAAAGAGCGTTTATGCCATTTTTTGAATGCCTGATATGGAACTAATAAAGAGCGTTTATGCCATTTTTTTTAATTAGCCAGTAGCATTGTGCTGTCCTCTGTAACCCAATCAGCATCTTGCTTAGGTAAAATAAAGTAGGTATTTATGATAACATGCTGTTTACGCGATGGTCGTGGTATATATGAACGAAACTGTATGCGTTTTAATGTTTTTCTGTTTACAGTGTTTGGAACAAATATGAATATTATCGACAATTAAGGCCACACGTGCCTTTAAAGGCACGTGCGGCCTTAATTGTCGAAAATATTCATATTTGTTCCAAACACCGTAAACAGAAAAACATTAAAACGCATACAGTTCCGTTCATATATACCATGACCATCCCGTAAACAGCATGTTATCATAAAGATTTACTATATTTTACCTAAGCACGAGCCTGATTGTGTTACAGAAGACAGCACAATGCTGTTGGCTAATCACACACAAATGGCATAAACGCTCTTTATTCGTTCCATATCAGGAATTCACCCACAAAGAACGCTCTTTATGTTTACCATCATAATATAAACAAACACCAGAAAAGTAACTTTTTATGCTGTTGTTTACATAACAATGGTCAAACATATAACCATGACATACTGTTTATGCGATATTTCTTATTTGTATACGGACAAAGTCTATCTACATTTTGATGTTCTTTCTGTTTGTGGTGGTTTTTGACGGGTGGATATATTTTCACAGGATACCCACCGCCAAGGCCGCACATGCCTTTAATGAAGTAATCGCCACCCTGAAAGTTACCCTTGGGTAGGCTGATGATGCCTTATCAGATGACGAAATACATTTCCAATCAACATTTGAAATAATTTGAATATGTTGTATCATATATCATTGGAAAGGGTCTGTCATTCTGAATACAAATCTGAAAGAATAAAGAGTTGTGGCCCTTTGAAGTTTAAAAAAATCAGATTTTTTCAGCCAGTCCAGGGTTTGCACCCCATCCATCGGGGTAAATTTACATGGACTGCCCACAGCAAACATTTCAGACAATTGATACATACAAGTAATATATCATTTTAAAGGGAATAATATGGGTACACAAGAGTACAGCCCTTAGAGTAATGAAAATTTAAGTTTTATCCATACTGAACCGAAATCTTCAAAAGTTTGAAATACGCCGTAACGTCGAAGAAGTCTCAAGTCATATCTCATTTCTACTGCCTGAAGTAAAATTTCCAGTACATTTACATATATGTCATATATCATTTTGTAATACGACCCTGCCTAACTATGCTTAAAAGCCATGTCCTGATTGGCCAGTGGTCCGAGTTACCATGGCTATCTCGTTCCAGTTTTGTGGTACAATTCTACTTTTTCCAATTGTACCACGAAAAACATCGGTTTATTCAGATCGCCGCACGCGACTTTTCCCGTCTTTTCTAACTCCGCGCAAACGGGGCATCAACGGAGTACACCCGCACCCGTAACCCTTTGAATTTTGCTACATCTTGACAATCTTGCGAATTTTCTAGCGATTTGTCGCTTGAAACCAGTTTGGTTGCCAATGAATATGGTCCAAATGATGTTATGGTATATTGATATATGTTACGACCAAAGAAAGTTACTTAATAAGTATATTAAATGACAAAATAAATCCATGGGGCCGGGCTGTGCATTCGTCGATTCGAATCTCGATCATATTCGATATTTCGGAATCAAGTTGAAAATGAAAGCGTTTGTTCACCAGTACAGAAGGGGAATAAGATTAGTTTAGTAAACTAGATCATTTAGATCGCTTTGTGTAAGGAAATTGGTCCATAGTCGATGATCATATTCATGTTGTCCCAACAACGTTCAAAACAGAAATGACCGCATCGTATTTCCTGTACAATTTAAATGAAACGCACGGGCGCCGCTGAAAACACATCGTTTTTTAGCCAATCACAACGATTATTTCTAGAAGAGGTGCCTCGAAAAGTCAACGGGGGAATTTCATAACAAGACAAGACATTACGAGAGTACTCCATGCACAGAAATCGAGTACGCCCAATACGAATTACACCACGAAATGTTTTCTCACCTGAGACCGAAAAAGCGCAGTATTTCGTTGACTATTCAGTCGAATTGTGACCATAAACTTTCAGTCGTATTACAAAAGAAATAAATACACGGTGTATCGGTGTGTATGGTCAAGTTGTACCACAAAAAACTGATTGTAGGACTCCGCTACGCGTCGTCCTACAATCAGTTTTTTGTGGTACAACTTGACCATACACACCTCTACACCGTGTATTTATTTCTTAATTAAAGAATTAGTTTTACTAATTACACATCCAAAAAATCTTGGAAGATATCCCCATGATGGTTAATAAACTTAAACCCTTTTAAATTAATAAATGTGTTATTCTTCCTGTCAACGTACGGTTGGGTGGGGGTCATCATGATTTCTTCCAATAATTTATTAAATTTGTCACCGATATATCAGTGATCAGAACTAAATGGGATAATATATGTTCTAATTATTTAGTAACAAGCCCTCCCCTTTTATTGGAGGGGCACTACAACTCTCAACTCCCATGGTGGTAGTTGCAATGAAGTGGGCCCTAGTGTTTGGTGAATCAAAATTAGCGTTTAACAGACGTTTCGCTTTACCAAACATAAGCGGTATTGTTGCACAGACTTTGATAGGGATCAGTGTACACTTTTTGCGAATGATGACCATGAATGGAATTTTATATTTTCTAAATCAACTTCATCATGGCCTCATCTCACTGCAGAGGGAACAGCAAATATAATGTGTGGTGAAACAATTAAGAGTTCCGATTCACATTACACAAAATAGTTCCACACATTAGATCATAATTCTACATTTACCGCAATTACCGGTATAATAATAAATTACATAAATCACATTATTGCTGATTATTTTTTTAAGTATAACACTGACCCCTGCTGGAATTGAAATATTGAATTTAGATTCCAACAAATGATTACATGTATATGAAGACCCAGTAAATTAATTTGTAATGATAGAACTTAAAACTTCAGCTCTGAAATAATGTTCGGAGCGAATATTACTGTACTAAGATTTTGTCAATCACATGGTTGTTTTTATTTTTAGAATGATACTTAGTTATTCTGTTTATATAAATCAAAAATGTATGCCGAATACCACTTGTGACTAAGAGAACTAGTCAGAATAATCAATGAGAACCAGAATTACCAACAAACTAACAAATCAACTACTATCTAGTCACCCATAGTACATAATCAAAACTTCAAAATACAGAACGGAAACAGGAAGGAATCATGCACAAAAAAAAAATATTTACTGAGAATACTCAGGCTGACTCAGATGGAATCAGGGTTCTGGCTTTGCTGATCTATATTATGTATTGCTGATCACTATATTAAATGTTTACTGCTGATCACAATATTATATAGTTTACTGCTGATCACTATTATATGGTTTACTGTTGATCACTAGTATATGGTTTACTGATGATCACTATTGGTGATTCACTGAAGCTGAATAGTCAGTATTATGTGTCTATAGAAGTATAGTTGTCTGCGTGTCCGTATAGTTGTCTGCCTATCGTGTGTGTCCGTAACCTGCATAATCAAGCCAAAACCAAGTCCCCACTGATCAAATCAGCAGCCAACTCGAATTTTGATGATTAGTAATCAACTGCATCACTGTAGGACTCACCATCACACCATTCAACTTCTCGATTTTTCCGAAATATCTTTCCCTTGAATTAGTATCCTCGTCATACCACAAATGTACAATCTCGCGTCCTACAGCTGTGCCATCCAACAGTGATTGCACTTTCTGCTGGTCATCATCATTAAGCTCCACCATATCAGCCAAGTCACCTGCCTTCAATCTCTTCTCAATTTTTCTTCTCTCTGCCAAGTCTTTCTTGTCTCTCTTCAACCTGCCGACGAATGATTTCATGTTCCATCTCACACTTCTTCAGCCTTCTGTCCAGCCTCTGCTTCCTCCCAAGACTGACTGCAGAACGAATCATGTTGTGCTTTTCAGAAGTACCAAGTGCATCCAGATAGTCTTTTGAGCGATTTTTTTTCTGAGCTCTTATCTTACATGAAATAAAACAAAGTGTCGCACCAGAAGAACGTTTCTGGTTTGCACTAAACATACCCACTATTTGTTCAGCTTCATTGTTGTGGGGTCGGACTGATTCTGTTTCTCGTTTCATGGTTTCAGAAATTCCAATGCTGAAATATCTCGAGTATTGCCGTTCTAGCACATCCTTGATTGCAATCAAACATGTGGCCATTTCGGTGAACAATACAATATCATATGTTTAGTAACGTCATCAGGACTGATTTGATCTTGAAATAGGTTTTTATCACTCTTTAATAACAGGGTTGGATTGACAATAAATAACTTAATTTCCTCAATGACATCCCGAACAACACCGATACCATCTAGATGATGGATCTGATCCTTGGCACTTGTGTAAAACCTTTTCATCCAAGCCCAGAGAGAAATTTCACAATTATACAGTGAATTATACCAAGGATTTGTATTTCCAATTTTGCGGTAGATGACTGGAAGTCTTTCATAATAGAGCCACGCAGTCCACCAAAAGATACAGGCCCACTTTGGAGAAACTTCAAAAATTTATTGTAGTGCAAATGAAGAATTCCACATATATGGAAAAGCAAATGAAGTTCCTCGATATTTGGTAGGCCCTCCTACTTGAAAAATGCCACAAAACCACGAGTGTCACCCTTCCCATCTTTGAATCGCAGCTTGTTCAGCTGCAGAACAACATTTCTGTCATAAAGTGATGATTTGATATTGGTCTAACATAGTTTGATAGCTGTCTTAGCATATGTTGTAATAGTGCCCAGATGATGGAGGTGGCAATTGAGCTCTTAAGGACTTGCCCCAGGCTTCAGCTAGACAGTTGGTAGTTGCGTAATTCACCACAACTCGATCAGTCATAGTGTTCGCAATATTACTGATGATGTTTTTTCTGGTGAGCTGATAGTCTGTGTTATGAACCATACTATAAATGTTCGAAATCCTGTCCAATGCATTCCTAGTATGTGCAGAATAATCATCTGCGGCGCCACCTGGAAGAGAATCCAAATCGAGAACAAAAGCAGCCTCTGTGGTGGTGACATGAATTACGTTTACATGGACACCCTCTTGGGTGGTAGCATCAAAGCCAAGAGTAATGTTATCAGTTTTTAACATTAATTCAGCTACCTGCGTGTCAGAGAAAATTCCGAGTTCACGAGACATCATCTCAATTGTATTCCGATGAGGAATATTCCCCATTTGAAGACCTGCACGTCTGAAAACTTTGCGTAGCAACTCTGGAATGTTTTTCGTTGGCACTTGATTCACGATGGAATCATATACAAACATTCTCATGTCATCAGTAAAGGTACAGGTTCTTTCATTTGGTATATCATCATGATCATTCTCTTCCTTCTGACCAACACATAATTCTGACATTTCTTGTTCCCTCTATTAATTCATCTTTCAACATATTAATTTGAACATATTTTGAAAGATTAGATTTGTTCTTACTAATAGAATGATACAATTGGATTGATTGATTTTTTTTGTTTCGTTTGAGTTTTTGTAGAGTGAATTTCGCATCAGAAAGTTCCTTCTTTGAACTTGACCGATAATTCTTCTATCGGAGTTTCCATATTAGTTCATTCTTTCTTTTAATTTTTTGATTAAGCACTTTCACAGTAGATTTCTTTCAGTTTCCCACGCAAGTTTAAGATGCTGTTTTCTCATTTCAGTCTTTTTCCTCAATGCAATTCGCAGCTCTACTTTAAATTTAAGTTTATCGCATCTACAGCATTCATGCAATTGAGGCAAAGCAGATGAATTTGAATCACCAGCTTGATTTGGAATGTCCGCAGATGCAATAGATTTAGGCTTGTTATGCACATACATATATGATGAACCGGAAGTTTTTAAGGGCTCATTGCAGTATTATGTGAAGTCTTCAAACTCTTTTGAATCTGTCAGCTGCCGGAAATAATTGAAACTATCACCTACCCTTTTCGAACAAAATTTGGTAATCGGTATAGCAGTCGCACCAGCGAGATCTCGTAAGTGAGCCAGTGTTTTCAAAGAATCTTGGGTCATTTTTGCAATAGAACAAATACAGAACATGACCGTTCTTTATGTTTTTGAAACAAGGTGGAACAAGGTTGTAATTGTCCCTCAAGAACACTGTTTCTGCTATATCTATTTTGATGATCAGAATACTAATAAATTGAATTGAATTGTCGACTGCCGCGGAATGGTTGATGCAATACATGTACCAAACGTTCATATGTAGTCACACTTCGAGTGATTCGTCTCACAATGAACGAATACACCATGTGTTGACATGTTCTGAATGTAGTTGTCGATTCCTTTAAACTGTCAAGACGTCGTGACGACTTATGTGACGTCGCAATTTTATTTTTGTGCAGTCTATCCATCAAACGGGTGTATAAAGTCATACAAAGAGTGTCCCATGCCAAACAGCGGGTGTCTCAATTTCCAAACCACCCAACTAGTGCATAAATATAACCACCAAAGTGTGTCCAGTCCATCCAACTAGGGTCACAAACCATCAAACTGCTCTCCCAATTCCATACATCGAGTGCCACAAACCAACCAATGAGTGCCCCATAACTTAAACAACCACGAATGTCTGAACCAATCCGATTAGAGATTCAAAAATTATACTAGGTGTTCCAAACCATCCAATGAGGGTCCCAGATAATCTACCAAGTATTGGACTCAAACCATCAGTATTTTTATTTGAGATAGACTCAAACCATCATTTTCTTTTAAATTTGGGATTAGGTTTTTCAAACTTGTTTTGCTTTATCATATTGTATGGATGTTAGTGTTGAAGACTAATATTTAAGGAAGGTGTAGTGCTGTCAACACACTTTATACTTTGAAAAATAGTGTTTTGAAGCCATGTTTCCAAAAGCTACCATTTCCTCAAAATGGGGAGATGTAACCCTTCTAAGTATGATATGACATTTATAAAACGTTCCCCGCCCTCTGGTGGTTTGGGGCACTCGTATGGTTTGTGAAACTCACTGAATTGTATGTAACACTCAATGGTTGGTTTAAGACACCCGTTGTGTGGCTAGGAGCATTACCTGGGCGTTTGTAACACTCGGTTTGTGGTTTTGGCACTCGCTGTATGATATATGTAACATTCTGTGGGTTGGTTATGAGACCCGCTTTATGGTAGGAGACATGTGCTACGTTAGTTGGGGGTTGTGATACTGATGTGCGGTTTGTGCACTCACTGGGTGGTTATGACATTCATTTGGTGGTTTGTGACACCCGCTGGGTGGTTTGGGACACCCTATTTGTGGTGTGAGACACTCATTTTGTGGTTTGGATTACTTACATGTATATGATAGTTTGGTGCAGTCATATATCGGTGTGTGACACGCTTTGGACGGTTTTGGGACATAACCGGAGTTGTTTTTGGGCACAAAGTGTGTGGCATGGGGCAATCACTGAATAGTTTGGGAAACTGATCGAATGAATTGAGCTAATCATTGGGCGGTTTTGAACATTCGTTGCGTGGTTGCGGACAATAGTTGGTGGATTGGGACCCTCATTGTGCACTGGAACACTAGTTTGGCGGATTAGTACACATGTTGTGAAGTCAATTATGCCAGTAGTTGGTGGTGTGTGACACGATATATGAATTGGGGCACTCCGGTTGGTTCGGGATACTAGGTGGTTGTTGTTTTTTTTTACATCGTTGCGTGATTTGAACAGTCCTTAGATTGCTTGGGACACTCGTTGTGACACTTATTGGTGTTATAGATCATGTCTATACGAATATGTTGATAGAATTTCGTGGACGAGGTTAATAAATCTCGTATAAAATTGCGACGAATTTGAGATCCATTTGATCACATTTTAGCAAGGAATAACGATCTCGACGCGGCTGGTGTTAAAACAATAATATTGCTTTCATTTTCACAACCAATGCGGAAGTGAAGACACCTTCAAGAAAACATATTGTTCCATTTTAACACTTTTGTTTTTACAAAATTGTTCATAGGCTCGAAATGCCAATTTGACGCCCACTTTTTTGCTGTGCGACCACCGGACTCGAAATCAGTGATAATTTTGCCATAAGAAAAAACTAGTCCCAAAAATTCCTGTTTTAGGCGATACCTCGCCTCCACCCAGGCCTAGACTAACACGTTAGGTTGTTTGCCCTGAGAAAACCAAATCACCGATCTGTAATCAGCACACGGGTATAATCTGCACTAACCTGATATTTTCTATTCCAAATAGTGGTACTAGCACGTGATGGCAGTGGTCTGAATAGCCTGGCGATGGGACATAACTCTGCCTTGTTTGGCTCATATTAGTCTTCATGACGCATGGGTGGTGATAAAAGTCAACTTGTTGATAATCTATCAACCACTAAAGGGAATTTTACTAGCTTAAAGCCACGTGGCGGTTTGCGCTCTAAAATACACAAAATAGTATTCGCTTTTGAAATTTCCCCGATATCTAAATAGGTCAACAAATACTTGAACTTTTATGTGGGCGTTATTATGTCCCAGAAAGACGCATTGAAGTCATGACACTTTGAACAGGTGGTTGGGTCACAAACAAACAACAGCCATATGCACGGCATGGAAAAGAGCGTTCCTTGTTAGTCTGTTCCTGGTATGGTATAAATAAAGAGCGTTTGTTTCACTTCTGTGCGAAATATTGAAAATTGCTGTGACCATGGTGAATATTTTTAGAGCATATTAAGCCGTTTATCAATATTTCGTGTATTTATCAACCTATCTTATACCTCCTTCCTAATTACTGGACACAATTTGGAACGTCGAGTGAGCCATGGCCGTGTAATAAACTCAACACTGACTGGTATATAGATGACAAAGATTATTTTCTGAAATAATATACTTTGTAATTAATATCACTTGGAAATTTCTTTCTGTTTGCATTATTTTGAATGGTGAGATAGTTTCAAACAAAATGTGATAGAGTGATCGCGCTTGGTCCATACGTGTGCCGGTTATCGCGAGGAAGATGAATGTGTGGATCAGAGAAAATCCAATAAAGAAGCATGCTATTGATTCTTTAAAAATATATATTTATAATGTGTTAGCAGCGACAATATAGGTTGACAGATTACGCGGCATATATCATTTATTGTCCCCGACATTCCACCGAAGGACTATAGTAATATGTCCCCCGTGCGTGCGTCCGTCCATCCGGAACTTTGTCCGAGCCTGTATTCTGTCATTTAAACGTGGCACATATATCAGCCAGCATGGGAATCTGCGCACTTCCGATTTTGAGTTCGGTCAGACTCATTTTGGCGGAGTTATTGCCATTTGTCGGCATAGAATCGTACATCCTGGGACGCATCTTGCGTCCGAGGCTGCTGTATTCAGTCATTTTACATTATTTTGTTGTTTAACTTGCCACAGATGTCAATCAGTTTAGTCGAGGTCATTTTGGTGGGGTTATTGCCATTTTTCGACATAGATATATTTTATGTTTTATATTATGAGTTATTGACCCTTTCTTGACACATTGAAGATGTGCAACATATTTAGTGAATATGCACTTTCCATCATATTGGTGTAATCAATTCCTCCTACAGTTTGTTCTATGGGGATTTGAAATCCATAAATCCGTCAAACCTGCCACCTTCGTCATTTATTTATACTATAGAACAACTTATCAGTCATTAGTAATTTTCCAGCTGTTTTAATTTTGTCTGACCGAAGTGACACAAACGCTCCTTATTTGTACCATGTGTCAGGAATAATCTACAGATATCGCTCGTTCTTGTTCGACAATGTATAAACAAAGCGGGGACCATTTATGTTTTAATCCAATGACTTGACCAAAAAAATTATGTGAGACATTAAGTCCGCGTAACAATAAGGAAGACTATTTCCCGAGGTTTTGTCTTTTGGACAGCAAGCAAGACTATTGACCACACTCCAAGGTCAATACATGTAGTCTTGCTTGTTGTTCAGAAGACATCATCGAATGGAAACAGATCTCGCTAATCCACCCAATGCATGCGATATGTATTGTGTTGTATGTATATATGACTCAATTCTCGATTAAATAAAGATATCTAAACCAACAAAACGCGTATGCCGCGCTAGGTGAGGAAAATTTGTTCAGACTAATTGGACCCACTTCAGATTATGCTATACTAAAGACTCTTGTGAAAAACGTGGAGATATACAAGAACAACATCCTCCTTATGTCAGCAAAGTTCCAGAAGAATTCAGGATATAGATGTAATAATTTCCAGTCAGATACGACCCAGACTAACACCATTAGAGATGTCGACGGTAACAATTTGATTACATTATAGTGGACTCCGCGAAAACTCGTCGCGGATCCTGCAGACTTACACTGAACACATAATGCGCCCTCAATAAGGTCGTAGAAGACTCATCTCTTCAAATTTCGAGATACAGCGGGTACAGCCCTCGGGCCATCATATCAAATGTTCACACATAGAAGGACATATGCTTCAAAACTTTTGGTAAAATTTTCCAAAACTGTGTTAGCCCAATTATGGATTATGCATCTGGTGTCTGGGGAAAATACCCTTGTATAGACATGGTTCAAAACAGATCATTCAGGTATTTCATTGGCGTCCATCGATTTTGTCCGTTATTAGCAATTGAAGGCGAAATTGGTATCCAAACAAGTAGATTACGCCGATGGGTCAATATGGCTAGACTTTGGAACCATCTTATTAAATCGTCTGAGGAACGACTTGTCAAAACAGTTTTCTTATGGGATCTCGTGGAAATATCAGATGGTTGGAGTACCAATTTCTCTGACATTCTTACTGTAGCTGGAATGATACATACCTTTTAAAATATACAAACATGTAATGTTACCGATCTAGAATTGAAACTCACTCAAATTCGTGCAGATAACTGGCTAGAAAACCTGAATTATATCCCAAAGCTACGAACTTACAGATTATACAAGAAAACCTATATGAAACTGAGAAATATTTCAGTATGAACAATGACAAATATCACCGATCGATCTTGGCTCAATTTCGTTGCGCAATACTTCAGCTGAGAATAGAAACTGGCAGATTTCGAAATGAGAAAGTTCATGAACGAATATGTACTCTGTGCGACCTGCAAGAAATAGAGGATGAAAGCCATGTTCTTTTGCGTTGCCCTCTGTATGTATATGTATCGGATCCTGAAAACTATTCCCGTTGATATTACTGTTACTGGTGAAAATATCAATGATGCATGCACTGACTCATATAATTTCATATCCACGTCAGTTAGCAAAATTCCTTTTTGATGCCTTTATGAAAAGAAAAAATCGTCTCTATAAATGCTATAAATAACTCTTGGAATTGTAAACTAATTGCAACTCTCATGATAAATCTGTGTTTTCCCCGATATATATACACGGATGAACGATTAATTCCAAGAATTTTCAACGCAATTCCACTGAACATAACATCGCACGCATGCAATTACATACTATAAGCATTACTTATATTGGCCCCATGTGGCCGGGTGTAATATCATTATTTGTTTATGTAAAACATTTATGTATTGTGGATGCACATGTGACGTCAATACAAGATTATCTCTCTCTGTTGTCAAAGTTATGACCATTTTATTTTTACTCAAAACACAGTTGGATGCGAAGGTTGATCTAACGATTGTTGTCAGAACATTGTTTTTGTATCTAAAAAGAATGAACAAAATAGCCAACTTTTGTGGGGAACTTATGGAAAAACGAGCTATTATTGTATCGGTGATAATAATCTATGTCACTTCAGTAATTTTTGCAGATGCATAATATTTTATACATGTATAGTCTGGCTATATTTATGCCACGAATTAATAACTTGTTTATATCCAGAACATAATAAAAGCAAACATCTAACAGAAATCAAGGTTTCATTTGAAACATGTAATTCACAATATATCGTTTGCTGAACTGTTATAGTGATTGTAGCTAAACTAATTATTTTTAATGAAAACACTCTTTTAGTTGGGTAATTTTCGGTCACACAAGACGAACTTAGTCATGAATGTAAACCTGGCATTTTATGTGCACGGTCTTATAAACTATCCAAGCTATCTATCTACGAAAATATAAACTGTTCATGTCATCGTCTGGATGAAGGCCATGGGGTCGAACAGGATATCATTGAACTATTATGCAGGTATTGGTAAGTTTTTAAATATTTTAACTGCACACCACGATTTTGACTTTGTGGTGGATATACATTTCTACAATATAATCTGCGCATCTACTGGGACATATCGATCCACAAATGGCAGAACGAAGCATTTGCCAACTTATAGTGGCTATCTTGAATTAAAAAAAATCCCAAACTACCCCAAGCAGGATTTTTGTTGGCAAATATCTCTTTCGAATGATACCAGATTCGATGATTTACCAACTTGTTCCTTGTCTAACTCCATAACAACGACAATATATGAGATTGCCTTTGCATTCATATACACTGTATTAACTCCTCAACAAGTGGCTGACATCGCGTTGGTATCATCAAATAAATTCAGAAGTGAACACAATATTATACGAAAGAGGAACTAAACCAAAGTGGGATAAAATTGAGTTCTATAAGAACGCCACTTTTAAAATACTTATGCCGTGCAGCGAACATGTTCTTAGTCACGAAATGAGTAAAATTAGCATTTGAATGCGCAATTTCTTCTGCGTATCTCAAAACGTGAGCCAAGTCTTAATGATGATATGAGCACCAATCTATTTCTCAGAGGGACTCTCATATAGTTCAATTTCCATTCACTTAGCTATCGACAATAACTGCGGAATATATCTCAAGTTATGTATGAAAATAGGACACATATGCCGGGGCTCAATCGATAAAGTACATGCTACATGTATACATATAGTCTGGTCGATAAAAGGTTTGACCTAGAACAAATTTGGACTAAGTTGGTTTGTATTCCATTTTGAAGAGGAATATATCCTCTACAACATATCCAAAATCCGCTAAAATCCGCTTTGAGCAATTTTTTTTACAGAGATTTAAAAAAATGCTCATTTTTCGACCTTGTGAAGTACGTTTTTCTACAATATCCCTCATCGGCGACACCAGAACGCATTAATCCTCCATCCGATATATACCAGTTTGTGTAAAAGAGTATAGGGGGCGAATAGAGTGACAAGAACAGAAAACAATGCAATCGCGGCGATGAAATGGCTGTCAAAATGGCCGCAACTACAATCCATGCTACGACGAAAGCAACATATTGGATAACATCCTATAAGCGAAAATACACATTTGTAATTTACAAGAATGTTGTTATATATCTTTAAAGGTACACATATAATTAAAACATATCTATCTGAATGATTTATCGATCACTGCTACGCACGTTAACCCAATGATTTACGTTCGGGATATCTTATTAGAATACATCCAACAGTCGGACCAAAAACAGTTATTTCGGGCATGCAACACACGCAGTAATATTTCGTCATTCGTCACACAGTGCGTGGTAGTTTCGTTTTGGAATGATGATTAATTATTGAATGTAACGCAGAAACTGAAGTGCCCACCCTATCTGTGTAAATACTAGTTATATTTCCGGAATTTCCAACACTCTCCGTGACAATAAACCATACACGTATGTCGTAATGCTGAGTATACTGTAAAGAAACACTTATCTCTTCAACAGAATAGTACCCTATCTCACTAGATCGAAGAGACTGTACATGGTACATTTTATTTAGTACTAATTTTCACGGTGCTCTCAAACTGGTTTCTTACTAGACAATTCTGTTCAAATTACTTCAATCGGCACTTTACAACAGGAGTATGTACCACGCAATGCACACTATTAGTTGTCAGTATCTTATTGTTTGAAATTATGTTATCATTGCCACTCACATATTTGCGCTAAATATCAGGTCATCGGCATTTACAGTTATTAGTGCTGCGTTTACCATTCACTCAATGTTGCTATTTGTGGTTTTGTATGCAGCAGATATGTGTAACATTAGGGAGAATGGGTAAACGCGGCGATGCGGTTGCAGAAAAGGTCGTACGTTTCACGTATATGTGGCCTTAGTGCATTTATGTGCACATAATTTCCAGTTATAAAGACAGTCTCTACCACAGAGTATGTAGGCAAATTTGGTTATGTTGAGAATTTACTGAAGATAGTCTATTGTAATCCTTTGTATTTTGATAAATTGCGTTCATGGTATACCACCATGTATTTGTGTGATAAAAGTGAAATATGCGTGTTTAATCACTTGGCTGGAGGCAACTATGACTACTATTTTAAGACACGGACAATAGGATCTACACGTTTTACTTAGTACCATAAGAATAGCTCTCATACTGTTCTATAGTAGTGAATTTTGACAGATTGTGTGTTGTAGATTGAAAAATAAATGATTATCGGTCATATTCGTGAGAATGTTTTCATTACATATATTTCTGCTTCTAAAAAGGTCACACAATGAATACATCCCTATTAGATCACATTTAACTGTTTTAATACACATATATTACACGATTTAAGATAAACAGTACAGATAAAACTGTGTTATTCTTCTATTTCTTGGCGCCCAAAAAGTCCACATTTAATCGTTGTATGAGACCTGGCTTTTGGTTGCTCTCTCGCGAGATACATTAGAGAGAAATCTTACATACTAGTATTAATAGCTCCCCTTATATTCTGAAGTCATTCTTCCTCGTATAATTCGAGGGCATGTTCGTTCTTGTATGACCAGCTATTCAATTTTCCGCAAATAGTAAATTTCATTCGATTTTGTCAATTTTGGCGGCCATATTGGACAGCAATTCTACCGACATGGTTTACGACTAAGCATTGCTTGTGTAAATTTAATTTTATTACTAATTTGGTATTTGGTGGCGCACCTACCACCGAAATTCAGGATGTTTCTATACCAACTGCCATCATGGACGCCATCTCGTATTACAGAAAATGCTCAAAGCGGATTTTAGCGGATTTTGGATATGTTATAGAGGATATATTCCTCTTCAAAATGGTATAGAAACCAACTTAGTCCAAATTTTTTCTAGGTTGACCCTAAAATTTTAGTTTATCGACCAGACTAATAGCGCACTAAGCCATTACATGTATATGTAGTTCAGCTCAGTCGGTAAAGTATATATTCTGCTCACCAGCCCATGACACACCGTTCAAAGGCCCATTATACGCTATCCACCAGCCCATTATACGCCGTTCACCAGCCCATTATACGTCGTTCACCAACCCATTATACGTCGTTCACCAGCCCATTATACTCCATTAACCACCCCAGTATACACCGTTCACAGCCCGTCCACCAGTACAGTATACGCTGTCAACCAATCCATTATAACGCCGTTAACCAGTCCATTATACGCCGTTCACAGCCCAGTATACACCGTCCACCAGTACGTTATAGGCCGTTCATCAGCCCATGATACTCCGTTCACCAGCCCAGTATACGTCGTTCACCAGCCCATTATACGTCGTTCACCAGCCCATTATACGTCGTTCACCAGTCCAGTATACGCCATTAACCACCCCAGTATGCACCATTCACGTCGTTCACCAGCCCATTCTACGTTGTTCACCAGCCAGATACGCCGTTAGCCACCACATACAACGTTCACAACCCATTAGTTTTAGTTTAAACATATTTATTACCAATAAGTATATAACAATACAGATTGGCATTGGGATTGGAGGACAAGTGCGATCCACTTATACATAACCCCCTCTCCCAATTGCCGTTATAACACTGATACATAATAATTGGGGTTGTCAACACAATAGGTATAACATATTTACAAGTGTATACATACAGTATATCATTTTATATTATTTGAAAAATAGTTTGTATAGTCTCACCACCCCACCAATTCTAAATAATTTCAATAATGATTTCAAGTAGCTGTTTTAAATGTGATACATGTACCTCATGGTGCATTGTTAACATTTTTACAATTTGCATTCAAATGATGCGAGCGTCTTAATAGAACTTTGTCGGATTTTCCTCTTGAGTTGTATCTCGTAAGTAATTTTGCACAGCTTTAAAGATATGTTCATTTTCTAATTGTTTTAAGTTCGGGTCCCCAAATATTAGTGTTTTAACTGAATGTATATTAAAGCGCAGAAGATTATTACGAAGTGTAATTCTTTCTTCAAAGTGTAGGTGGCATTCAAAAAAATAGTGGAAAGCATTTTCTACAGAATGTCCACATCTACATGTAGCAGAAATTGCTATATAATTTTGAAGTTTATCAGCTTGTAGATTACTACATTCACACCTCAGTTTACAATGAAGGATGTTCAATAGCCGTTTACCATATGAAAAATATGTTGGTGGTTTTAATGGCTTAGTTACTAGTGCTTTCTTGAACCTATCGAGTGGAATGTTTCTTTCTTTTTTTTCATCCAATTTGTTCCAATCCATAACGCATGTGGGGAAGAAAGTTTTATCTGTTCTTTTGCTATTTGAAATGGGACGATTTAAATTTGATGCATTTCTCAGTTCGTAATCACATTTATCCTTAACCTTTGACGGAAGAAGCTGAGTTAAGTAGGCGGGGGCTTTGCCGTTTGCAATATTGTAAAATATACTCATTCGTTTAACATACCGCCTACTTTCCAGCCTCTCCCATCCGAGTTCAAAGAGCAACCTATCATGGGGGACCGATTTTGTACAACCTGTAACTATACGTGCAGCTTCGATTTGTATATCATCTAGTCTTTTTAATAGATAGTCAGGTGCTCCAAACCATACACAACTAGCATACTCCATTAATGGACGGACGTGAGATAAATATAATATTTCGAGAGTCTGACGGTTAAGAAGATATTTCAGTTTTCTCATTTGGGAAAGTCTTGCATAGGCTTTAGTACATATATTTTCGATATAAATATTCCATGATAAATCTTCTGAGATGTCAATACCCAGGTGTGTGTGACTGTGCGTATAATCAAGGGTAGCTCCATTGAAAACTATATCTGGTTTTATAATATTTTCTATACTTGTAAACAGCAGTACTTTAGTTTTGGCACTATTAAATTTGACTATCCACTTTTCAGCCCATTCATTGATTTTCCGCATGTCATTATTTATCGTCGATTCTAAAGTTTGTAGATCAGAGTTTGCATTCATGAGACATGTATCATCGGCAAATAGTCTAGCTCGGGATTCTAAATTGTCCGAAATGTCATTTATATATATGAGAAACATAAGAGGCCCGATTACGGATCCTTGGGGGACTCCTGCTGTTATAGGTGCGTATTTGGAAAAACTGGAGTTAATTCGTACGCGTTGTTTGCGATTTTCAAGGTAGTTCACAGACCATTTAAGAATATCTCCTTTAATACCATATTTATCGAGCTTATGTATAAGACCACGATGCCACACTTTGTCAAAGGCTTTGGAAATATCACAGAATACTGCACATGTCGTATCACCTTTATCAAGCGCTTCTACTATATTATGAATAATTTCTATCAGTTGTAGTTCCGTTCCATGACCGGGAATAAAACCAGACTGGTGCGAATATAAGAGATCTCTGGATTGCAAATGTATAAACATTTTATTGTGAACGATTCTTTCGAGAACTTTTCCAACACAACTGAGAAGTGAAATGGGTCTGTAATTATTTGGATCTTGTGATTTTCCTTTTTTGAACAATGGTATGACATCAGCACGTTTCCATGTGTCCGGAAAACAACAGCTCTTCAGCGATTTATTAAATATTATTTTGAGTGGTTTGCATACTGAGCTGTGGTTTTCCTTTAACATTTTGTTACTGATACCATCCGGACCATTGGCTTTATGTGTAGATAAAGATTTGAGAATAGTCGAAATTTCATCTTCGGATGTTTCTATCGAGCTTATATTTGATGCTGTTCTATTTGCGAAATTGGGAATGTCAGATTCCGAACTGTCTATGGTGCTATTCATTATAAACATTTTGTTCAACAGTTCAGCCTTTTCTTCATCAGAATCATAAAATGAGTTGTTAAACTCTAGAGTTGGGATTTTACTCTTATTAGAAAAATTGTTAAGCAGCTGTTTCACGACATGCCAGAATTGCTTTGGACCTGTGTTGAGTTTCAAATTTTCATCCAGATTTAAAAAATATTTCTCTTTTGCAAATTTTTTCATGTTGTTTATCTTATTTCGAATTTGTTTATACTTGTCCCAGTGCATTTGTGTATTTGATTTTAAAGCTTTCTTTCTTAAGCGATCTCTTTTTCTTATATTTAATCTAATAGAGCTATCAAACCATGGTTTATCATTTGTCCTAATTGTAATTGTTTGAAATGGTATATACTTTTTTGCAATATTAAGGAACATGTCTGTGAAAATGGTTACCATTGTATTTACATTTATGTTTGTGCCTCTTTCAGATAAAACATCTGTCCAATTTATTGCATGGATCTCTGCATTCATATTTAAGTAATCACCTTTGGTATAATTCCATACCTGACGAATGCATGTCTCTGATTTACGATTGGGTGTAAGTAGTTCTATGGTGGTCGCATAATGGTCTGAGTGGCCCAGATCAATAGTGGATGCGTTAACGAATGATAGAGTATCACTTAACAAAATTGGGTCGATCAAGGTCGAGGAGCTTCCAGTCACACGAGTTGGGTTGGTGATAGCGTTCGTTAGAGTCCATCTACTTTTTATATCGTGCAATGGTCCTGATTGTTTCAAAAGGTCACAATTTAAGTCACCGACAATAATCAGGGAGGGATTTATCGAAAGAGCGCTTTCAACAGAGGATTCTAGGTCTTTCCAATATGATTCTATACATTCCTTCTCTGATCGATAAGTCACACATAGCAGAATTTTTTGTTTCGAACCAATTTCGAACCAGAGTATTTCATCATCAAAGTCGAGTTGAGGAATATGTTTAAATACGAGACCGTCAGCAAAGTAAATTGCTAGACCACCTCCTCGTTCGTTTCTATCCAATCTAATTGGCCCCTGATAATTAGGAAGCAATATTTTTTCGCTTGGAAAACCAACATTTAAATGGGTTTCTGTAAAACAAACAATATCATATTCATCAATATGCTCAGTTAGTTTGGACAATTTGTGTCTTAGACTTCGGACATTATAATGGAAAATTGATAATGTCTCCTTCTCACGCGGACCTGGATTTTTATGCACGTCATTGCTCAAAATAATCAAAAGCATACTTATTAGAACTGTACGAACAAGTAATTTTTGCATGTGTCCGAATTTAGGCAATTTAATGTTTGAAGTATTACCACGCCGAGTTTTGGAAAATTTATCCACATTGCACCTACTGGTACGTAAGTTGAAAAGCCCTATCGCCTGCCTATATTGCAACCCATTATACGCAGTTAACCAGCCCATTATACGCCGTTCACCAGCCCATTATACGCCGTTCACCAGCCGATTATACGCCGCATACCAAGTCCATTATACGCCGTCCACCAGCCCATGATCCACCGTTCACCAGTCAATTATACGTCGTTCACCAGCCCATGATACGCCATCCACCAGCCATTATACGCCGAACCAGCCCATTATACGCCGTCCACCAGCCCATTATACGCCGTTAACCAGCCAATTGTACGCCGTCCATTAGCCCATCATACGCCGTCCAGCAGTCCATTATAGCCCGTTCAGCAGTCCATTATACGCCGTCCACCAGCCCATGATACGACATCCACCAGCCCATTATACGCCGTTCACCAACCCATTATACGCCGTCCAGCAGCCCAGTATACGCCGCCCACCAGCCCATTATACGCCGTTCGCCAGCCCATTATACGCCGTCCAGCAGCCATTGTACGCCGTCCATTAGCCCGTCATACGCCGTCCAGCAGTCCATTATACGCCGTTCAACAGTCCATTATACGCTGTCCGCCAGTCCATTGTGCGCCGTCCAACAGTCCATTGTATGCCGTTCATCAGCCGATTATAAGCCGTTCAGCAGTCCATTACATGCCGTCAATCAGAATTATACGCTGTCCACCAGCCCATTATATGCCGTTCACCAACCCATTATAGGCCGTCCCTCAGCCCATTATACGTCGTTCACCAGCCCATTATACGCCGTCATCAGACCATTATACGCCGTCAATAAACCCATGGTACGCGGTTTACCAGCCCATTATACGCCGTCCATCAGCCATTATACGCCGTCCATCAACCCGTCCGCCAGTTCATTATACTCCGTCCACAAGCCCATTATACGCCGTCCACCAATCCATTATACGCCGTCCACCAGCCCAATATACGCTGTCAACCAGTCCATTATATGCCGTTCACCAGCCCATTATACGCCTTCCACCAGTCCATTATACACCGTCCACCAATACATTGTATGCCGTCCTCCAGTCCACTATACGCCGCCCACCAGTCCTTTATGCGCCGTTCACCAACCCATTATAGGCCGTCCCTCAGCCCATTATACGTCGTTCACCAGCCCATTATATGCCGTCAGCCCATTATACGCCGTCCATCAACCCACGGTACGCCGTTCACCAGTTCATTATACTGCGTCCACAAGCCCAGTATACGCCGTCCACCATACGCCGTCCACCAGCCCAATACACGCTGTCCACCAGCCCGTTTACGCTGTCCACCAGTCCATTATACGCCGTTGACAGCCCATGATACACCGTCCACCAGTCCATTATACATCGTTCCAGCCATTATACGCCGTCCACCAGCCCAGTATACGCTGTCCACCAGTCCATTATACGCCGTCCACCAGTCCAGTATACGCCGTCCACCAGTCCGTCAAATATGTGTACCTGAATATCGTGGGGCATATGCTGTCTCGCCAATTAACCATCGTAGGTAAATTGTGATGGTGTCCGCTTTACTGGGACAATATATCCTATTCGTAATTATGATTTTGCGAAAGGTCTCTATTGTATACTACTTTTTATACATGTTATCGTACTTGACGTTTATACTTATGGTACGTATAGTGTTATTTATATTATTGACGGGAGCAAGGTTAAGACAAGTCTTGTAATTTGTGCCTCAATCCAATGCATTTAATTAATAATGCAAATGAATGTTTACATAAATGCTGGGTACTGTATAGCGGACGTTGTATTGCACCGAAGTTGGATTAATGTGCAATACTCGTTCGGCGCAATAACAAAGGACGCCAAAACATCTGACAAAACTGTCAAGGTTACACGCATCGGTAGACAAATAAAACCAACGGTTGTTCCGGCGCGCCAAAATTTACTTATTCAAGAAATAATTAGATCTACAGAGACTAAGCAATGTACTCGAGAATGGTTCGAATGTAATCAACTGGTGCCCATGTAAGTGTCAACATCGTGTGTGTCTTTAGAATATAGAATATATTTATTATTATAGTGACACATGCATCAGTAAAACCCGGCCCATAAGTCACTTTTACAGTAAATTACATTATACATAAATTAATATCATTGAAACGTTTTTATCAAACAGCTTGGCCAAATTAAATTTTCTATAAGCAATTTTCCCAAAATATTGGTCATTAGCCAATTTGGCCACCGACAGCATGAGCCCTGAAATAGTTGCATTTTCTCATGGACAATTTGAGGGCTCCTGATGATCCGACAGTTCCCTGTCTATATTATGATTAATAATATGTTGCTTTTTGTTGACAGCATTGCTTGGAGCAATTCAAGGCCCTTTTCCATAAATTTTCCGATATTTCTAATTCTGATTCGGTCTCTGATTCTGGATATAGCATCCAGTTCAGTTTCGAGAATTCTTCCAACAAATATAGCTATAGCCAATTTTTGTTTCCAACGTATAGCATATATATGGAACTTGTATACCAAAGAGGAATAACCAAATCTTCTAATAACCGACAACGCTATGCAGACATGTGGGAGAATGGGATTTGCCTGCCTGAAAAGGTCTTATTTCGTATGATGGCGTATCGGTGGTCGCAGTACGAACAGCTTGTCATTGACATCCGATTGATTGTTTACATGTTTTGTTACAAAATTGACCGATATCTATAAATATGTAAAAAAAAAGTAGTTTTTTGTTGTCATAAAGTCATGTGACTTTAACCGCAAAGTGCGTCCCAATAGCAACAACATAATATCACAAGTTACGCGTTACAAGTACGCGCGTCTATACCTGGCTAATATCATCATGAAACTAACCTGCGCTGCGTCCAGTGACGGCTCAGAATTAGCCAAGAATATTTATACCTTAATAAATAACCCAAAATGGTTATCTTTTGTCGAAAATGCTATTTGTGATTTGAACTTGCAATCAAATTGAATCACATAGACAGTCCTGATCGCTATAGAATTAAGAAATGCCCCCCAAAAAAAACTGTTCTTAACCCTTTACCCAACAGAAGGGCCCTGTGCCAATGCATTCTCTTATATATGCGAGTCGACCATAGGTCGCCTCGCATATATAAGAGAATGCATTGGCTTAACACATTAAAAATTATAAAATTGTTAAAGAATGTAAGAAAAAATGGTAAAAAGTGTTATTTTAGGCCAATGCATTCTCTTATATATGCGAGGCGACCTATGGTCGACTCGCATATATAAGAGAATGCATTGGCACAGGGCATAACTGTAACTATCACAATGTGGTCAAGGAGCCGGTTTCAATGATATCCATATTTGTATGGTTCTATTGAGACAGACCGAAGATATTTTAGGCTGTTGAAGCTTTATTTGGCCGGTTTTGGCCGGTTTGTTGGGTAAAGGGTTAAACAACGTCATTGGGACAAGCTACTACTTCTTCGGGGTCCACTGTTATAGTTTTATCAAAACTTATTACGGTTATTTGAAGAATTTGTAGTCAAATCTATCAATATATATTCTAAAGTTCAGAACAGCAATAAACTACCTTATAGAATGCGGAAGATGGAAGAAATTTCCGAAAGTTGCAAAAACCTTGTGCCAATGCATTCTCCTACGAATCCCCCATAAGGAGTCTCGGATATGCAAGAGAATACATTGGCCTAACAATATCCACATTGACCATGTCAGTCAATGTATTATCTTAAATGTGTGAGGTATCCCTAGATCAGACTCACATATATATAAGAGAATGCACTGGCACAGTATGTTTAATGCTGCGCCAGCGCATCTCCCGCCATGAAAGGGCTCATCACAGGAGAGGTCCCTTTGGGTCACACTTACGATAGAAGTTACGTTTATAGCAAATTATATTTAGTTATTTCAGTCATCAGATATGCAAAATATGACTGCCAAACAAATTAGAAAAACACCACAACCACATAACCAAAGAGGACTCTGCATGCGATGTTTTAGATCGGAAATATCCTGCTATATCCATTGGCAGTTTTGAGTGAACCCAAACAACGAAAGTGGCGAATGGGGTTCTTATGTGAATATGATATATCCCCCAGCTAGGAGTAAATATTAGTGTTCGCAGAAATCTGGCGTTCATTTTGTTGACGTAACTGTCTGTTATATAACTGTGGGTATATATATATGTGCAATGTTTGTTGTTAGACTACAGAAGATTGTTCATCGCCGCCCTCTTCTGTTCTTTATCATCAATATCATGATATTCATCATCATTGCCATCATATTGGCGCCCCGGTGGCCCAGTGGGTAAAGTGCATGACGCATTGTGACAACATAGACCGTTCAGCGCTGGTGAAGCGTGTTGTAATCCCGATTGAGGTGAATTTGTTATCCAAGAAAAGGGATGGTGACCCAAATCGTGCATCTGGGCAAGTTTATCCGTTGCTTTCCATGGATCGATTGTTTCTACACGCATTTGAGTGGATTCCCGGTGTAACTAACAACGTCGTGACCGCGACGAATCGACTATAAACCCATAACAAACAAGCAGCATCACCATCATACCCACCACCAATATATAACATCACCAATGATCCTCACCATTGCTATATACCATCACCATCATACCCACCACCACTATATAACATCACCAATGATCTAAACCATCACCATCACCATATATCATCATATATCACCATCATATACACCATCCCCATATACCAATCACAATCAACAATTACCATAACAATCATCATAGCCATCCCCATCACCACAACATACCATCACCAATCATAGCCATCCCCATCATCACAACATAACATCACCAATAATCATACCATCACCATTGTCACAACATATCCATCATCACTATATACCAACAACAATCACCATAACAATCATAACAATCATTATACCATCACCATCATATACATCATCCCCATATACCAATCACAATCAACAATCACCATAACAATCATCATAACCACCCCCATCATCACAACATACCATCACCAATAATCATAACATCACCATTATCACAACATATCCATCATCACTATATACCAACAACAATCACCATAACAATCATGATAAACATCATACCTTCACCATCGTCACAACATACCATCACCAATCACATACCATCCCCATCGTCACAACATACCATCACCAATCGTCATACTATCACCATTATCACAACATATCCATCATCACTATATACCAACAACAATCACCATAACAATCATAACAATCATCATACCATCACCATCATCACAACATACCATCACCATCATCACAACATATCCATCATCACTATATACCAACAAAAATAATCATAACAATCATCATAGCCATCCCCCTCATCACAACATACCAACACCAATAATCATACCATCACCATCATCACAACATACCATCACCAATAATCATACCATCACCATCATCACAACATATCCATCATCACTATATACCAACACCAATAATCATACCATCACCATCATCACAACATATCCATCATCACTATATACCAACAACAATCAACAATCACCATAATAATCATCATAACCATCCCCATCATCACAACATACCATCACCAATAATCATACCATCACCATCATATACATCATCCCCATATACCAATCACAATCAACAATCACCATAACAATCATAACCACCCCCATCATCACAACATACCATCACCAATAATCATAACATCACCATCATATACATCATCCCCATATACCAATCACAATCAACAATCACCATAACAATCATAACCATCCCCATCATCACAACATACCATCACCAATAATCATAACATCACCATCATATACATCATCCCCATATACCAATCACAATCAACAATCACCATAACAATCATCATAACCACCCCCATCATCACAACATACCATCACCAATAATCATACCATCACCATTGTCACAACATATCCATCATCACTATATACCAACAACAATCACCATAACAATCATGATAAACATCATACCTTCACCATCGTCACAACATACCATCACCAATCACATACCATCCCCATCGTCACAACATACCATCACCAATCGTCATACTATCACCATCATCACAACATATCAATCATCACTATATACCAACAACAATCACCATAACAATCATCATACCATCACCATCATATACATCATCCCCATATACCAATCACAATCAACAATCACCATAACAATCATCATAACCACCCCCATCATCACAACATACCATCACCAATAATCATACCATCACCATCATATACATCATCCCCATATACCAATCACAATCAACAATCACCATAATAATCATCATATCCATCCCCATCATCACAACATATCCATCATCACTATATACCAACAACAATCACCATAACAATCATGATAAACATCATACCATCACCATCATATACATCATCACTATACACCAACAAAAATAACCATAACCATCATCACAACATACCATCACCATCATCACAACATACCATCACCATCATCACAACATATCCATACCATCACCATCATATACACCATCCCCATATACCAATCACAATCAACAATCACCATAATAATCATTATAGCCACCCCCATCATCACAACATACCATCACCAATCATAGCCATCCCCATCATCACAACATACCATCACCAATAATAATACCATCACCATTGTCACAACATATCCATCACCACTATATACCAACAAAAATAACAATAACAACCATCATAGCCATCCCCCTCATCACAACATACCATCACCATCATCACAACATATCCATCACCATCATCACAACATATCCATCATCACTATATACCAACAAAAATAACCATAACAATCATAACAATCATCATACCATCCCCACCATATACATCATCCCCATATACCAATCACAATCAACAATCACAATAACAATCATAGACATCCCCATCATACCATCACCACTAATCATACCATCACAACATATCCATCATCACTATATACCAACAATAATAACCATAACAATAATCATACCATCACCATCATCACAACATACCATCACCATCATCACAACATACCATCACCATCATCACAACATATCCATACCATCACCATCATATACACCATCCCCATATACCAATCACAATCAACAATCACCATAATAATCATTATAGCCATCCCCATCATCACAACATACCATCACCAATCATAGCCATCCCCATCATCACATCATACCATCACCAATAATCATACCATCACCATTGTCACAACATATCCATCACCACTATATACCAACAAAAATAACAATAACAATCATCATAGCCATCCCCCTCATCACAACATACCATCACCATCATCACAACATATCCATCACCATCATCACAACATATCCATCATCACTATATACCAACAAAAATAACCATAACAATCATAACAATCATCATACCATCCCCACCATATACATCATCCCCATATACCAATCACAATCAACAATCACAATAACAATCATAGACATCCCCATCATACCATCACCACTAATCATACCATCACAACATATCCATCATCACTATATACCAACAATAATAACCATAACAATCATCATACCAGCACCATCATCACAACATACCATCACAATCATCACAACATACCATCACCAATAACCATACCATCACCATCGTCACAACATATACATCATCACTATATACCAACAACAATCACCATAACAATCATGATAAACATCATACCATCACCATCATATACATCATCCCCATATACCAATCACAATCAACAATCACAATAACAATCATAGACATCCCCATCATACCATCACCACTAATCATACCATCACAACATACCCATCATCACTATATACCAACAATAATAACCATAACAATCATCATACCAGCACCATCATCACAACATACCATCACAATCATCACAACATACCATCACCATCATCACAACATATCCATACCATCACCATCATATACACCATCCCCATATACCAATCACAATCAACAATCACCATAATAATCATTATAGCCATCCCCATCATCACAACATACCATCACCAATCATAGCTATCCCCATCATCACAACATACCATCACCAATAATCATACCATCACCATTGTCACAACATATCCATCACCACTATATACCAACAAAAATAACAATAACAATCATCATAGCCATCCCCCTCATCACAACATACCATCAACATCATCACAACATATCCATCACCATCATTACAACATATCCATCATCTCTATATACCAACAATAATAACCATAACAATCATCATACCATCACCATCATCACAACATACCATCACCATCATCACAACATATCCATACCATCACCATCATATACACCATCCCCATATACCAATCACAATCAACAATCACCATAACAATCATAGACATCCCCATCATACCATCACCACTAATCATACCATCACAACATATACATCATCACTATATACCAACAATAATCACCATAACAATCATAACAATCATCATACCATCACCATCATCACAACATACCATCACCATCATCACAACATATCCATCGTCACTATATACCAACAAAACTAATCATAACAATCATCATAGCCATCCCCCTCATCACAACATACCAACACCAATAATCATACCATCACCATCATCACAACATACCATCACCAATAATCATACCATCACCATCATCACAACATATCCATCATCACTATATACCAACACCAATAATCATACCATCACCATCATCACAACATATCCATCATCACTATATACCAACAAAAATAACCATAACAATCATAGCCATCCCCATCATCACAACATACTATCACCATCATATACATCAAACCCATATACCAATCACAATCAACAATCACCATACCAATCATAACCACCCCCATCATCACAACATACCATCACCAATAATCATACCATCACCATTGTCACAACATATCCATCATCTCTATATACCAACAACAATACCGATAACAATCATAACAATCATCATACCATCACCATCATATACATCATCACTATACACCAACAAAAATAACAATAACAATCATCATAGCCATCCCCCTCATCACAACATACCATCACCAATAATCATACCATCACCATCGTCACAACATATCCATCATCACTATATACCAACAACAATCAACGTAATAATCATCATAACAATCATCATAGACATCCCCATCATCACAACATACCATCACCATTATCAGAACATATCCATCATCACTATATACCAACAACAATCACCATAACAATCATAACAATCTTCATAACCACCCCCATCATCACAACATACCGTCACCAATAATCATACCATCACCATTGTCAGAACATATCCATCATCACTATATACCAACAACAATCACCATAACAATCATAACAATCATCATACCATCACCATCATATACATCATCCCCATATACCAATCACAATCAACAATCACCATAATAATCATCATATCCATCCCCATCATCACAACATACCATCACCAATCATCATAACCATCCCCATCATCACAACATACCATCACCAATAATCATAACCATCCCCATCATCACAAAATACCATCACCAATAATCATAACCATCCCCATCATCACAAAATACCATCACCAATAATCATACCATCACCATCATCACAACATATCCATACCATCACCATCATATAGACCATCCCCATATACCAATCACAATCAACAATCACCATAACAATCATCATATCCATCCCCATCATCACAACATACCATCACCAATAATCATACCATCACCATCATACCATCATCAATAATCATACCATCACCATCATATATATCAAACCCATATACCAATCACAATCAACAATCACCATAACAATCATAACAATCATCATACCATCACCATCATCACAACATACCATCACAATCATCACAACATATCCATACCATCACCATCATATACACCATCCCCATATACCAATCACAATCAACAATCACCATAATAGTCATTATAGCCATCCCCATCACCACAACATACCATCACCAATAATCATACCATCACCATAATCACAACATATCCATCATCACTATATACCAACAACAATCACCATAACAATCATAACAATCATCATACCATCACCATCATATACATCAAACCCATATACCAATCACAATCAACAATCATAACAATCATCATAACCACCCCCATCATCACAACCTACCATCACCAATAATCATACCATCACCATCGTCACAACATATCCATCATCACTATATACCAACAACAATCACCATAACAATCATGATAAACATCATACCTTCACCATCATATACATCAAACCCATATACCAATCACAATCAACAATCATAACAATCATCATAACCACCCCCATCATCACAACCTACCATCACCAATAATCATACCATCCCCATCATCACAACATATCCATCATCACTATATACCAACAACAATCACCATAACAATCATGATAAACATCATACCATCACCATCATATACATCATCACTATACACCAACAAAAATAACCATAACCATCATAACAATCATCATACCATAACCATCATCACAACATACCATCACCAATCACCATACTATCACCATCGTCACAACATATCCATCATCACTATATACAAACAACAATAACCATAACAATCATCATACCATCACCATCATATACACCATCCCCATATACCAATCACAATCAACAATCACCATAACAATCATCATAACCACCCCCATCATCACAACATACCATCACCAATAATCATACCATCACCATCGTCACAACATATCCATCATCACTATATACCAACAACAATCAACGTAATAATCATCATAACAATCATCATAGACATCCCCATCATCACAACATACCATCACCATTATCAGAACATATCCATCATCACTATATACCAACAACAATCACCATAACAATCATAACAATCTTCATAACCACCCCCATCATCACAACATACCGTCACCAATAATCATACCATCACCATTGTCAGAACATATCCATCATCACTATATACCAACAACAATCACCATAACAATCATAACAATCATCATACCATCACCATCATATACATCATCCCCATATACCAATCACAATCAACAATCACCATAATAATCATCATATCCATCCCCATCATCACAACATACCATCACCAATCATCATAACCATCCCCATCATCACAACATACCATCACCAATAATCATAACCATCCCCATCATCACAAAATACCATCACCAATAATCATAACCATCCCCATCATCACAAAATACCATCACCAATAATCATACCATCACCATCGTCACAACATATCCATCATCACTATATACAAACAACAATCACCACAACAATCATAACAATCATCATACCATCACCATCATCACAACATACCATCACCAATCATCATACCATCACCATCGTCACAACATACCATCACCAATCATCATACCATCACCATCGTCACAACATATCCATCATCACTATATACCAACAACAATCACCATAACAATCATAACAATCATCATACCATCACCATCATATACATCGAACCCATATACCAATCACAATCAACAATCACCATAACAATTATCATAGACATCCCCATCATACCATCACCATCACTATATACAAACAACAATAACCATAACAATCATCATACCATCACCATCATATACATCAAACCCATATACCAATCACAATCAACAATCACCGTATCAATCATCATACCATCACCATCGTCACAACATATCCATCATCACTATATACCAACAACAATCACCATAACAATCATAACAATCATCATACCATCACCATCATATACATCGAACCCATATACCAATCACAATCAACAATCACCATAACAATTATCATAGACATCCCCATCATACCATCACCATCACTATATACAAACAACAATAACCATAACAATCATCATACCATCACCATCATATACATCAAACCCATATACCAATCACAATCAACAATCACCGTATCAATCATCATACCATCACCATCGTCACAACATATCCATCATCACTATATGCCAACAACAATCACCACAACAATCATAACAATCATCATACCATCACCATCATATACATCTTCCCCATATACCAATTACAATCAACAATCACCATAATAATCATTATAGCCATCCCCATCATCACAACAACATACCATCACCAATAATCATACCATCACCATTGTCACAACATATCCATCATCACTATATACCAACAACAATCACCATAACAATCATCATACTATCACCATCATATACATCAAACCCATATACCAATCACAATCAACAATCACCATAACAATCATAGACATCCCCATCATCACAACATACCATCACCAATCATAATACAATCACCATCATATCCATCATCACTATATACCAACAACAATCACCATAACAATCATAACAATCATCATACCATCACCATCATATACACCATCCCCATATACCAATCACAATCAACAATCACCATAATAATCATTATAGCCATCCCCATCATCACAACATACCATCACCAATCATATACACCATCCCCATATACCAATCACAATCATCAATCACCATAACAATCATCATATCCATCCCCATCATCACAACATACCATCACCAATAATCATACCATCACATTGTCACAACATACCATCACCAATAATCATACCATCACCATCATCACAACATATCCATCATCACTATATACCAACAACAATCACCATGACAATCATCATAACCACCCCCATCATCGCAACATACCACCCCCATCATCACAGCATACCATCACCAATCATCATACCATCACCACCATCACAACATATCCATCATCACTATATACCAACAACAATCATCATAACAATCATAGCCATCCCCATCATCACAACATACCATCACCAATCATAGCCATCCCACTCATCACAACATACCATCACCAATCATAGCCATCCCCCTCATCACAACATACCATCACCAATCATCACAACATACCATCACCAATCATCATACCATCACCATCGTCACAACATATCCATCATCACTATATACCAACAACAATCACCATAACAATCATGATAAACATCATACCTTCACCATCGTCACAACATACCATCACCAATCACATACCATCCCCATCTTCACAACATACCATCACCAATCATCAAACCATCACCATCATCACAACATATCAATCATCACTATTTACCAACAACAATCACCATAACAATCATAATAATCATCATACCATCACCATCATATACATCAAACCCATATACCAATCACAATCATCAATCACAATCAACAATCACCATAAAAATCACCATAACAATCACCATAACAATCACCATAACAATCACCATAACAATCCCCATCATCACAACATACCATCACCAATTATAATACAATCACCATCACAACATATCCATCGTCACTATATACCAACAACAATCACGATAACAATCATGATAAACATCATACCTTCACCATCGTCACAACATACCATCACCAATCACATACCATCCCCATCGTCACAACATACCATCACCAATCATCAAAACATCACCATCATCACAACATATCCATCATCACTATATACCAACAACAATCACCATAACAATCACCATAACAATCACCATAACAATCACCATAACAATCCCCATCATCACAACATACCATCACCAATTATAATACAATCACCATCACAACATATCCATCGTCACTATATACCAACAACAATCACCATTACAATCATCATAACAAGCATCATACCATCACCATCATCATACCATCACCATCATCACAACATACCATCACCAATCATAACCATCATCATCACCATCATACGCACCACCAATATATAAGATAACCAATTATCTTAACCATCATCCTCACCATTACTATATACCATCACCATCATCACAACATACCATCACCAATCATCATAACCATCATCATCACCATCATATCCATCACCACTACATACCAACAACAATCACCATAACAATCATCATAAACAAATTAGTGAAAACTTTCCGATTACCAACAAAAGAATATTTAATGCAATCTCCAGCATTCGTATCGCGAAAATCCACAAAAATATCTATCAGTTTTACGTTGAAAAGATTACAGAAGGTAATAATTGAGAACGCTGTTTGTTATCTACCACTTCTGCGAAATGAAAGGATGGACGCTCTTTATCAGAGAATATCACTGGAATTTATTCTAGCTTCGGTGGCAAAAACTTCTTCTTTTGATAGTCGATATCTGACAATCAAAACCTCATGTTAAAGGCCCCCTTAATTTTCGAGTCACCGATTATTTTTTATAGTGACTTGATATACGGTTTTAGCAACAATCTCTGCCGTAAAATATGATTAAAATACTATAATTCATCACCATTTGAAATATCTGTGTCTCAGAAGATGCCCATTGATAAATATAAAACAGCTGAAATCATAGAAAGATTCCCCTGTTTTGACTCCCATAATGCAATAGAATTCAAACTAAAGATTTATTTTCAATGGAAGGTATAGATATAGAGTTATTCCCCCTCCATTGAAAATAATACACTTCTTACTACAATCTAGATGACAAAAACATGTCGGTAACTCAACAAAAACAACATGTTCACAGCTTATTACACCGGATAAGTCTACAATACAATGTTTTGGAGCTTCCTCTTTCAATGGCATATCATATGGCGTATATTTTATATATGTGATCTGGTGGTTAGAAAATTAAGTGGGCCTTTAATGGGTTCATCGGTAGGATCTAAATGTTTCCGGTTATAGAGCTAGATCATGCAATGCATCTCGACTCCGGCTAACGCCCGTAGAGATCATATACCACCAGTACAAACCCTGTGAACTGTTTTATGTTCTGACCCCTTCTGACGGGGAACTTTATAACATTCAACAAACAAGTCAGAGAATATATTTCTGTGTTTATATTTGTTCATCGATAATCTAATTCAAAGTATGGGTGGTCCGAGCTCGAAATTGCATGGTTTTTTTTGTGACTTTAGTGAGCCAATATCGCAACAACAAAAAACAAAACAAAACATTGAATTAATTACCATGGAGAAATTTCATGATTGTCAGTGGCGCAAAGAAAAATCGCCCACAAAGTCCCTATAATAATGTAATCTCGAGTTGGGACCTTCGCCTCCTGATTAATAAACTATTAAGCAACAGCTATTAACAAAGAAATATATTCACACGTTATTTTTCGACTTTATAAGGTTCCCTGCCAAACTTCAAAAAGTTACCAGGTTTTGAATTGGTGGAATATGAGCTATACGGGCATTAACCTGCAGAGTGGATATTCGTGGCATGATTAAGTATAGAGCGTGCCAATGTAGTTTTATGACGACAAAAGCCGAACCGTTGATCTTAAACAGAATCATGTTATCTCTAAGATTGAGACTCCCCTTGTGAGAGGTATGGGTGCAATGTCCCCCTGATTATGGCATGTTGAGTATTCAACTAATTAAATATTGATTGTGTATTATGTATTACGGTTAATTTGAGTTTATCGCCGTTTCAGCTGCAAGGCCATATCACGACTTTGTCAGTTTTGCCGGTGGAGGGAAGACCATGAAGCGGATTTATTTCACGGGAAACCACTCCATTACATGTAGAAACCACCGACCCGACACACCCACCCGGATAACAACCGACCTCCCTCACCCTCCCCGGATAACAACTGACAAACTTGTAAGTAAGTAAGTCGTGCTTTATTCTCAGCTAATAGTCATGGTACATGAGAAAACATGTATACACTATGTACAAACGAGGACGCTCCGGTCTAAATATTTGAAAATACACATGCATACGTACAACTACGTTCTGTAAAAGGCCATATATATGCATTCTATATATAACGTGGCACTGATTCACGATAAAACGCCAATTAACATACAAGTACATTCGTAAATAATTACAACCTACAAAAAAGGGATGTTAAGTATATAGTAGCTCTTTCGCTATGAAAACTGAATGTAAATATATGAAACTATAAGATGCACTTTAAAAGAATTTTTAAAGCAAATTATTCCAAAAAAAAATGGCGTTGGCAGTTTTGCAGTCTGTCCAGGAACACGAACCAGGTTAACTTCCCTGTGCGTGTATCACAAATCTGCGCATATGGGGATTAGAACCAACTTCACCATCGCTGGACGCCACTCTGTGTCTTACTAATTTCGTTTTAGCCATGTTACTTCATATAATAGAATTATGTACTATAATCGGCGAGCATCATGTCCTTAACCCTTCCATGACTGAATCTTCCTGAAATTTTGCGAAAACCCTGTGCCAATGCATTGTCTTATATATCCGAGTCTCCCATAAGGAGCCTCGCATATATAAGAGTATACATTAGCCTAACAATATTTACCTTGAATTTGCAAGCCAGTGCATTCTCTTATACATGCGAGTCTCCCATAGGGAATAAATTGGCCTAACAATATTTTCATTGACCTAAATTGTAAGCAATTGCATTCCCCTTTATATGGGATATTCACAAATATAAGATAATGAACTGGCATATGATATTTAATGCTGCACCAGCAGCTATCGTCAGGAAAGGGTTAAATACATGTGTTTCGAAAACATTGAGCATGACGTAACCTTGGGACTACCTGTATAGATTCATGCATCTGGTTTCAATACAATACTACCCGTGTGTTATTAACCATCAGCTAATGATCCCAATTTAGCAGCGAATCGACAGATTGCCATTTGCCATACCACGACCGCATACCGGTAATATTGCGGCATCTATTAATGGCGATTGGCTGATTTACAACAACCGGAAGTTCGCAAGCACTTACGCTGGTGTCTGTCGTTTAAATACCTTGAACTGGTGCCATTCGATAAATGATTGCATGCAAACATACGGTAGAATGATTGCGCAAACACGTGTGCGGCATAGCTTATACGACTTAAAGACGATAATTTACACATGGCTTCCAGGGAGTCAGGGCCGTATGGAATGGGTGGTGACTCAGTCGGGAATGTTTAAGACGCAATAGGCCAAATACTAGCTCCCCAGCGCGGACGGAGCTGGTTCGAATCCATATCAGCGCACATTTGTGATCCACACAAATTTAGGAAATGTAAACTGATTCGTGCATCATAGCAAGTTTTTTTTTCAGTTGGTTGGGGTCAGTAGTTTCTACGAGCGGTGGAGTCAATTCTGGTAAAACTGTCTTTCTGTGTGTGTTGATTACAATACTTAAAGGCACGGGTGGCTTCGTTATCTATTTTATATATTGGAACTTGTGCCTGTGTGTACGTGTGTATGTATGTGTGTTATAGACTCGAAAACTGCTCGACCGATCCGACTCGAATTTGGTATGTAGGTCTACTTTGATCCCGGGAACAATATGGGCGTGTCCTTGACCTTGAACTTGACCTCGCTCATATCTGCTGATATAGGCATGTTTCTGGACCGATCAACAACAAACAACAGTTTGTCCAGACGCTGTATATTCTGCCCAGACGGAGGCGATCACAACGAAATCCCTAAATAGCCCGGACGAAGTCGGGCACATCAGCTAGTAGGTTATTTAGGCCCGACCCTAAAAATAACCCGCCGACCCTAATCTTTGTGTTGATATTTTGAGAAAAAGTCAAATTTTCTAAAAAAAAACAAAAACAAAAACATTTCACTGTTTTTACCACTAATGCTCATAAATATTGATGAACAATAGTGTGCAAAACACATGGTTTCTAACATATGCCTGTGAAAAGTGACCATGAAGTGACAGTTGTCTCAAAAGCCCCAGGTGTGTGATGGGTTATTGATTGATGGGCATTAATTTTTCAATTTTAATTTTATGAGAGTGGATCTCATGCCTGCTTTACCTGTATGCTTTGCTTGGGACTTATGGAACATACTCATGGGTTCCAAATTAACATGCACGCACATTTATTATTTTCTTGGAAAATTTTCTCCCTGCACAGTGCTTATTTGAGTCTGCAAGTTTATTAATTTTGAGGCTATGAAAATTGAAATCAGCACAAACTCAAGATTTCTATATGATTCTGATACCAAATTGATGAGCTTATAACTTTATGCATGTACATATTCAAATATATGGCATACATGTGAACATTTAAATATTGAATAAAACACTACATGACACATACTATGTTGATTCCTATGCTTGATCTACATGTACTATAATTTTTTTAACTATAGTTGATGTTTTGCTCAGAGTTTCCACTGTGCTATTATTAACTTTTAATGGAATTTTTCCCCTGCACTATTATTTGGGCCTGAACTTTTATTTGGAGCCCGAGAGTACCGGTAGGTCACTATCAACAGACATGGTGTGTGTATCTGTATATATACATGTATAGAGGTTATCACCACATATGTTAGGGGTACAGCTACTGTTTCCAACAACCAGGCATGCTAGGTTGGGTGTACTGGCTACCTCCAGACAATGGGATGTAGTCGTCACAATACAAGTAAGGTATAATGGCGGTATTATGGGTAAAATTCTTATAAAAGTTAGTGACATCAATTCGTACCAAGTTTATAGCCAAATTTATGAAAATGTGGTATGTGAATAATAAATAACATACTTAAGCATGAAGTAAGTTTGATCTTTCATCAATCTTAATGTTTATTTCCACTGTGTTTATCAAGTAATACTTTCCCCACAACACAAGTTGGCATTTTATGTCACTTCGGTCGAGGTAATTCAATATTTCTGCAGCTGGATAAAAAATATCAAAATAAAATTAAAAAAAACAATTTCCCTACCTACCTAGTACCTACCCTAATATTTTCACTCCGTTATCGGAAACATACAATCTTTTTTTGTTTGGCCTTACCAAATTATGAACATTACCTAAAAAATAAACTAATAGTTTAGTATAATGATAGTGAATGCGATATTATCCACAAAACACAATTTGTGAAAGCCGAGCATTTGTTTATATACAGCACGTAAATAGTGATCGATAAGCAAATTACTCAACACCGTTCCATGTTTTTTAGGAGAGTGATTCCCGTTGACCATTTAACACCGATATCTTGAGTGGCGATGATTAGCAAACGCTATACCAGTATGTTGTAAACAACTTGGTGGTATTTCTAACCAAAGTTCACTTAGTGGAGTCTCTCCGGTGTTGAGTGTTTTGCTTATCACGTACATTTACGTGCTGTTTGTTTGCATAACATGTCGTTTCTTTACATAACACACAGTACCACCATGACAATAATAGGGAATTTACGCGATATTTATGACCGGTATAAGAACAAGATATTGTCTATATTTTAATATTCTTTATAATCCGAATTAATATTATAAAACGACCACTGGTACGCTATACCAGAAACTAATGAGATCCTATACCAATGAGGCCACTGACGGGAGCTGCGCTGGTAGATCATTAAATATCGACTGTGCCCGTGCATTCTCGTATATATATGCAAGTTTCCCATAGGAGCCTCGCATGTGTACTGGATTATACGGTCGAGGTAACTCAGTATTGTTAGGTCAATGTGTACTGCTGCACACGGTTTTGAAGCTGAACTTATAGTGGTCGCTACTATTCACTGGTCAAAACAGTTGGAAAATCCATACCTGTCTCAACATCAGTTGGAAATTAAACACCGAAAATAGGTTGAAATTATTCTGATATATAGTTAGAGTTTGTAACCGGCATTTAGTGTGAATTTGTTGGGTTTAGACCAAAAGTAGCATATTTGTATACATTTGGTTAAAGTGATGTGAAACACTCCGGTAGGGTGATCAAATATAAATGGAGAATAATCTTGTTCAAAGTAATAATTTTTACAAATATTATATCCAAATTGACAACACACACCGTCATTCTCATATATTAATTAAATACAATGACTCTCGATGGCGAAATCGTTTTCGTTAGTTTATCGCCAATATATGCATCCCAAATCGAGTAGTAAATATTTACATTTGAGCGTAGTTCAGAGGATGTTTTCTATGAAGTGGTATGGTCGATTTGCTCAGATTTTCGCCGATGTTCGTAGAATGTTACATTCCTCCAGTTGACATAGCGCCTGGATATTAACTGATCAGTTTCACCCACCCGAACAAGTACATAATATGTCTTTAAATTGTTGTACTGTTCAAAATTACCATAAGTTTTTTTGTTCTGAATATGTTATTCGAACAAAAACAGAACATCACATGGACACTTTATACATAAACAAATAAATAGTTCAAACGAGGGTATATATAGGGTCACAGGTTTTTGAAACAATAGACCCCACCACCCTAAAGACAGTCTTATATATCTCTTTGGGTGGTGGGGTATATTGTGCCAAATACCTGTGTATAGGATAACATGACAAAGGCATATGGCTTGTTATCAGTTTGAATCTTTCCAACATTTCGGAAATGTCCAATAGCTGGGTTCACTGAACTTCAATAAATTAAAGTGATGTGAAACAGTGAAACACTCCGGTAGGCTGGGTTCACTGAACTTCAATAAATTAAAGTGATGTGAAACAGTGAAACACTCCGGTAGGGTGGTCCAATAGAAATGGAGAATAATCTTGCTCAAAGTTTTTGTTTTGCGAATATTAATCCAAATTGCCAACACAAACCGTCATTCTGATTTATTAATTAAATGCACTGACTCTGGATGGCGAAATCATTTGTGTTTGTTTGTCGCCGATTGTTGCGTCCGGAATCCAGATATAAATATTTACAATTTAGAGTAGTTTTGGCGATGTTTTCTATTGATTGGTATGGTCGATTGCTTTGAAATTGTCGGCGACGTTAGTAGAATGCTACATTCTCCAGGTTGGCATAACGCATGAATACTAACTTATCAGTTTCACGAATTCGAACAAGTCCATATTATGTCTTTAATGCATTATTTTAAAAAAATAGACATGCACTCCTTTCACCAAAGATTCGTCGTAGAAATCAGAATAGCATAATCGGTTGACGAAAGGACTTTGCTAACCCAATTTTCCCCAAATTTGATGGAGTCAAAATAGAGGTTTATGTTCAATTTTATTAGTAATCACAGTAACCAATCCCATGAATGAAACATTTTAAAAGCATAATTCATGGTGGAATATGTTAGAAATACTAAATGTGAAGTTTATAGAGGTTTTTAAAATCTATTTTTTCGAACCCAAAATCAATAAACACAAAGTCCATATCAAAGAAAAAAATATGGCAATGTGTACTGAACACTGTGAAGAATGATGAACAATAAAATAATATTCATATTTATCAAACATTCTTTGATAAAATTACTAAGAACCAATTGTTTACAAATAACTGAGTAACTTGCCTGACGCCGGTTGTAGTGAGGTGACAGTTAAGTGTTAATATCGGTGGACAGTGGTGTGTTGTGAATCTCTTGACAAAAGAACTGTGTAATCCCCAATCTGAGGGTACCCAATAGCCCAGAAACTAGGTCACCAATCAGCCTGAATCAGGATATATTTTTCTCATGGTTCAGCACCTGCTGGTCATAATCCCAGCTGGCTTGAGTGAACATTAACAATTTAACTTGACCCATCAAATTCAGTTCCCAAATAGCTTTTCTGGGCAATAAAATCTACCATTTATAAACAACTGCTTCCAAGCCAAAAATCTTAATAAAACTGAAGAAATGTGAGTATAACTTTATTGTTCATCATTCTTCACAGTGTTCAGTACACATACCCATATCTTTTTCTTAGATATGCTATTTGTGTTTGTTGAATTTGGGTTCGAAAAAATAGATTTAAGAAACTTCTATAAATTTCACATTTTGAATTTCTAACATAATCTACCATGAATTATACTCTTAAAATGTTGCATCTATGGGTTTGGTTATTGTGATTACTAATAAAAGTGAACATAAACCTTTATTTTGGACTCCATTAAATTTGGGGAAAATTGGGTTAGCAAAGTCCTTGAGATGAAAATCTTATATATATACCAGCAATGCTGCCGTGCCACCCATTCATAAAACCCTTTCCGATAATTCATTGAGACATCTACCCGACATTACTGGTCTCTGTTATATTATGCGTGTTTCCGACAAGAGCGTGCGTTACGTGTTCGGATAGAACCGTACCATCTCCTCCTCCGCTCTGTCAAAGCGATTCAGCGCGCTCCAAAAATAATCCCGAGCAGCGGATCCAGCGCGGCTAACTTCTGCCACACATAAACTTGTTTACATTCTCCGATCCCGCTAGTATTTTTCGATCGACAATAACAGACGGAACGACCTGTCCGCTTCCGCGTTTTCGAATTGTCGAGTCGGCCCTCGTGCCTGGTGTGAGCACGCGAAATTCATTCAGATTCCGGATCACTGATCACTGGATTAAGAATTAACCACTTGCGTGCGGATTTCTGTTTAATTTCTCCAGGTGTGCTGTCGTTCTTCTTCTTTCGTTGTGGAATATTATCAGAGAATATTTTCTCTGATGTCTAACATGGTTTGAGTCTGGAATTAGCCATGAAAAATAAGAACAACCCGAAAAGGTGAGCAGTAATGTATGATAACATGTTATTTCAACTTATTTGAATTTTGATTAAGGACTTTGTCAACCCATTTTCCCCAAAATTTGATGGAGTAAAACTAACGGATTCTGTTCATTTATAGTATGTAATAACAGTAACCAAGCCAATGAGTGCACCATTTTAAGATTATAATTCATGATGGATTATCTTAGAAAAACAAAATGTGAACTTTATAGAGGTTTTTACCAAGCATTCTTTTAAAAAATATACTCAGAACCACTTGTTTACAAATGGGAGATTAACTTCTCAGTAATACTGTCCAGAATATGACACTTGATGGGTGGATTATGGGCCACCTTGTGCCCAGTGTTGCTGGGATTGTTATCAGTGTGTGCCAGCCTGTGGCCACTGGACCATAAGGGATTGTTCCATGATTGGTGACCTATTTAGTGGTTACAGGGTGGTGTGCTAAATTGAAGCTTAAGAAATTATTTTATCAACTCACCACTGTCAATAGTTAACCAATTGCTGCCATCTCCCAGTTAGCCATGTCATGGAAGTAATTCTATCACTTGTTAACAACTGGTTCTAGGTAATTTTTTCAAAGAACGCTTGGTAAATATGAATATATTTTTATTGTTCATCATTCTTCACAGTATTCAGTACACATTTCTATATTTTTTTCTTAGAAATTGATTTTGTTTTTGTTGGAATTGGGTTCGAAAAAAATATTTTTTTAAACCTCTATAAAGTTCACATTTTGTATTTCTATTATAATCAACCATGACTTGTACTGTTAAAATGGTGTATCCATGGGTTTGGTTGCTGTAATTACCAATAAAAGTGAGCACAATCCATTAGTTTGACTCCCATCAAATTTGGGTTGAAAATGGGATAGCAAAGTCCTTAACCCTTCAATGACTGGAGCTTCCTAAAATATTGCGCAAACCCTGTGCCAATGCGTTCTCTTATATATGCGAGTCTCCCATAGAGAACCTCTAATATACTGATATATAAGTGAATACATTGGCCTAGCAATATTTACTCTCACGTTTGTAAGCCAGTGCATTACCTTATATATGCGAGGCTCCCAATGGGAGACTAACACATATAAGAGAATGCCCTGGCACAGGATCGTTAATGCTGCTCCAGCGTAGCCCGTCACGAAAGGTTTAACCGGGGTCTGCCATTATGTGCTCTACACAGGAACGTGGCGACAGGGTGTTTGGGTGGTGTCACACCCCCCCCCCCCATATTGGTAAAAATGTTCAACCGTGTTGGGCACCCCATGCCGACACCACATCGGTTGAATATTTCTTACCCAAAATGGGTTTCAAAAATCCGATATTTCGATTTTTTAACTATTATTTTTGTTATATTTAGACAAATATTCGAATATCCTCCTACGTTTGGTTTAGATTGAAATTTTCCAAACGTCAGCTGATCATATGGGGATGTCACATGTAGTTCGAATTATAGAGTTTGATGTACAAATTCTAAAATTCCAACGCAAGGGAGTGATAATGGAATTTCTTGGATTTTGGAAATTTCGGTGTGGTTCAAATGGTGCGAGTGCCGTTGGAAATTCCACATTGGATACCCCAACGGAGATCCTCTAGCCACGCCCAAGCTGCAAAACAGAGTTCAGTCCCCTCGCTACGCTATGTCTGACCGCTGTGTTTCATTAATTAAATCTAACAGTTTTTATTGAAGTGTTTTGTCAGTTACAATTCGTTCTGTTTTGATCTAGACAATTTTCAAATACCTTCTAAAATCTCAAATATATGAGTGATTTTTTCACGTTTTGTGTAGGTGCTGGCAGCGGTAAGTCCTGCGTGGCAGGGGACTGAACTATGCGTGGAGTTTGGCCACGTCCCTGATTGTGCAGTAGTTACCGCGAGGCAGCCTAATCGAAGAAGCGACGTCATAAAGCTAACAGTCCCCTGGGGAAAAAGTAGTATAGATATACCATTACTATATATTGGTATAGTGTACACTGGCACATCTGACATTGTTCCCCAAGGGGCATGCGGTCGTATGTTATAGAATATGAATTGTCACTAGCAGTATCCTTGTCCTACTTTATAACTGTTAAAATTTAATTATGTGGAGCACGTATAGTGATGGGTTACTATATATATATGATTTGAATTCATGGTCATTGATCAATCGAATTCGAGTAGAATATGGATGATACAGTTATCAGACTTAATTAATTGGAATTGGATTGGAATTAATGAAATTCTGTTGATTTTAATCATGCACATAACATTCAATCGATTTCTGTCAGAATATGATGATTGCCATTATTCTGGTGCGAAACATGACCCCCAATATAAGATATTTATGTTAGGATTCATAGTTATATCCATGATGTGTATTTCGTGTATAATGTATGCACTTTTACCAATAAATCTTCTCACCAATACGTCCCCAATAGTGTCCTCATTTATCAGTCGTCGTTAAAAATTAATGAATATAACAGGGGGGGGGGGGGTCGGAAAAAAATTTCAGGCACGTATGGCATTTTTTCCCTTTCGATCATTTTTTGTACCCACCCACCCCCACCGCCAATTTTTTTTCCGTTTTCGGCAGTTTTTTCCGACCATTTTTTGACACCCACCCCCCCTTTTAACACTAAAACAGAGATTTGCGGGGGGAAATTCACTGTAAACAGCTGTATATGAATTTATGTGCATACTATTTATCATGGATGTTAACGTGGACATGTAAATAGGAATGAGTAATTTTGAGGTCATTCGGCCAAAAAAACATGGCTGCCAGCGGCCATCTTGGATTTCAAAATTTGCAACAAAATACAACACGATAACTGCCTGCAGTCAGTTTACCAGTTAGAATTACATTATTTCTCTCATTCAAACTGATTCAAAGTGGTTTTGAAGCCCAACTCATTGCCAAAACACTAAAAACAAGCAGGAATTTTTTTTTTTAGTTGCGGAAAAAATTGCTTGTTCGTGGCTTTGATCACCCACCCACCCCGGCATACGTGCCGGAAGAAATTTTTTCACCCCCCCCCCCTGAATATAACCGAATAAAGTAACTACCCGCCAACAGCTATCGGATTATCAAGCTGATAAACCCATGAAATTTCATATGTATATATGAGAGAGCTAATACCAATTTATGTATATATACGCTCATGTGTATATAGTCGTTTATATATATACACTACGTATTCTCCGAATGTATGCAAAGCATAAAACTGAATCATAAACGATGGTATCGTGTACTGATGGGAACTGAATGTAGGCAACAATTTCTTTTTGGTCCATTTGGGAATTAAAGTGATGTGAAACACTCCGGTAGGGTGATCAAATAAAAATGGAGAATAATCTTTCAAAGTAGTTATTTTTACAAATATTATATATTAATTGACAACACACACCATCATTCTTATACATTAATTAAATGCAGTGGCTCTCGGTGGCGAAATCGTTATCGTTCGTTTATCGTCGATAGAAGCGTCCCGATTCGAGTAGTAAATATTTACAATTTAGCGTAGTTCAGACAATGTTTTCAAAAGTGCAGAAGGATTCTTTGTCATTGGTGGGAAATGTTCAGATAATAAGTCAAACAGCCCGTCGTTTGTTGATCTTATTACCTGAACATTTCCTAAGGGAGCCACTTGTCAATTAGTATTTAGTATAAAGGGGTTAACAATCTGTATCGCACACTTGTGGACACTGGCGTTTTCAATGCCCTATATCAGCATGATGACTGTCTCTTGAAGTTATTATCTAAAATTATTCCTAAGGGAACTACTCGTCAATGAGTATTTAGCATAGACAGGGTTAAAGGATGCCCATATGTATGCACGTCAATGCGCAACATAGAATTGAATCGGAAACGGATGCCCTGATGAGAACTGAATGCAGACAACCTTTTCTTCGTTGTCCGTTGGGAATTAAAGGTAGGCAGACTTATTTAAATGCACCGTGAATCGATGATCAGCAGGACACATGGCACGCGTCACACCATGTCCGGAATGTTTACTTTCATCCTGAGAGATCAATACGCCCCGATGTTATATTGTGCAGCCAGTTATCGTTGTGTGCGATTGTCCTTTACGAATCCCAGTCACAAAGCCATTACGTGGTCGTTGGTCACAGTGGGCATTAAAACGGAACAGTACCGTCGTCCGTATGGAAAGCAAACACCAGTTGTCAGCCTCACAGAGTCTCGTCGGTCCATTCGATATCAGGCAAATACACATCGCGGAATAGTACGACATTATTAGCCCTCTCCTATTCCAATGGTCATTTTTTTCAAAACTGAGCTCGCTGCTGTCATGCAGTGGTTTATCTATATATCTACTGCAGGAGTTATTGTTCTTATGCGTGAAATGGGTTATGTGCATTTTACGAACATTTATTAAATGGTTGAAGTGTGTTTGATGTTCAAACTCGGGACACAATCAATACAATTTTCTTTGAGTGTTTTGGACGGGTCAAATCGTGACCCCGACCTGACCTTCAAAATGATCAATTCGAGGTCAAATCGGGTAATACCGGATGGATTTCGACGGGTACTTTTGTTGGGTACTTTTGTCTGGGCAGTGTTTTGGACGGGTCAAATCGTGACCCCACCTGACCTTGACCTTCAAAATGGACAATTCATGGTCAAATCGCGCAATTCGCCGAAAAGCAGAGGGGAAACAGCCCGGACGAAGTCGAGTCCACCTGCTAGTAAAATATAAAATCAAAATCGTTATGGTCTTGATTGGTAACGTAGTTTCCTGGCCGTGTGGACGCTACTGACTGGAATTCCGGGCATTCGAGCCATATACAGAACACAAAGCGTATCTAGAATCTTTTATCGAATGAGTTGTGAATGGCGCGAGAATATATATCAAATGTAACTATGTGCCGTCTGCAGCGAGTTCGATAAAATATTCCAGATTATGATGCAGGATGTTTGTGTTCTGTATTTATTCTACACCGTCGTGTCTGGTAAGTTCAATACATGACTGTCAACTTCGTCGATACTATTGCTACATGTGTTATGATTTAAGTCTGAAGAATAACCAGTAACGACCGAGGCATTACAATGTCAACAAGAATAGTTCAGGCGTGTATTCCATTTGAGGTGTACAATATTATGTATTAACCCTTTACCCAACAAAACGGCCAAAAACGCCCAAATAAAGCTTCAACAGCCTAAAATATCTTCGGTCTGTCTCAATAACACCATACAAATATGGATATCATTGGAACCGGTTCATTGACCACATTGTGATGGTTACAGTTATGCCCTGTGCCAATGCATTCTCTTATATATAAGAGAATGCATTGGTCTTTTTTAACACTTTTTACCATTTTTTCTTACATTCTTTAACAATTTTATAATTTTTTCTTACATTTTTTAACAATTTTTATAATATTTTTCTACATTCTTTGACAATTTTATAATTTTTAATATGTGTTAAGCCAATGCATTGTCTTATATATGCGAGGCGACCTATGGTCGACTCGCATATATAAGAGAATGCATTGGCACAGGGCCGTTCTGTTGGGATTACATGTGCACATGGATCACGTCAATGGGTGTGGAATAAACCATTGTCCTCGAGGATAATAAACAACAGTCCAGCACATGAAATTGAAATTCCCAACTGCAGCCCCTCCCCCTTGAACCAGACCGAAAGTTCAAAGTCAGAGAAATTCCATTTGCACCCCTTGAATTTTTGAATTTTCCAACTGGTACACAAGCTTTCCAACTGTTGGCAATGAATTGACTAGAGTATTTCCATTGGGGTGGGTCGGTCCACCTTGACGTACCCACCCCTTGAACCAGTCCATGTTCGCAAAAATACCATTTTCACCCCTCTCCCTTGGGTTGGAACTATCCAGCTGGCACCTCTCATGTTGGAAATATCTAACATTACACACCCTCTAAAGTTGGAAAATGTCCAACTACTTGGCCATTTCAGATCAAACATTGGACCAAATGTAGAGAGATATGCTGCTGTTGGTGTACAAACACTATTTTCACCACTACTTGCTGGTTGGAAAATGTGTCAGGCATGCAATTTCCAACTGTTGAACATTTTTACCAAAGTTGGGGTTGATAGACCCCATCCCTCCCCTCAGATGTCACCACGTCCGTGTCGAACCTCAGTCATATATGCCAGACAAAAAGCGTTGAATCGGAAATTAGCAAAACGTAAATATTTGTCCGAGTAACAGGAATGAGGAACAGATATATAAGCTCAATTTTCGCACGTTTTGCGCAATGAAACAATACATATTATACATCATTCGAAAGCATAGCCTCTCCCATTCATGAATATTGCAACATTTAAACACTACTGTTGAGAACTAAGCATATCATTGGCAAGAAGCCTCGAGCGGTGAACCGGAATTTACCAAAACTTCTCTATGTTCTTATTATGGTGATGTTTTACAGCATACCATTACTGTTATTGCACATTTATCACATAGAATCCTATAGACGATATAGCTCTCGAACTCGACCTTGGAAATAATTTGGTCGGTCGGCGCATCTCAGAAGAACTCAAGGGAAATAAAAGCAATAAACTCCGATAAAACGCCCCCGTGGTTGCGCAGCATAAAATAAAAAGATGTTATCGTTTTCTTTTGTCCGACTATTATAGCCAATCAGAATGTAACACCCACAAGGTTCCACAGGTGCGTGCAATCTTGAATGTGGATGGCAAATGCAGGAATGAGATCGCTGCTGCCTTTGAAGTAACAGGTTTCACTGTAAATCATGTAACCTTTGATATTCGTACAGCGTGTAGGAGTTCTATTGAAAGCTTCCATCGGTGCCTATTCTCTACTGGTTTTCCATCTGTTTATCTTGGGATTTTGACATTTCCTGACATGACCGTTGCGAACAAAGCGTTCCGTTGGCGTGTTATTATATGCCTTCGAGGTTGAGCTAAGAATTGTGTCGTATGGCGTGTGCTGAATTATAATGTATGTGTCTGCAATATGCACCGAACATGGTTATATTGGCTGGGAAAGGTTCCTTAGATGTCTCAATCCTTGCAAAAGCGTTTTACAGTCAGAAATGTCATATCCGATGCAAAGGCAGTTTGAGTTTTAATACTGAAAATAGGTTGAGGCTTATCTTTCCAACCACGTTTCGTGGTAAAAGTATATTGTTTAGTCTAAACTTGAAATGTCCAACCGTACTTTTGTACCATTGGGGTGGTGTGAGTTTGGAATTTCCAACAAACATGTGTATTATGGAACCTTTAGGTACCAGTGCAGGAGCGCTGTTGAAAGCTTAATCGGTGCCGATTTTCTACTGGTTTTCCATCTGTTTATCATGGGATTTTGAAAGTATATTGTTCTAAACCAAAAATCAAATAGTTTTCTTCTTCTCAGTCAAACTGTAGACTAAAATGACCCTTAAGTTGGAAAATGTCCAACCATACTATTGTGCCATAGGGTGATGTGAGCTTGGAATTTCCAACATATTTGGAAACTTTTATGCATCATTGTGCGATTTCTAGTTCAAACTTCAATAGCTGCCCAATCTTAAGGCTGTAAGTAGTGTCATGTTTTGAAAAGTACTGCTTAATCATTAGGAATATGGGACACATGAGTCTAAAGCTGACATCTACACGTACATCACGTATACGAGTCTCTGGTTCTGGCCCATGGTATATGGATAGATCCATGGCAAGTTAGTTTATGATGATATAAGCGCATATTCGTGACGCATGCGGTCAGTTGACCTAGTGATCTTTGTTCCGCGTTTTTAATACATTGTCAATTGCAAATTTGGTCACTTGGGAATACCACATGCGCTGTATCTGTTTGAGGACGAGATCTCGAGAGTTCAGTGGACCGTGTGATCCGATAGAAGGCAATTACTAATATGCAATGTACTCATGAATATGATGCCGTCGTTGTCAACACTTCGGATTGTGGAAATTGGAGAAGCAGACCCAGAAATGTCAAACAGTCAGTTGATACAAGCACTGCATATATAGCAGTCTGTTCATACAAGCAATGTATAGCAGATGATAGCGAACCAAGAAATGCCAAGCAGCCAGTTCACTGCATATATATCAGCGAGTAGCAGACCAAGAAATGTCAAGCAGTCAGTTCATACAAGCACTGCATTTGTAGCAGAGCTTATCCGACTAAGACACGTCAAGCAGTCAGTTCATACAATCATTGCATGACAGAGAGTAGCAGACCAAGTGATGTCAAGCAATCAGTTCATACAATCACTGCATGACAGAGAGTAGCAGACCAAGTCATGTCAAGCAATCAGTTCATACAATCACTGCATGACAGAGAGTAGCAGACCAAGTCATGTCAAGCAATCAGTTCATACCATCACTGCATGACAGAGAGTGGCAGACCAAGTCATGTCAAGCTATCAGTTCATACAATCACTGCATGACAGAGAGTAGCAGACCAAGTCATGTCAAGCAATCAGTTCATACCATCACTGCATGACAGAGAGTAGCAGACCAAGTCATGTCAAGCAATCAGTTCATACAATCACTGCACGACAGAGAGTAGCAGACCAAGTCATGTCAAGCAATCAGTTCATACAATCACTGCATGACAGAGAGTAGCAGACCAAGTCATGTCAAGCAATCAGTTCATACAATCACTGCATGACAGAGAGTAGCAGACCAAGTCACGTCAAGCAATCAGTTCATACAATCACTGCATGACAGAGAGTAGCAGACCAAGTCATGTCAAGCAATCAGTTCATACAATCACTGCATGACAGAGAGTAGCAGACCAAGTCATGTCAAGCAATCAGTTCATACCATCACTGCATGACAGAGAGTAGCAGACCAAGACATGTCAAGCAATCAGTTCATACAATCACTGCATGACAGAGAGTAGCAGACCAAGTCATGTCAAGCAATCAGTTCATACAATCACTGCATGACAGAGAGTAGCAGACCAAGTCATGTCAAGCAATCAGTTCATACAATCACTGCATGACAGAGAGTAGCAGACCAAGTCATGTCAAGCAATCAGTTCATACAATCACTGCATGACAGAGAGTAGCAGACCAAGTCATGTCAAGCAATCAGTTCATACAATCACTGCACGACAGAGAGTAGCAGACCAAGTCATGTCAAGCTATCAGTTCTTACAATCACTGCATGACAGAGAGTAGCAGACCAAGTCATGTCAAGCAATCAGGTCATACCATCACTGCATGACAGAGAGTAGCAGACCAAGTTATGTCAAGCAATCAGTTCATGCAATCACTGCATGACAGAGAGTAGCAGACCAAGTCATGTCAAGCAAACAGTTCATACAATCACTGCATGACAGAGAGTAGCAGACCAAGTCATGTCAAGCAATCAGTTCATGCAATCACTGCATGACAGAGAGTAGCAGACCAAGTCATGTCAAGCAATCAGTTCGCACAATCACTGCATGACAGAGAGTAGCAGACCAAGTCATGTCAAGCAATCAGTTCATACAATCACTGCATGACAGAGAGTAGCAGACCAAGTCATGTCAAGCTATCAGTTCATACAATCACTGCGTGACAGAGAGTAGCAGACCAAGTCATGTCAAGCAATCAGTTCATACAATCACTGCATGACAGAGAGTAGCAGACCAAGACATGCCAAGCAATCAGTTCATACAATCACTGCGTGACAGAGAGTAGCAGACCAAGTCATGTCAAGCAATCAGTTCATACCACCACTGCATGACAGAGAGTAGCAGACCAAGTCATGTCAAGCAATCAGTTCATACAATCACTGCATGACAGAGAGTAGCAGACCAAGTCATGTCAAGCTATCAGTTCATACAATCACTGCATGACAGAGAGTAGCAGACCAAGTCATGTCAAGCAATCAGTTCATACAATCACTGCATGACAGAGAGTAGCAGACCAAGTCATGTCAAGCAATCAGTTCATACAATCACTGCGTGACAGAGAGTAGCAGACCAAGTCATGTCAAGCAATCAGTTCATACAATCACTGCATGACATAGAGTAGCAGACCAAGTCATGTCAAGCAATCAGTTCATACCATCACTGCATGACAGAGAGTAGCAGACCAAGTCATGTCAAGCAATCAGTTCATACACTCACTGCGTGACAGAGAGTAGCAGACCAAGTCATGTCAAGCAATCAGTTCATACAAGCACTGCATGACAGAGAGTAGCAGACCAAGACATGCCAAGCTATCAGTTCATACCATCACTGCGTGACAGAGAGTAGCAGACCAAGACATGCCAAGCAATCAGTTCATACCATCACTGCATGACAGAGAGTAGCAGACCAAGTCATGTCAAGCTATCAGTTCATACAATCACTGCATGACAGAGAGTAGCAGACCAAGTCATGTCAAGCAATCAGTTCATACAATCACTGCATGACAGAGAGTAGCAGACCAAGTCATGTCAAGCAATCAGTTCATACAATCACTGCATGGCAGAGAGTAGCAGACCAAGTCATGTCAAGCAATCAGTTCATACCTTCACTGCATGACAGAGAGTAGCAGACCAAGACATACCAAGCAGTCAGTTCATACAAGCACTGCATTTATAGCAGAGATTAGCAGACTAAGACATGTCAAGCAGTCAGTTCATACAATCACTGCATATATAGCAGAGAGTCACATACCAAGAAATACCAAGCAGTCAGTTCATAAAGCACTGCAATTATAGCAGAGATTAGCAGACTAAGACATGTCAAGCAGTCAGTTCATACAAGGACTGCATAGCAGAGTGTAGCAGACCAAGAAATGGCAAGCAGTCAGTTCATACACGCAGAGGGTAGCAGAGAGTAGCAGACCAAGAAATGTCTGTACATATTTCATGCAGATTAACATGCAGATAAATGAGATAATGCGATTCGTATAGTTAAAAATCGCGTGAGAAATAGAAATATTAATATTAATGTTAATATTCATTTGAAAATAACTATTCATACAAATCCAAATGATTGTGATGTCGGATCGGATGCAAACATTCTAGGTCATACCACAACATCAGTGTGTAATCTAAAGCAATAACTTATCATTTACACTCGCCGTATCTCCGTCCTGTACTGCATATCACACTCCTCCAAACTATTGACATGCCACTTCACACTCTTCTCTATACCGATCTATACTGTATGCCCGATATACTAAATCTACTTCAATTCACCACTTCGTTCTACTACTCAATATGACAAAATCTGATTTTGATATACCTATCGATCCAGCCCCAACAAGTTAAGTAGTTGAGCAACCGATAGACATTATACAATTATTCCAAATAACGATCTTCTAAAATCCCAGTGAACATCGTACATGTAACTTAATAGTATGTAAGTGCTCTCATATGTGGGCTCATTCACACGCGATGGAAACGACCCCCATAATATTTGTGCTTAGTTTCGGACCTCCTCCATACAATTAATACATGTATTTCTACATCATATTTGTTATTGTACATATTGAATTATATGAAATAGATACTGTTTACATCAACACAGATTTCAAGGAACGGCCGATACTCGGGGAAAGTAACAATAGCTTCTCGTGTCGATGGCTTTTTCGGTTAATTACTTAAGTGAGTGAATGATTGTATTTTATAGTGAAAAATCGTAGTTATTTGGAAACCGAGCACGGCGAATATGCAGAAAATTAGCATATATAGGACATAATAAATTACAAGGGGACCGCGAATGTTTCTTATGGCCGGGGTTTCCGTTAATCACACCATATGTGAATCGGTTTTACTTCACTGTTCAAGCGACTCTGTCGTCTTAAAATCGATAATACAAATTTGTGCTTTATCGCACAGAGTGCAGAACAGAAAATAATGAATGATAGTATTACAGAACACACAAATGAAGCCAAAAACTATAAATTATCTACAATGTATGTGAATTGTTCCCCAATTAAATCAGTGTGTGGAACTGATAAGTTAGTATTCAGGCGCTATGCCAACTGGAGGAATGTAGCATTCTTGGTCATCCTATTAAGCAATTATTTCATGTGTCTGTTGGGAACAGTCAAAATTGTTGTCCCTCGGTATCAGGAATGACTATCGAACTGTTGTCCAAGGCCGAAGGCCTTGGGTAACAGTTCGATAGTCATTTCGGCCTTGTGCAACAGTTCGATAGTCATTCCTGATACCGAGGGACAACAATTTTGACTGTTCCCAAAAGACACATGAAATAATTGCTTTGTTACCCAATACATTTACTTGTATATAATCAGGTCATTGCTAATTAATCACAGTCTTTAATAGTGTTATTTCGAATTATGAGAACTAACTGGAATATACCGCCATGTATCTGAATGCAAAAAGCACATGTAGTCTCTGGGAATATTCGGGCCAGTCAACAGTTCGCTCGGAGCCAGTCAACAGTTCTCTCGGGTCGGGCAACAGTTCACTCGTGACGTCACGAAAGCTGACCGTGATTGCAAACCGGGCAACAGTTCGTTGTGGCGTTACGAACGCGAATTTGGGGTTAACCAGTTAATTCTAAATCCTAATGATTTACGAAGTAAAACTCTACTATTGGGTAACAACCCAGATTATTTCACATCAATTTAATGATATAGTGAAATAATAATTCTAGTCCGGCCGCCAATGCCCAAATACATGTTTCAGCGTATACAGTTTGTTTCTCTCGTTGGATTCCCATGGTCAATGGCACCGTTCTTAAAGGGGCCGACTGTACACAAAATCTGGCCATTTATGGGAAGATCTCTTATTATACTCACCAGAATATATGCGACGAATGAATGCATTTGAGCCATGGATGTTTGGAAAATACACTCATGTTCTCTATGAACATGGTACTTATAATGAAAATGCATATATTCTGTTGGGTATAATAGGAGGTGGTCTCATAAATGGCCAAATTTAGTGTAAGCCCCCCCCCCCCTCCCTTTAACCCTTTACCCAACAGAAGGACCCTGTGCCAATGCATTCTCTTATATATGCGAGTCGACCATAGGTCGCCTCGCATTTATAAGAGAATGCATTGGCTTAACACATTAAAAATTATAAAATTGTTAAAGAATGTAAGAAAAATGGTAAAAAGTGTTAAAAAAAGATTTTTTTTTAGGCCAATGCATTCTCTTATATATGCGAGGCGACCTATGGTCGACTCGCATATATAAGAGAATGCATTGGCACAGGGCTAACTGTAACTATCACAATGTGGTCAAGGAGCCGTTTCCAATGATATCCATATGTGTATGGTTTTATTGAGACAGACCGAAGATATTTTAGGCTGTTGAAGCTTTATTTGGCCGGTTTTGGCCGGTTTGTTGGGTAAAGGGTTAAGAAGCCACCGGCTGAATAGCTGGCGCCATTCAATCAGTTTATGTGCTTTAATCATATACTGATATAGTGAAATAATAAGTCACACTTGCAGACATCATTAATTTAAAAGGACGTGGATCATGTACATAATTTGGAAGGAGGAAAGAAAAGTGAATAAAAACAGAAAATACCTATCAACAAACTTAATTTACTCTGAAAAAACTAGCCAGTCGTAGCAACTTTCCAGCTATTTCAAATTTTTACACATATTTTTACCATATCAGAATAAATTAAAAAACGCTGTTTATTGTTCGTATAAAAGCATCTAATCGATAATTGATGTATTTAAAGGCACTTAGCGGTTTGAATGACCAAATTTTGCTCGCTTTTGTTACATGGCGGTCCTGTTCCAGGGATCAACATAGGTCGATAAATATGCTAACCATTCTTGTACTGATTCTATGTCTTTATAACTGACTGGGATAGTCTATTTAGTATATGGATATGGTTAATCTGTATCGGTCCTGCTAAATGACGACCGCACCCGATCGTACATGTACCGCCCAATGGGTCCGAGCGAGATGGAGCATGCACCTGTATTCCAACCCTGGTTCGGACTCCTGGGGGCGGTACGTTCGGCTTTTTGAAGGACCCTCCTATAAGTAATCTGCATGCTGGATGTGGAAATGCATTGGCCTAACAAATTTTTTATTATTTTTTATAAATGTTATAGAATGTAAGAAAAAATTCTAAAAATAGGTAAAGAATGTAAGAAAAAATGATAAAATTGTTAAAGAATATAAGAAAAAATGATAAAAATTGTTGTAGAATGTAAGAAAAAATTATAAAGAGTGATAAAATTGTTAAAGAATATAAGAAAAAATTGTAATAGAATGTAAGAAAAAATTATAAAAAATGTTAAAGATTGTTGAAGAATGTAAGAAAAAATGATAAAAATTGTTGAAGAATATGTGAAATATTGATAAACAATGTTAGGCCAATGCATTCTCTTATATATGCGAGGCGACATATGGTCGACTCGCATATATAAGAGAATGGATTGGCACAGGGTCTTTAATTTTGCGCCAGCGCAGATCCCGTCATGAAACGGTTAAAGGCCAACTTAATTTTCGAACCCCCAGATCACAATATATAAAATTTATGCCACATTATATACGGTCGGTTGTGGTCGGCTTTTAGTAGGACCCTCCAGTTAGTAATCTGCATGCTGGATTAACAAAATGGTAGTATATAGAACGCCCCGAGTATCATAGTAGTTGATGCTCTTTCTTATATAGAATTTGTCTGAATATTTAACGATGAGTTTGTTAACATCATGATTGGTCCAGCTGGTATGGTCGTTAACTCGTGACCATATTTGGGAAGCTGACTTCATTGTTTAAAGTTACTGTTCGGGCGACCCTGGATATAGCGTGTCTTGCTGCTGGCGTTACCTAATTCACCCTTTCGGAACCTCTATCGACCGAGGCATCAACTGCTATGGGAGACATTGGATCAGATTGAAGTTCCCCAGTTGAAGTTGGTGATGTTCGCCCATTATAGTCATCTCGATCATGCATTTTATCTTCTGAAAAATAGGGGATAAAGAAACTGAACAGACGGGAAAAATATAACTGAATGTGGTCCACAGAGGGTTAATTATTTATGCTAGCCCGCTGTGCGAGGTAGCATCAATAAATACACTCTCTGGCGACCTCATCCTGCAAATGACAGACACATGCACTATTTCAAGGGTTGTGTTCGGTATCGGATGCGAGGTTGTGAGGTCCCCGCAAGGGAACCCAGTCTGATATTCTGGTCTGCGTCTTTGTTAACCATAACTTGTATAAATTTTAATATTGTTATATACATATTGTCCCTGAATAAAGTGGTAATGTATATGGGTAGACGTACGTGTATGATTGCGGCACATGAACCGCTATCTACATAAGTAGACTATGCAAGTAAGTACGTGTACAATAATGTACACTAAATTATATGTCTCACATATTTGAACTGGTTTCATGGCCATCAATTTCCGACTGAATGCTTAACTTAACCCTTTACCCAACAAACCGGCCAAAACCGGCCAAATAAAGCTTCAACAGCCTAAAATATCTTCGGTCTGTCTCAATAGAACCATACAAATATGGATATCATTGGAATCGGCTCCTTGACCACATTGTGATAGTTACAGTTATGCCCTGTGCCAATGCATTCTCTTATATATGCGAGTCGACCATAGGTCGCCTCGCATATATAAGAGAATGCATTGGCCTAAAAAAAATCTTTTTTTAACACTTTTTACCATTTTTTCTTACATTCTTTAACAATTTTATAATTTTTAATGTGTTAAGCCAATGCATTCTCTTATATATGCGAGGCGACCTATGGTCGACTCGCATATATAAGAGAATGCATTGGCACAGGGCCCTTCTGTTGGGTAAAGGGTTAAAGTGATGTGAAACACTCCGGTAGGGTGATCAAATAGAAACTGAGAATAATCTTGTTCAATGAAGTTATTTCTTACGAATATTAATCCAAATTGACAACACACCCCGCCATAATTATATATTAATTAAATGCAATGACTCGATGGCGTATCAGTTGCGTCCCGAATCCAGATGTAAATATTTACAATTGAGCGTAGTTCAGACGATGATTTCTATGGGGTGGTATGGTCGATTTCTTTGCATTTTCAGCAATGTTAGTTGAATGTTACATTCCCCATACTAACTTATCAATTTCACACACCCGAACAATTCCATAATATGTCTTTAACTTATATTCTGGCAGTGGTTTCGGCATTTCTTTCTTACTTTTTCCGCAGGTGTGACAAAAAACGCACGCATTGTAACAAAGGAGCCTATGTTTATTTTTGTTTTTTGTTCTGCTGCTGATCAAAAGACTCATTGTGCTTTGATAAGCTTATTTTCTGCTCGTTTGCCTTCAAACACAGCGGCGTTATCAGGGCATTCACATCCGGAGTCTAATTTGAATTAGGAACTCTGACAAACCGCGTCGTAAATTACTTCCCGGTTACTTCACATAAGAGAACTCTTACGTTATGTGAGATGCCAACACTTCCAAGCTATTTAGTACTAATTTTAAGCTAGTTAAAGGCCCACTAATTATCGAACCCCAGATAATATTATATAAAATATATGCCATATTATATACCATTTGAAAGAGGAAGCTCCAAAACATTGTATTATCAACTTATCCGGTGTAATAAACTGTGAACATGTTGTTTTTGTTGAGGTAGCGACGTGTTTTATGTGCTTAAGTTTCATCTGGATTGTCCTACAAAGTGTATTATTTTCAATGGAAGGGGAATTACTCTATATATCTTAGGTTGAATTATGTTGCATTCTGGGAGCGAGACAGGGCAAATGTTTCTATGATTTCAGCTATTTTCTATTACCAAATGGTGATGAATTATAGTAATTTAAAGTGATGCGATACACTCCGGCAGGATGATCAAGTAGGAATCGAGAATAATCTTGCTCAAAGTAGTTATTTTAACAAATATATTATCCAATTTGGCAACACACATCGGCATTCTTATATTTTAATTAATTTCAGTAATTCTCGAAGGTGAAATCGTTTTCGTTAGTTTATCGCAGATAGTTGTGTCCTGAATCGAGAAGTAAATATTTACAATTGAGGGTAGTTCAGAAGATGATTTCTATGGAGTGGTACGGTCGATTTGCTTGAAATTTTCGGCGATGTTACTGAAATGCTACATTCCTCCAGTTGACACAGCGCCTGAATGCTAACTTATCAGTTCCATATACCCGAACAAGTCCATAATATGGGGTGTGTCTTTTGACCGGATTCCGGATCCCGGATTTCGACCCGGATTTAGGTGTCTTTTTACCGGATTCGGGTAAGAATTTCATGCTTGTTTTATCACACATTTAAACCATTAAAAGCCGTTTCTGACAAGCGGAAACTGGTTAGGAGGTGAGATTAAACCAATATAGGGCTGTCGCGCTCATTCAACCCGATTAATCGTATTTAAAGGTACATATCGTGCCCGGATCAGCATACTTCTTATTTTTTCATATAGACACGGCGGTTGGATTGATTTTACGTGATCATGATGGCATTTAAGGGAACACACCATGTCCGGATCTGAATTAATTATCTCGTAATCATTGATCATATTTAAAGGTAGATATCATGTCCGGATCCGGTTTTTTTCTCTCTCTTTTTTTCCATATAAATTATCGTCTTTTTGATATATTAAATGTCACGTGGAGCAAAGTTATAAGTTGATTTTGAGACGTTATACTAGGCTGTTGGATTGATTTCACGGAATGATTATCGCATTTAAAGGTACACATCATGTGCGGAACCGAATTAATTTCCACGTATTTACTGATAATATTTAAAGGTACAGATTATTCCCGGATCCGGATTTTTCTTCTTATAAAGTAATGCTTATTTAATACAATAAATGTAAACTGAGTCGCGTGGAACTAGGTTATAGATGTTGATGTTTAGATCAGATCATTCCCGGATTCGGATACGAATAGTTCTTTTCTATTTCATATAAATTGTCAAGTATTTAATACATTAAAAGGCATCTGAGCCACGCGGAACTCAGTTTATTTGGAAACGGTGAACATGGCGCTTGGGTTGATTTCACGCGAGAATGAGCCCATTTACAGACAAACTTTATGCCCGGATCTGGATCCGGATTTTATGTGTCTTTTTCTAATTTCGACCCGAACCCTGATCTCAATTTTATGTTTATTATAACCCATGTTTAACACATTAAAAGACATTTCAGACCCGCGAAAACATGGCACAGGTTGCGTTTAACAGTAGTATCATTGGGATTGAAATAAATTGACTTGCTTTTGTGAAGATTGTTTTTCTCTCCAGCCCACAAAAAAACCTGGTGCAGTTTAAATGGTTTATTGTTTTAGTTCGATTATAAACGATTATATTTGTGATACTAGTAGTATTACTATTGTAAATTCGATATTTAAGCCGGTTTAAGTGAGATAGATGTACGACTTGTATTAAGCAATTTATGTCACGACGCCCGAATCGTTTTAAAAACACGGATAGCATATTCATCCCGTTGCAGCCCGCTACTGTTTATACAGTGATTATATAGTCTGGCCGCCCGAATCGTTATAAAAACACTGCTAGCACATTCATCCCGTTGCAGCCAGCTACAGTTTATACAGTGATTATCTAGTTTAAAGGTACAGACCATGCCCGGATCCGGTTTAAAAACAAAATCCATATAAATTAACGCCTATTTAATATATTAAATGTCAGCTGAGTTAAGAGGAAGTTAGAAGTTGATTTTGAGAGGTTAGACCCGGCTGTTGGATTTATTTCACGGAAGGATGATCGCATTTAAAGGTGCATGCCATGCACGGATCCGAATTAATTATCGCGTATTTATTAATCATTTTTAAAGGTACAGATTATGCCCGGATCCCGATTGTTCTCCTTTCACTTATAAATGAACTCCTATTTAACATGGTGTGTTCCCTTAAATGCCATCATGATCACGTAAAATCAACCCAACCGCCGTGTCTATATGAAAAAATAAGAAGTATGCTGATCCTGGCACGATATGTACCTTTAAATACGATTAATCGGGTTGAATGAGCACGACAGCCCTATATTGGTTTAATATCACCTCCTAACCAGTTTCCGCGTGTCAGAAACGGCTTTTAATGGGTTAAATGTGTGATAAAACAAGCATGAAATTCATACCCGAATCCGGGTCGAAATCCGGTAAAAAGACACCTAAATCCGGGTCGAAATCCGGGATCCGGAATCCGGTAAAAAGACACACCCCATAATATGTCTTTAAAGCAATGATCAGTTTGTCGAGAATTCAAGGATCTTTCTCTGAGATTTGTTAAAGTCATAGACACAATTGTATCTGCTGCTCAAGTACATTTAGGAAAACCGAAGGTACGCTAATATGTACATGTATGGGTTCTCTTGACCAGGGAGTCGACGGTACATTTTCGGGCGAGTTGGTCATATTTTCTGCAAAAATTCGGGCAAAATTGAACGGCATTTCAGCGGGAAATTGTGGCAATTACAGTATTTTTCACATTTCGTCCCGAATTATACATAAGAGTTAATTTGAATCTATTTTGTTATATTTATGTGTCTATTCAAGGTATATTCTACAAAAACTGTGTTAAAATCATGAATAAATTATGTAAACGAAATTCGGGCAAAAAGTGTCAGTCCCCCTATAAATTCGCCCCCCCCCCCCCCCCCCCCCTGAGTCCCCCTATAAATTCGGGCGCCCGTACGGCTATATATGGGTCGTCGACAATTGATGTCAATCTGATTTCCCTTCATTTCTAGTTAATGGAGCTCTATTCTCATTGGTCAATATAGCAGGCAGGCATGACAATGAATCAATATGGGGTCGATTGACGGCATCTTTTATTTTCTCGGAATTTTCATCTCAAGCATATTGACGGCATATTTTGGCACCAAGATACGGAATTTCCTTCGGAATAATGTTCTGCGAATTGAAAAATGTATTATGTACGAAAAGCTGTATTTGGTATATTCGATTAACCCCTTCTATGCTAGAGCATCATTGACGAGTAGTTATGCCATTGGAAATGTTCAGATAATAAGTTTAACCACACGTTGAACTTGTTATTTAAACAGTTCCCTCAATACATAGTATTCAAGCGCTTCGAGCTACGCCAGTGATTAAGCGCTAAATAAATGCTGTAAATACTATATATAATTATTACTCCATCTTCACTTCGATTTATCTGTCGTCTGCTTATTATACATGTACAGCTTGCAAATCAATAATAGACCATTCCGATGCACACTGTATAACTGAATGGGAGAATCCGTTTAATATAGAAATGGTTATTTACATAAAGACCCATAATTAAAGATGCTCTGTCCGATTTGACATCAAATTTGTCACCAGGCAAAAGATAAATGAGAAATATTTTCAATCACAATCGTTCGTATTGCACAAGCATCGCGAAAATACACCAAAAAATCCATCCGTTTTACGTTGAAAACGAATACAAAAGCTCTTACTTGAGAACGCTCTTTAATGCATCCAACACAAAGCACAATAACACGTCATGATTTATATAACAAAACATATGATCATTTGAAGTAATTTACTGCCATGTGGGCTTGATTGTGGTTATATGCCATATCTAGCATTATATTAACCACACAAACAAGTCCTCTATGCAGCGTCTACAGTGTATGCCGGTGTTTAGTTTCCTGGATTAAATCCAGACTGCTTTATTGTTATACCCCCACTTTCGAAGAAAATGGGGGGTATACTGGATTGACTCTTTAAAAATACGCTCTTTAAAAAATCGTCAGTTGTGGGTTGCACCCCACAAGTTACTCAAACAAAAGATCGCACCCCACAAGTATTCATGGGTATGTGCGGTCACCCCACAAGTATACTCTGGCCAGTGCGTCCGTCCGTCTGTCCGTCCGTCCGTCACACTTTCTCCCTCCGTGTGTCCGTCCGTCCGACCTCATAACTCGAACAACCGATTTCAATAATTTTGTGTATGCAATCTCCTTATGACTGCCTCTCCGCATGATGCTAATTGCGGTGCGGTCCTACTTTCCTTTTTTAAGTTACGCCTTACTTTTCGACTTATTTTGACTTAGAAAATTCTGTCCGACTTAATAACTTTAACAAATATGAACCGATTTCAATACTTTTTGGTATACATGCTTCTCACAACACCCTCTCCACATGATGCGGGTCGGGGTTGGCTCGGACTGTTTGTCCTAACATTACACTTCATTTTCGACTTATTTTTGTTTTTATTTCACAACACCGCTTTGCTCCGGTTTCGACAATCGAGCAGAACCATAGCTTCGTTAGAATTTCTGAAATTAGCTGTACATGTTGTTTGTTTTTTTTGTTGCAAACGTCGCATTAAATGGCTTTCGACGTGGCTCTTACAGGTATCCACGATCGTACCATATATGGTACTATAAACGCGATATAATTGTAAAAACACTGAGGTGATATGCTCCCACGTGGTTCACCTGTTCACTTTTTTGTGGACGCAGTCAATAATCAAAAGTGTCTCTTGTGTTTAAAGTAAAGTCAGTTTCAAGAACCTATCCCCCAATCTCTCAATCATTCTATTCTATGACATAAATAACTGTTTTTTAAAGATAGTCAATCATATATCATCAAGAAAGAACAATAACAACATTTCTTCAAAATTAGCTTTATTTATCATAATCGATTTATTGCACAAAATAATGCTAACTAACCACTGTCAACTATGGTATCAAATTTCCCAAAACTTGTTATTTATCAACATTTTGTTCAACAAAATATGGCCGTGTTATCACTTAAGTATCACGAAATTTGGCCGTGTTATCACTTGATTTTAGAGTTATCCATCTTCATCCGCAATTTTGTCCGAGACCATCCGTTTGACCACGTGTTTCTGTGCCACATTTAATTGCACATCTCGAAAAATAACGAACTTCAAAAATCGATATCTTATAACTCTGAGCTTTGATGGTGGGTTCCTCGACTCGCATCAACTATATTTTACCACCGAACCCAAAGCAATAGTAATTTAGGAGCGTTATTTCGGATTGAGTACCTTTAAATTAAAAACATTTATTTAGTCCTCCCCACCCCATGAGCAAACCTTGTGCATGAACAAGAAACTTGTCCGTTCTTTGATAACCGAGATGTTGCTCTCATTGCGGGGGTGCCTGTATTCACAGTGTTCTACTAATGCGAAACAAACCATGCGAATTATAGGGTATATTGCTTGATAACTAATGAGAGGGTATCTCTAGGAACGCCGGTAATCATTTAATAAGCAACCACAATCTTTTTGTGTGCATTCTATTATATGCCGGGTTACAGGCAAACTTCATCGTTATGGCCCCAACGATAAAGTTGTTTACGACAACAAATATATGTTGTTGGGCACGAGAATAGTTATGGTTCCGTTATATATAGTTAAGGTGGAGGTCAAGTGAAGAATGTTGAATGGGGATTTCTATGCAAATCTGCGGGGCAAAAGTTACAGTATTGCACATACTTCTGAGTGTGACTCGATGTGGTATTGGAAACAACAGGTATTTATCTGGCGGGTCCGCTTGGTAAATTATAAAATTTTGCAATAAATATATTTTTGAGAAAATTTTTCTGGAATTGCATCACTTGACCTACATTTTATAAAATTCAAAAAAATAAATACACCAACATTATAGTGGAACAAGTTCCAAGCGGACCCGCCAGATAAAGACCTGTTTCTAATGTCACATCGAGTCACACTCAGAAGTATGTGCAACTCTGTAACTTTTGCTCCGCAGATTAGCATGGAAATGCCCATTCAAAATTGGTCACTTGACCTCCCCCTTCAATAGATTATCCGAATTCAACAACACCAGTGGCATATTTCACTGAAGCTGCGGGGCTCGGTGGCTAAGTCGCTATGGTGCATGGTGCATCAGGTTAACATTTTCCGTCCAGCGATGGATATACTCGTTCCAATCCCGATCACCAAGTAACCACGACCCTGCCTTAAAATGAACCTGTACTTTCCGGATCTGTAGTGGATTTTAACCGTGTGAGCTTATTTCAATATAAACTGTTCCAGTTCTATCCCTATATATCCGGTGTGGTGAGGCACTTTAACTCCCAGCTGACATAACAAAGCCGCATAATCAATCCAAGTGGTTCAAGGCTACACTTAATATTCATCATTCTTATGCGGGCAGGTGTTTATCTCCAGTGTACAAGAGAGCTGTATTGTTATGTTGAAGCTTCCCCGTTGAGAGGCATCATTCCAAGACCACGATACCATTCATAATTTACGCTCTATAAAAGTTGATAACATATTTTATCGGGTCAAATAAACGAGAGAGAAGTGAGCATAAAGGGCATGCTCCAGACTTACATAAACAAACAGCAACGGGGATCCAGAGACCTCGCATACACCCATGGATACAAACCCAGAAACATTTTTCTCCCCTCCTATTGATTCCGTTGTTATTAGACAAACAGCAACGGGGTCCCAGAGACCTCGTATTCACCCAGGGATACAAACCCGGAAACATTCTCATCCCGAGTATTGATCCCGTTGTACCCGAGATGATTTGTAATCACACAGGGAAGATAACCTGATTCGTATATCTGGGCAAGTTTATCAGTTGCTTTCCGATGGTTGGTGGTTTCTACGTGCAGCTGGGCAATTTCCCGGCGAACGTATCTGTCTGTGCGATTTCCCGACAAACTTATCTCTCTGTGCAATATCCCGACAAACTTATCTGGCTGTGCGATTTCCGGACAAACTTATCTGTCTGTACAATTTCCGGACAAACTTATATGTCTGTGCGATTTCCGGACAAACTTATCTGTCTGTACAATTTCCGGACAAACTTATATGGCTGTGCAATTTCCCGACAAACTTATCTGTCTGTGTGATTTCCGGACTAACTTAACTGTCTTTGCGATTTTCCGACAAACTTATCTGCCTTTGTTGTCCCTACATGTGAAACTGACAACTTTGTGGTATGGCTTAATGGCTGAAACGACGCTAAAACTCCAATAAACTAGCCCTTTCTGAATTAAATGGATTCCCCCACTCGGTTATACAGGTATATATTGGAATAGCCCATTATTCATCTGGAATAAGCGGACGACAGATAATACAAGTATGGTCGTTTGTTGAACTTAATATATGAACATTTCCTCGGGAATAACTACTCGTCAATGAGTATTTAGTATGGAAAGGGTTAACACAACCAACCTTATACATCAAGGTTCAGCAACGAGATAACTAGCGAATTTACCGATGGATGCTCTGCCTGTGTCATACACAAATCGTGCATGGTAACAGAAAGAAGTTTTCTAATATCAAATCGGTCCGTGCATCTTTAAATATGAATATTTGAAGTAAAGTATCAGATTTCATCGGCGATGTATCTCCATGCAATCGAACCGGTTCGTCTTGCTTTAACAGCTAAGCGTTTAGAAGAGATACCGTGATGATGCACAGAGAGCAATCTGCATATCAGTCTGGCCATCGCCCTATCCGAGAGAGCCCAGAGTAAATAAACTTCATTAGGAGTATCAGCACATTTATCTCGGGTACAACGGAATCAATACTCGGGGTGAGAAGGTTCCTGGGTTTGTACCCCTAGGTGAATGCGAGGTCTCTGGAACTCCGTGGCTGTTTGTCTAATAACAATGGAATCAATCGGAAGGGTGAGAAGGTTCCCGGGTTTGTATATCCCTGGGCGAATGCGAGGTCTCTGGAACCCCGTTGCTGTTTGTTTAAGTAAGTCTGGAGCATGCCCTTTGTACTTACTTCACTCTCATTTATTTTACCCGATAACGATGTTATCGACTTTTATGGAGCGTATACTCTGATTGGTATCCTGGTCTTGGAATGATGCCTCTCAATGGGGAAGCTTCAACATAACAATACAGCTCTCTTGTACACCAGAGATAAATACCTGCCCGCATAAGAATAAAGAATCCTATAAGTGTAGCCTTGAACCACTTGGATTGATCATGCGGCTTTGTTATGTCAGCTGTGAGTTTAAATGCCTCACCACAACGGATCTATAGGGATAGAACTGGAACAGTTAATATTGAAATAGGCTCACACGTTTCAAATCCACTACCAATCCTGAAAGTACATGATAACTTTAAGACAGGGTCGTGGTTAGTGGGTTTCCGGTTGATTTTTTTATTGCTTTATTGGAACAAATTGAACAACTAGATGGTGCCACGAATCTCTATACTCTGGCTAATGTCCGTAGAGTTTATATTCCACCAGTATAAAACATGAGACCTATTTGACGTTCTGACCCGTTCTGACAGGGAAATATATAATATTGAACAAAAAAGGCAGGAACAAATATATTTCTTTGTTGATCCTTGTTCCTCAAAAATCTGCTGCATATTAGGGGGCGCATGGTCCCAGCTTGAGATTGCATGGTTTTCTGTGACTTGTGTGAGCCAATATCGTAATAAACATTGAATTAATTACACAGGAGAATTCCATATTTGTAAGCGACGCAAAGCAAAATCGCCCACAAGGTCTCTTAAATCGTGCAATTTCGAGTCGGGAACTTCACCTATACATAGACTTATTTTGTTAAGAAGCAGCTAATAGCTAACAAATATACTCCCGGTGTTATTTATTCGACTTTATAAGGCTCTCTGTCAAATCTTCAAAAAGTTCCCAAGTTTTATACAGGTGGAGTATGATCTCTACGGGCGTTATTTAGAGTAGGATTCATTACATGGTTTACGGTTGAACCAGGCCCAAATGTCCAAGTAACCACACACCCATCCCTTGTCCCTTGTGTTGGAATTTTTCAACTCCAAATGGTACCCCAAGATATCCAAATGGTACCCCAAGATATCCTTCCAACTGTTGGAAATTTCCAACACAACAAGACCTATAACATCCCATTAGGCTGGACATTTTCCTACTAATGACCATTTAAATCCCTAAGTCTTCTCGGTCCACATCAGCTTGGGGTATCCGTTGGGATGATGCTGTTGTTGGACCGAGTCCCACCCCGTTGCTCTTCTTTAACGGACGTCACGTCCAGAATCGTGGGCGGGAGTTATATTGTTTGTACATTTCTTCGGATTAGGTCAAATGAAAGCTTTGTGTATACGAACATAGAAGGCAGCCTTTCCCAAGCATGATTATATCAAACATGCGAATATCAGAGGTCCATTAAATGTCAAAGCGACGAGATATGTGAGTAAATAAAGCCTAGTTTTCCAGAGAATTTCGATTTGTCACGCGATGAGAAAATGCATGTAAACAATACATTAAACGATCGTATCATCACTCTACCGTTTTCTATCACGGTAGATAATATATAATTTTGAAGAAAGATTAATTGCGGACATGTCAGGTGATCAATCATATTCAGGGATTTACGCGAATGCCCGGGTTCCACGTTTACACGTATAACGTCTTTTGAATGAAGGTCCGTTATAGAAGAGCAACGAGTGGGACTCGGTCCAAAAACGGCATCATCCCAACCGATATCCCAAGCTGTTACAGCATCATCCAAACCGATATCCCAAGCTGTTACAGCATCATCCAAACCGATATCCCAAGCTGTTACAGCATCATCCAAACCGATATCCCAAGCTGTTACAGCATCATCCAAACCGATATCCCAAGCTGTTACAGCATCATCCAAACCGATATCCCAAGCTGTTGTGGGCCGAGAAGACTTGGTCTAGTCTAAACCCTGACTGCTTTGGACAGCGTGCACAATAGTAATATATGTTGCACCTACGATACAAATATCCTGAGCCTATACTAACTCTCCATTTCGTGACTCAGTTCGATACATGACGGAATTATAGATCGTCTGCTCGATACATGGCGGAATATATATCGTGTGTTGTCTCCTATGAAATTCTTATTTCTGACTCCCGTGGGATAGAATTCGTGACTGGAATCGAATTAGATCCTAATAATGGCGTGCCCGGCATCGAGAATCGCCAATTTGTTTAAATAAAAGCCAAGTGTCAGTTCTGCGAGACGATCAGTAAATTGCCATCGTTTGAGAGATGGACTCTGCTCCCATTGATCTGAAAACAGTCTTATGCCCTTTAAATGGGTATGAGTGAATCTTTCTCCGATATTCGCTTGATAAAATCGATAGGTGTCCTTATCAAGATTCCACCATAAAACGCAACAGAGGGCTAGGACACACCATCCAAAAGCCTATGATAGCACTATAATATGTCATGAATCTCTACTCTAGCTACGTCCGTAGAGTTCATACCCCATCAGTTCAAAACTGTTTTCATGTTCTGACCGGGAAGTTTATTACATTAAAACACAGTGCAGGTGTTATATTTCTTAGCTTATAACACTGTTCGTAGTAATGTATTTGTGGTGAGGGTCTCAGCTTGTAATTGCATGATTACAGTTACTTTTGATTTGCATCGCATATTTTCATGGGAGACTCCTATATATAAGAGAATGCACTGGCACATGGTATTTAATGCTGCACTAGCGCGGTTCATGCCATAACAGGGTTAATTCAATCACTCTGTTATTAGGTATTTTGTCTCTATTCTGATGACAAATCTCTAAAAAAAAAATCAAGAAGGCCTTGAATCTAGATAATAATATCCCACAATCTCTCAGTCGCAGTTTTGTTCTTTAGTCAGATCATCGAGAAACCCAAAGACTCTGTATCCTATTGGGAAATGTCTAGATATGTCTCGATATTGCCCTACAACGTGAATTTGCCGTCGGAGATATTTCGTGTAGCTGAAACCAGCAATAATTGCACTTTTAATGTAATGGAAGTTTGTCCGGGCAACTGTGAAGCCAAAAAAAAACCACAACAACCAAACAGAACATTCATAATGAGAAATGTGAAGACGACAACATGTCAACCAATACAACTAATTCATTGTCAGAAAACCTTTATAGGTCGTGAGTGCCGTATTGTTCAGTGTACGACTACGACCCCCGGGCAGTGAACCCAATTGATGGCAGCTTGAAACTGACATTACCGTTTACCGTCATAAGCTTCGAACTTCCAATTGAAAACCAACAGACGTATACCTTGACGTCAAAGCCAATAGACAAGTTAGACAACTGTCAAAAACATATACTTTTTCCTGTCTTGATATTCTATTTCCGTTTTACCGACGCGTAATCGCTCGCAAATCAGGTGGCGCACGTAACTTTGACTCGTTCTATTTTCTCACCGAATTAAAATACATTTCTCGCTCGTCGTTAGACATATATATACCGAATCCCTGTCCGTAACTCAATAAACCAGAGCTTTTTTCTCATGGTAATTATCGATTTTCGAAGGATTTCGATTAATGACGATTATTTCTCATGAAAAGCGGCTACAGGGAGGCATGTACAGAAGGGGATGCCTGTAATGGGAATGGATTTTCCTATGACAGTACGGGAGATAATTACTTATAAGTGATGAGTATGTCCCAAACATCACGTCATGCATTAAGTGGTGCTGAGCGATGGAGAGTACTGTTATATGGCAACAGAGTTGAAGAGCACTATAATAATAATATGACTTAATTATTCAGTGAAAGCATGACTTATATGTACTGCCACTGTTAGTCTTCATTATATATGTGGTATCATCCAGTTCCATAAGTAATGGACGGAGTAAAACTATTCAAAGAATGAAGCAGTTGTCTGGTAACTAACTCAGCCATATCATTAAACAGATATAAACTTTAAGTTAAAGTCTTTAACTGGCGGTTGGGCTTGGTAAATTGCCAAGTTTTGCTATGAATTTAGTTTTGAGAATTATTTTTTGGAACTTGACCTAGTTTTGAAAAAGCAATATAAATTTCAAAAATAAATACAACCTTTCTATGGAAGAAATTCCAAGCCGATCCAACAGATAAATATGTATTGTTTCCAATACCGCACAAAGTCACACCCCGAATTATTTGCAACTCTGTAACGTTTGCTGTGGATATTTGCATGGAAATCCCCATTCAAATTTGGTCACTTGACCTCCTACTTAACGCAATTAATAATCACAATGGACTAAACTGAAATGGGACTCAGTTGTCATTGAGCTCTACGTCAGCTCGTGGAGTTATGATTTTTTTTTGTAAACTGCAAAAATGACAACTTTAGAACAAAATTAACGGACGGTACATTTTATTAACAGCATCACCTTTCCCCCATCACGGCCACCAGCATCATAGCAATTCAGCAGGACACACAAGTATCATAGGAAATTAGCAGGACCAGTTATCCATTCCATGACTGGAGCTTCCTGACATTTTGCGAAAACCCTGTTCCATAGCATTCTCTTATATATGCGAGTCTCCCATATATAGGAGAATACATTGGCTTAACAACATTTACCTTGATCTTGTAAGCCAGTGCATTCTCTTACATATGCGAGTCTCCTATAGGGAACAAATTGGCCTAACAATATTTACATTGACCTTAATTGTATGAAATTACATTCTCTTTTATGTGCATGGAATATTCACGTATGTAAGAGAATGCACTGGCATAGGATATTTAATGCTGCACCAGCGCAGCTCCAGACTTGAAAGGGTTAACCAGGGGTAGTCGTGTGACTTGATGAAGTTGATCACACCACGGTATGATATGTGTGACAGTCAGGTGTTACTTGAATCTCTGTGACCTGATCTAATTCCCACTCACATGGAAGCCTGCAAATAACGAGTCTGTCATTTGCAGAATGAGGTCCCCAGAGGGTGAATTCAGCGACGCAATTCCGCACAGCTGTCTATTATTACCAAATTCACCCCCTGGGAACCTCATACTGCTTAGGCATCAACTGCTATGGGGTACCTAAGATCTGATTGAAGATCCCCAGTTTAAGTTGATGTTCACCCATTAGTCACCTCGATTAGGCATTTATCTTCAGCAAATTAGGAGATATAGAAACTTCCCAGAAAATAAAAGATAACTAAGAACAATGTTAATTTGAAACTATAGATACTTTCCAGAAGACGAGGCCGAAGCAGAATGAGGCGAATTTGGTTATGCTAGCCCGCACTGCGGGATAGTGTTACTAAATTCTCCCTCTGTATGGGGACCTCATTCTGCAAACGACAGACAAACTATTTGCAGGCTCTCTCACGCGGGCAGATGTGACAGTCCGCGCTTCTTCTGTAATTATCAGGAGTGTTTTCCGGTTCCACCATGAATCGATGGCAGACGAAATAACGGATCTAGGAAATGGTGACCGCTATAGAGTCAGTAATTGACCGTTACTGTAATTGGGTCAACAAATAAATCTCTTTGGTTAGCGTGAACCTCGTTCTCATTACATACATGTGTTGCGGTCATTTCACGCTATTCAATCCGCGATGTGCGCCACGTGTGTTTCCGGGACATGTGGCATAACTGATAGATGGAAGATTGTAACACCTTTACAGACTTGTTGTGAAATTTTATTCATGAGCTTCCGACCCTTCTATGGGTCTTGTTCAAGTGTAATGACAGTTTGAGTACAGATTAGGTATGGGATATATATGGAACGACCCATATATTCATAGCCTCAAAACTGGCGCGCGTTTATATTATGTTTTATATACTAGACATTCAAGAAATATTTGCAACAACCCATGGATAATTGATATAAAAGAAACTCTGAATGGATTAGGTATAGAATATATATGGAACGACCAATATATTCATAACCTCAATATGTTTAATGCCCCCATTAAACAAAAACTAGAAGATATCTATATCCAAGAAAGGAGGGGCTGTACCCCAACATCTAGTAAATACAGAATAATCAAACAAGATTTCGGTGAAATCATTTTCCTTTACGTCATTGGCATATTTGTTTTAGTTATAGCTCCTATTCGCTGCACACCTTGTTGTTTCCTCGTCGCGAGTCCAGGGCCACACGCAGATCATCTATTGGCATCTGATTAATCGATGCGCCGATTCATTTGCCAGTCGTAAATTAGGTCTTTGTGAAGACATGCAAACAGTATTCTGCAGAACCAATGTTTTGTGAGCACATATTCGCTCATGCCACATATCAGAAACCCACGCCAATATATCAGAAAACTTGCGAGCATGATCGCAATAGCAAATTTACAGAAGGCAGGATCTCGTCAGTACACAAATGTACAGAAGCTTGCGTCACAGAACATATCTTGGTCGATCAATCGCTTTCCATTATTAATGAGTTTGGGAATAGTTAATCTCTCATTTTTCGAGTGTTTGAATGGTCCTTAGAACTGATCGATATCGGACCTAAATAAACCTTTCAATTCAATCAAGAAACAGGAAATTGCCGATGTTTTCTGTATAAATATTGGATGTGGTTTAAACTGCATGGGCATCTCCGGTATAAAATTGGAGGTTTTATAGCAAGGGATAATTTGAGACTTTGTCCATGTGTGCCATTGTTTGGAACGCCAATCATGTCCTGTTTGAGAATCATTGATACATGTACATGTTATTTATGACAATAATGTACATGGTAGTCTTTCGCAACTGTTTCCGCAAAATATAAATTGTGGTGTTAGATATGGATATGTGTGCTCTGAAGTAACTACTTATGAAAACAATCCTCTGCGGACCTTTTTGTGGTCAATGAAACCGACAACTTACGTAATCATAGCAGATGAAACTATAAAAAGCAATACATATACACATATCCAATGTTAAGGACTATAGATACTTAAATTATAACGAACCAAAGCCGGACGCTTTGGGTCGTATATAGACTATATCTGATTTTGTGACGTCAAAATTATTATATAATACGACACTGCTGTTTTAAATTTTTGCGAGCACTTTTGTTGCACAGTAGATTGGTGGGCATTAATGTCGTAATCTGAAATAAACGTGTGCGTCTTTCAATGGCCGGCGTTCCAAAATGAGGGGAGTTACTATCGGAATTATGCACAGTGAAGTTAATTCGTAGCCGCGATTTACATTATTGAGAACATAATTATAACATATTATGGACTGTCAAATATTTGCATTGGAGTGGCTTAAAATATAAATGTCGTGTGCAATGGGAAAATCTCAATCAGTCTGGCTGAACTGGAGACAATACTGGAATCGAAATCGAAATTCGTGATGCATGCAAACGTTATTATATCGCGTTTAAATTATCCTAAAATTACATAGTACATACATGAATCTGATAATCCTCAGATATCCTTCTATTTTCATGAATCGACAAGAAACACATACTTATGAACAAAGCAGAAGAGACATTCAGGTTATCGCAAATCGTCGATGGTGAAAGCTACATGATGACGTTGCTCGTCGAGTTTCGTTGAAATGGACACGATGACATTTTATGAAAGAAATGGACATGATGAAATCGACAAGCTTCTTCGTATAGTACACATCTCAATCGGATTGCGCTCACATCGTCAATAATATAATGGTTAATTTCAGCTCCCCTCTAGACAACAAACAACAGTCTTGACTTTTGAATACTTTCAGTTTGATGTTGGTAGTTTATATTCTAAAATAATTTGTACAAAAGGAACGGCCTTTAAAAGTTTTTTATTTAGGTTTTACGTCTGAGTCGGTGAGCTCTATATATATAGTATGTTTGCATTGTGAATCTCTTATTTCTCACATGCCTTGATGTATGATATGATCGACCTAATTTATACACGAAATAGCTATATGACCCACTCTGTCGATGAACCCTTTTGCATGTCTGTAATATATAATAATCACACCGCGATATAAGGCATAAGTTAATATTAGTTGATGGGAATACGCATCTATGAAGTTATTGTATAGGATTAAAAAGACAGATATATCATATAGCTTATGCGTGTGTTTATAGCTGTGGTTCATTAATTACGCTAGCGTATGGTCATATTAGAACAGGAAGTAGTAGCATGCATTGAAAACTGGCAACACAAGATTATTTACTGCAAAAATAACTTCTTACAGAAACGAACAGCAAACTATTTCATTTTACCGCCGTATCTCCTAATAATTGAAGATTTACTGTAGTATTTACAAAAAAGTTCTCTGTCAAAAAACAAATTGGCAATAAGAAATTGTTTCACCTGAGCACATGTTTACCTCAGAGATAGGCAACTTGACATTTTAGACTTCTAATTGGGTCATAAAGTGTCAGTTTCCTTGAGAAAAAACTATCAAATTTGATATTATTTAGCCAAACTTCACATACCAAGTATGGCTATTTGATTGTTTCTATACATTGTCGTTCATCCAGTATTTCCCGAAAATTGAGTATCTACAGTCCTTAAGTTTCTTAATTGATGTAAAACACGTCAACAAATAACCAAGTTCTGAAAATAGGGATGCGAGATACAGCTGGTGCAATCGAGATACCGAAAGCTGAGATACATGTATCGTATCGGGTCAATAAATTAGCGCGATATGTCCGAATAATGTTTTAACTTTAAGCAATAGCAGCTTCTATAGACTTTCCTCGTGTTGTGTAATATCGCCTCGAATAATTTTATAGTGTTTTATTTGAACTTTCCCAAACATTGCAAAGGCATTGTCATTTACGATAACAGTCTTATATATCCAGCATTAAATGAATCATCGATTGACACCGAAGCCTCATATAACCGTAGCTAATATGTAGTGATCACCAAATATATGTCCCATACATCATCTCAAATATTTATAATTCCACCTAAAACATTTCAGAATCATTTCGTGAATGGTTTGAAACACATCTAGATACATCTTCGTATCGCGAACTATGTATCGATAGTTGTCAACATCACTGTCACTATCAGCACCATCATCACCATCATCGTCACTTACATTATCAGCATCATCATCATTACTGTCAGCATCATCATCACTGTCATCATCATCATCATCATAATCACTTTCATCGTCAGCACCATCATCACTGTCATTATCAGCATCACCATCATCATAATCATCATCATCAACATCACTGTCATTATCAGCACCATCATAATCATCATCAACATCACTGTCATTATCAGCATCATCATCATCGTCATCACTTACATTATCAGCATCATCATCATTACTGTCATCATCATCATTACTGTCATCATCATCATCATCACTGTCATCATCATCATCATCATAATCACTGTCATAATCATCATCAACATCACTGTCAGTATCAGCATCATCATCATCGTCGTCATCACTGTCATTATCATCATCACTGTCATTATCAGCGTCAACATCACCATCACTGTCATCATCATCACCACTGTCATTATCAGCATCATCAACATCATCATCACTGTTATCATCAGCATCAACATCACAGTCATTATCAGCATCATCACCATCGTCATCACTTACATTATCATCATCATCATCATCTCAGCATAACCATCATCATCATTGTCATTATACGTATCATCATCATCGTCGTCGTCGTCGTCATCATCATCATCGTCATCATCATCACAGTCATTATCAGCATCATCATCACTGTCATTATTATCAGCATCATCATCATCACTGTCATTAATATCAGCATCATCATCATCATCATCATCATCACTATCATTATTATCAGCATCATCATCATCACTGTCATTATTATCAGCATCATCATCATCACTGTCATTATCAACATCACCACTGTCATTATTATCAGCATCATCACTGTCATTATCAACATCATCACTGTCATTATTATCAGCATCATCATCATCACTGTCATTATTATCAGCATCATCATCATCACTGTCATTATCAACATCATCACTGTCATTATTATCAGCATCATCACTGTCATTATCAACATCATCATCATCATCACTGTCATTAATATCATCATCATCATCATCATCATCATCATCACTATCATTATTATCAGCATCATCATCATCACTGTCATTATTATCAGCATCATCATCACTGTCATTATCAGCATCATCACTGTCATTATTATCAGCATCATCACTGTCATTATCAACATCATCATCATCATCATCACTGTCATTATTATCAGCATCATCACTGTCATTATTATCAGCATCATCATCATCATCATCACTGTCATTATCAACATCATCATCATCATCATCATCACTATCATTATCAGCACCATCATCATCACTGTCATTATCAACATCATCATCACTGTCATTTTCAGCATCGTTATCATCATCATCATCATCATCATCATCATCATCACCAGCATCACCATCATCATCACTGTCATTTTCAGCATCGTTATCATCATCATCATCATTATCACCACCATCACCATCATCATCGTCAAAATCATCATCATCACTGTCATTAACAGCATCATCATCATCATCATCACTGTCATCATCATCATAATCGTCATCATACTGTTCATTATCCTTATTTTCATCATCATCATCATCATCATCGTCATTGTCGTTTCGAACATGTGGTCATCATCATCAACAACAACCATCATCGTCATATCATCACTGTCATCTTCGTCCTCATCTCCCATTACGTGTAAGCATCGGCATCATTGTCCTCGTCTTATCACTGTCACCATGACAACAGTTACCAGTAACAGATTAACAACAGGTACAATAGTTCCCCCTCCATACCCCCATCCCGTTCAGTTTCTGAAAAAAAACATGAACATCAGTCTAGAATGATGCCGTGTTTACACGATATTTAGATTAACCCTTTACCCAACAAACCGGCCAAAACCGGCCAAATAAAGCTTCAACAGCCTAAAATATCTTCGGTCTGTCTCAATAGAACCATACAAATATGGATATCATTGGAACCGGCTCCTTGACCACATTGTGATAGTTACAGTTATGCCCTGTGCCAATGCATTCTCTTATATATGCGAGTCGACCATAGGTCGCCTCGCATATATAAGAGAATGCATTGGCCTAAAAAAAAAAAAAAATTTTAACACTTTTTACCATTTTTTCTTACATTCTTTAACAATTTTATAATTTTTAATGTGTTAAGCCAATGCATTCTCTTATATATGCGAGGCGACCTATGGTCGACTCGCATATATAAGAGAATGCATTGGCACAGGGCCCTTCTGTTGGGTAAAGGGTTAATCCTATTTACGAGCACATCGATCGCGAATATTGCACCAGGAGCATTAAATATATCGGTCGTATGACTCTTCTCACTCGGGTCACATAAAAAACCAATCTCACATCAAACGGCTGAGACAGTCGAGGATTAATGTTCCGGGCTGTGAAGCGAAGAAGCCGTAATTCAACAATAACAAATCGAACAAGACCTCCTCAAGAACTGTAGTGTGTCCTTTGTGTAATCATTGGATTTGGTCTGATTTTCAGCGACTGGCTGACCATTGAACAAGGGCATGTCGTTTGATGGCCGTACGGGCGCCCGAATCTTTGTGGGGGGGGGGGGCTGAGACTTTTTGCCCGAATTTGTTTTACATGATATATTCATGGTTATCACAGTTTTTTTTAGAATATAAATCTTGTATATACGCAGAAATATAACAAAATAGATTCAAATTAACCTTAAATATGTATAATTCTGGCAGAACTGTGAACAATACTTTTTTTTGCCATAATTTCACCCTGAAATACCATTCAATTTGCCCGAAAATATCTCAAATTTTCCCGAAAATTGTCAGAATGTTAACTTTCAAAACGCTTTGGGTGGCTACAGCCCTCCCAGATTCCCCCCATGCAGGCCCATACAGCATTACACGGCCGATGCAGTCGAGGATTAATGGTCCCGGCTGCGAAGCAAAGAGGCCGTAATTCAGTAATAACAAATCGAACATGATCTCCTCATGAACTGTATTGTGTCCTTTGTAATTGATTACTTTTCGATTACATCTGATTACAATTGTTAGTTTCCAGCCATATTGTTCGCATAGGAATAAATAATGAAATAAATCAAATTAAAATATCAAATTTGATTGAATAAAAACATCACTACATAACATGGAAACAAGAAACGACTGAAATAATAGAAAGAAGCAAGCAATAAACACATAAACCTTTTACATTTAAAATTGCTGGGTATTGGAGAAGTTGTGCACCAACTTATTGAGAATATATTTTAATATATTTTTTATTTTCATACATGCATTGCAACTAACGCATAATATTTATGAAAATATCATTAGAAACAATTCTAAATTATGTGCATGTTCTGTTAGATTCAATAACCAACACAATGAAAATAACACTAAGGTTTTATTTTATTTAGCAAAGAGGCCGTGATCCAGCAATAACAAATCGAACAAGATCTCCTCAGGAACTGTATTGTGTCCTTTGTGTGATCATTGGATTTGGCCTGAATTTCAGCGACTGGCTCACTATTGAACAAGGGCATGTCGTTCCATAGCCGTTTGGGCGCCCGATTTTTTTAGGGAGGCTGAGATTTTTTGCCCGAATGTGTCTTACATGATATAAGGATTAACTGTCATGTGGACTGTTTTTTATGGAGATGTAACGGTGAGGTAAGTGGACATAACTTGTGTAAAACCCGAAGGGTTTTACATACAAGTTATGTCCACTTACCTCACCGTTACATCTCCATAAAAATAGTCCACATGACAGTTAATCCTTATATTTATATACATTTAGCGAGAAAGCCACTTTTGTAAATATATTTAAATCGAAAAGTGTATCGTGACAAGATCAGCCCAAAATACCCAATAGCACCCTTGCCAAAAGTTAATAGGAACAATTTATCTTCATATTGAAACCCGATGATGTATAAAGTCAATCCTGCGCGAGTCCAAATGCGCCCAAAACATTACGCGTTCGTCTTTCCAAACCTAATGACGTATCGATGGTGTTATAAGCTTGGTGTTATGAGGCGTTCCACATTCACCGAGAAATAACTGCAACTAGCCACGTGGGCGCCGACCAATTAGAATGCTGGATTTAGTGATGACAACACTTAGTGTGTAAATATATATTCATGGTTGTAACAGTTTTTGTAGAATATACCTTTTATATACACAGACATATAACAAAATAGATTCAAATTAACCTTAAGTATGTATAATTCTGGGATAACTATGAAAAATACAGTAATTTGCAATAATTTGCCTCTGAAATACAATTAAATTTTCCCGAAAATATCTATTTACCCAAAAATTACCCGAATGTTTAACTTTCAAAAAGTTTGGGGTGGGCTGCAGCCGCCCCAGCCTCCCTGGTCCATACGGCATTAAACGGTCGATACAGTCGATCACTAACGTTCTCGGCTGCACGCAAAACAAAGAGGCAGTAATGTAGCCATAACAAAACGAACAAGACCTCCTCAACAACTGTGTTGTGTCCTTTGTGTAATCATTGGATTTGGTCTGGTTTTCAGTGACTGACTCACTATTGAACAAGGGCTTGTCGCTTGATTGCCGTACAGGCGCCCAAATCTTAGAGGGGGCTGGGACTTTTTGCCCGAATTTGTTTTACATGATATATTCATGATTGTAACAGTTTTTGTATAATATACCTTTTATATACCCAGAAATATAACAAATTAGATTCAAATTAACATTAAGTATGTATAATTCTGGAATCACTGTGAAAAATACTGTAAGTTGCCATAATTTCCCAATGAAATACCATTCAATTTGCCAGAAAATATCTCAAATTTGCCCGAAAATTGCCAGAATGTTAACTTTCAAAACGCTTTGTGTGGCTGCAGCCCTCCGTGATTCCTGCCAGGCCCATAGGCCCCATACGACATTAAACGGTCGAGGCAGTCGAGGATTAATCTTCCGGGATGCGAAGCAAAGAGGTCGTAATTCAGTAATAACAAATCGAATAAGATCTCCTCAGGAACTGTATTGTGTCCTTTGTGTGATCATTGGATTTGGCCTGAATTTCAGCGACTGGCTCACTATTGAACAATGGCATGTCGTACGGTTCATCTAATCATTGACAACAACTGACCTACACGTTATCCGTTATATAACAATATATTCTTCTTGTAATATTTTATTCGTTAACGCCATCTGGAAAAGCTACGTGTATATATGGTACATACATGTATGGTGTGATTCAACGCTCGCATCAGATAAAGGAGAACACTTGGTATCGCTGACGATCTTTCATTCTTTGCTATAGTACTATCGGGTTTAAAGGTGCTCTGGCCGATTTGACAGCCAATTTGTCTAAATTGCCTATAATAAATTGTTCAGCTTACCAGGCAAAAAAAAACAATTAAAAATATTGCAAGCACTTCGGTTCGTATTTCGCACAAAAAGAACCCACAAAAGCATCTATATATTTTGAGTTGAAAACGAGCTCAATGCTCAAACATGAGAACGCTCTTTATCATTTACCGCTTTTGGACGACGGATGGGTTATCACTCCTTATAAGAGACGGTCAGTATAATTTTTGCCAGGTTGACAAAAATTCAAAACTTGTTAAAACGTTCTCTTCTAAAAGTCGACTTCTGCAGTGGTCATCAAAACCTCATATGAATCGGCTCATGAGTACGATCTAAGTATTTAACAGTGCAACAAATTGTCGTGCAGATAGGTTCTCATATATTATATTAACATATGGCCAGGTGTTTCTCGGTACACTATCGTGAGGCCAGTGCTCGCGACTGTAATTATCTGAGAACACTAATCTTGGTATCGCTAGCGATCTTTCCATCTTTGCTTGTATAACTAGAATGCACTCAGAGAGATGCCAACATGCGGAAAAATGTAATAAAAAATAATTAAAAAAATAATTTCACTGTATTTTACTTAATTTATTTAATTTAATTTAATTTAATAATAGCAAAAAAAGACAATTACAATCTTCAATAATTTTATTTAGGGGAGAACAGTGTGGTGTTTTGTGGTTTCGGAAAGGTACATGGCGAATATACTGTGGCAAATTTAGTTAACGGGTATTTGCCACAGTATATTCGCCATGTACCTTTCCGAAATCACAAAACACCACACTGTTATCCCCATTCTAATGCTCTTCGAACTTAAAAATGTTATTTAGACAAACAAATGGCTCGTAATTATCAACGAAATATGCGGCCATAGAAAACACTCAGCCAATTCATTACTTTTTAATTTAAATTTTATTGCGCTAGATAAAATATAGTCCCCCAATTACCATCGCTCTTATCGTTAAAAATACTGATGAACATGAAAAATTGCCACCTCAAATAGAAATAAATATGCACAACAATTAGTTTCTGCATGTACCTGATGTCTTTTTCAGATGTTTACCACTTACAAATTGCGGTTTTTATTTTACCGCGATCTTGAAGTTGAATTGAAACAATGGGAAATTGTTTACTCAATGCGATGTATTTCACGCCGTGTCTGTCGCGGTTTCATGTCAAGAAATTTGGTCAAATGATATCGAGACACTGACACTGGTCGGGTATAACGTTGTGGTGTTTTGTATTTTCCGAAAGTACATGTATACAGGGCGAATGTACTGACCGTCAATTTTCGACAAAAGCCACATCGCTGGTTTGTTTATATAGCAACGAGCTAGTAACGGAAGTCAGTGCCAAGAGCGTCAACTCTATAATCTACTCCGTAAGATCGCCGGCATGTACTGCGTAAGGGTGACGTCATGGAGTGAAATCGGTAGGGTGACACCAACGTACCTACGAATCTGACTGATCGCCATACTGTTGCGCGAGCGCACGTAATAAGGTCGAACGCACTATGGTGACGGAGATAGGGGAACAGTATACTGTTCCCCTATCTCCGTCACCATAGTGCGTTCGACCTTCAGGGCAAGTTTAGTTTTATATTGGCGGAACTATCTGCAGTTCTTGATGCCACTGGGATACGTCGGGTTTCATTTACTCATACATTTAAATAAAAAGCAACCAATGACGATATTTGATATATAATAATTGATTTTAAGGATAAGCTATGCGATGTGAGTGCTTTTCGCTTCATCTTAGCTTTATAACCGATACACATGCACCGAGGGACACCAGCTCATTTAAAGATCCCATTTTCGAATCGCAATACATACAACATATTCCATATTATATGCCATTTGAAAGGAGAAGTTCCAAAACATTATATTATCAACTTATCCAGTCGAATGGACTGTGAACATGTGTTTGTCAAGGTATCGATGTGTGTTCTGTGCTTAATTTCGATCTCGTGTGTACTGCCAGTTTATTATTCTCAATGCAAAAGGAATAACTCTATCTCATAGTTGTGAATTATGATGCATTATGAGGGTAAATATCGGAGGAAGTCTTGGGGTGGATCTGAGAATCTATGTCACTTGGTGGACACTCCTAGACCAGAGCTGTTCCGTATTCTGGTGGAATATACATATTTTTGTTCCTCTTCGAAATGGCATATAATAGGTAATATGTTGTGTACAATGTGACCTGGGCATTCGAAAATTAAGCGGGCAATTAACTTATATTATATTTTTGTTTATAACTGTTTGATTCTGATGAGTGAGAGGTGGGTTATATACACGCCATCCCCATGAACCCTGAATTTCTATTAGCATTATGTCGCCGTACGAAATCAAGCTACGGCGACGATTGTTTGTCTCCCGTTGTTGGATACATGTACTTGGCTACAGGGTCTCCATTTTGGTGTGAACGCCTGATAATTTACAATTGCACCCCTTCCCCTTGAACCACACCATGGGCTGGAATTTCCAACAACTTTTACTGTGAGATAACGACCCATTATAATCTCACAACTTGATTCACAATACGAATGTCCCAATATATAAAACCCCAAACTCAGATATTCGTGTTCGGTTCTTAACGAAACCTCACACGTCTTACTCCCAGCGAAGACATACACACAATGAAGATGGCTCCCAAATATGGTCAAGAGAGATGACCATAACGGAGGAACCAATCCCGATGTGTATTGCCAAACGCCTCATCTAATATGCAACCCAAATAGTATAGAAGAAACAACCACATCCCATCACCTCATGCTTTCACTAGACTCATCTCATCTCGAGGTTAGTATGCTTCTCCAGGCAACACCCTTGCCAGGCATCACCCGTTCGGGGACCTCACTTCGCGGCGACTCTTGATCATCATATTTGTATACACTGCTTATCTTATTCACAACGCAATAAAGACTAATATATATCTATGTGTTCATTAACTCACATTACATCCAACCTTCCAACTATTGAAAATAAAGTTACTCTGTTCGAATTGACACCCAATTTGTAAAAACAAATATTGCAATAGCTTCGGTTCGTATTGCACACGCATCGCGTAAACCCAACAGAAGCATCCATCCATTTTAGTTGAAAACGAGTTCAATGCTCACACATGAGAGCGCTCTGTATCATTTACCGCTATCGAAGACGGGTGGATTATCACTCCTTATAAGAGACGATCATTGTAATTTTTGCATGCAGGTTGACAAAAATTCAACACTTTCTCTTCTAAAGTCGACTTCTGCAGTGGTCATCAAAACCTCATATGAATGAGTTCATGAGTACGATCTAAGTATTTTCTGGTATAGTGCAACAAATAATCGTGCAGATAGGTTCATTTCGCCCAATTTGGGCGGTTCTCTAGTGGTGGTTAATTGTGCAACGTGTGTGCCAAGGAAAAACAGACGCAGCATTTGTGTAAATGTTAGCACAAACTACATTTCGGCTACATTTGAAGTAACGACAGTTTTGTTATTTATTTCGAGGAATGATACCGCATCAGATGAATTCAGCCCAAATATGTTAACAGATTTCGTGTAAAACATTTGCAGTAGGTTAGCGTTATTTGGTATTTGTGGATGTCCTTTAACATGGCGAAAATAGACTACTGCGTTTGAACGAGCATGTGAATTTGTCGTTTTTAATGTATAGCAACTTAATAATCAATAACAGAGGCATTCTCTGTCAAATACAGTCGCTCTATTTACGATATTAATTGCTGAACTTTCTAAATTAAACTACGCGTAAACGGGTACCTACTGTAAATTATAGAAGGTGTCGGAATCGGCATAATCGTCCCAGGGCCAACTCGCCCCAGTCGACGTGTGCCAATTCGGTACACACTATAAAATGTATCCGAGGCCGAGGCCGGCTCGAAATAAAAGTTGTATACGGGTGTTATATAGCGTTTGGTCCGTTGTTTCTGAATGAATATTATTGACATTTGGTGTATATGTCCGGGCTGGGACATGGAATACAACAACGTTTGAATTGTTTTTAAATTTACCATTTGTTGATTTTATTCAATTTTTGAAACACACTATAAAGTGTATGCGACCGGCTCCAAAATAAAAGGCGTGAGCGGACTTGATGTCGCATTATCTTCTTTGTTTATAAATGGACAAGACTGAAATTTAGTACATATTTCCGGGTTATGACATGGACAACATTAACGTTTGAATTGTTCTTAAATTCACAAATTTGTTGATTTTATTCAACTTTTCGTTCTTTCATTCTATAAAGTGTAAACGGTTGGCCCCATTTAAAAGGTTAAGCGGCTTATGTGCTTAGTGTTATAGGTAATCGGATTAACTAATTGGCGACTCTAAACTATTGTGTTTTGGGTTATTTGAGCTTTTTTGTGAAATAATAATTTATGACGTGAATACATTTATTTTAAATGATAACTTTATTTAATGATAATACACTCATAAAATATAATAACGAACATGAGACATACATGATTTATAAACTGTTAACAAAAGATATCAAATTCAATACATGACAAAGATGACTCAGTGAAGTTTATAAAGTGAACATAAAAACATTAAGGTAAGAATCTTTTTAAGGAATGTAACTTGATTTAATGATAATAAACAAATAAATTAAAATAACAAACATGAGACATACATGATTTATAAACTGTTAACAAAAGATATCAAATTCAATACATGACAAAGATGACTCAGTGAAGTTTATAAAGTGAACATAAAAATATTAAGGTAAGAATCTTTGTAAGCATTACTAAACCCTTTAGCACATACCACAGTCCACTTCACTCATCCGATCATCACCAAACTTCATATTTATCTTGATATTGATCTATCAGATGAGAGCTATCAAATATTTTTTGAATTTCATGGGAAAAAAATGGTCGCCAGCGGCCATATTGCATTTACGTTATATGTTATCGCGTCATGTCGATATCTAGTATTACTTAGAAATTTCACCTTTCCAGATTCATAATTGCTCCATTGACTGTAACAGATGAAATTACCCCCCTCTTCGGATAGAGTGTCACTGAAACTTTATTTTGTCAGACTGCCTGTATAGTCACTGATTATATGCGGCAATAATCTGTAATAAGATGTAGCACTATTTTATTTTATATTTACATGTAGTGCTGTTTGTATACAACAATTCTAATCCCCCCTTGATCATCATGTGATCGACCATACATCGCGTGTGAGGACCTGGTTGAATTAAGGGGGGTTTTATGGATCACTTCTGTCCTCAAGCTAGATTATACTTATGCCATTTAATGGCATGTTTCTAACGTGGTGGGGTAGATATGCTTGAGACCCCACCAATCTTCAATTCACACCAATTTCTCAGCTGTCATGTTCGGATATTAGAACACATAGCCATAGCCATGATATATGGTTTATTTTATGTATACTAGTAATATAGTTATTTTCAGTACCTTTATATACCAGTATACCATGTGTACATGTATATTGATTCAACGGATTCAGTGGTTTTGTCCATCGGTCTATCAAATTTGCGGGGAAAACATGTCCACCAGCAATACACCCTGCTAAATTTCAAATTTGAATCAATTGGCGCACCCTGCAGCCAGCTTTTATTGGAGAACTTTTTCTCATGTGGATATTTTGGGTCACCACTAGATGTGAGCCATATTTTGTTCTCAGACTTTCCTTGTGAAAACATCACTGCCAGCGGTGATCTTGAATTTTACTATTTTTATGGCTAAATAATTTGGTTGATCCTACAGACGACATCCCTTGTCCGATCGTCATCAAATTCCACAATGATCTTCTGGATAACCAGGGTGAGAGTAGTCTAATTTTTCCGAATTGCGTTAAAAAACATGACCACAGACAGCAATTTGCTATCTTACTCTTTGCATGACTGATTTGTTTAGCAACTGTGCAGACATATCCCTCATCTGATAGTCACCAAACTTCATATTGATCTTCGGGGTGACAACTAGATGGGAGCTATAGAATGCTTTGAATTGTTTTGGAAAACATTGTCGCCAGCAGTCATCTTCTATTTTGGTTTTTATATACATGTATATCTCTTCATGCGGATAGCCAGTATTACGTAGGTACTTCAATTTTCCGAATTCCTGTCATCATTTGAAATATAAAAATTTACCTGATACATGCACCCTTCAAAATTTGTTTCGTCGTATCTATTTTAATGACCCGTATGGTAATATTGATATAGATATATTTGTCAAACACAAAAGTGCCCGACAAAAGTACCCGTCGAAATCCGCCCGGCTTTACCCGATTTGACCTTGAATTGACAAATTTGAAGGCAAGGTCAGGTCGGGGCCATGATTTGACCAATCCAAAACACTCATGGGTCAAAAGTAACGGTACGTATCAAATTTCGTTGAAATCCTTCCGTTTTACCAGATTTGACCTTGAATTGATCTTTTTGAATGTCAAAGTCAGGTCGGGGTCAAGATTTGACCCGTCCAAAATACTCCCTGGAAATAATTTGCCCTAGGTATCAAATTTCGTCAAATCTGTCAGGCAGTTTTCCCGGCCATAGCTAACAGACAAACAGACAGACAAAAGTCCCAAAATATATATTAGACTAGCTGATGTACCCGACTTCGTTCGGGCTATTTAGGGATTTCTTTGTGATCGCCTCCATCTGGACAGTGCCCAGTATATACAGCGTCTGGACAAACTATTGTTCAATTGGTCCAGAAACATGCCTATATCAGCACGTTCGATGACATGGTCCCACGTGAATTTGGACCCGTCCATATTGCTCCCGGGATCGAAGTAGTCCTACACACAAAATTTTAGTCGGATCGGTCAAGGTCCAGAAACATGCCTATGAGCGAGGTCAAGTTGACACGTTAAATACCAAATCCGAGTCGGATCGGTCGAGCAGTGTTAGAGTCTATAACACATACACACATGCATTCACGCATACACACATACATACAGGCAGATATTCCAAAATGTATAATCGATAGCTACAACAATTCTATGGTAGATAGTTCACGGGCGACCTGATGCATGCATCTTAGTTTTCTTGTATAATATTCACATATGATCAGGTTCTTTCTCGGTACAGTCTCACGAGACCAGTGCTCGCGACTGTAAATATCTGAGAACACTAATATTGGTATCGCTGGCGCTCTTTCCATCTGTGCTAGTACTGTGACCCTATATCCGTCACCATAGTGCGTTCGACCGTTCGGTTCACATTGATGGAACTCACTGCACTTCTCGATGACACCGGGATACTTTGGGTTTAATTTACTCATACATTTAAAACAAAGCAACCTAATGACGATATCTGACATATAATAATTGATTTTAAGGATGAGCTATGAGATTGGAGTGCTTTTCGCTTCATCTCAGCTTTATAACCGAGACACATGAACCGAGGGACACCAGTTCATTTAAAGGCCCCATTTTCGAATCACAATATATACAACATATTATACAGTTGTCGCCCGCTGTCGAGGGAGACATTGAGATTTGTCACCCGCTCGAGAACGGAATGTCTCCCGAGGAGCGCAGCTCCGAGGGAAACATTCCGTTCTCGAGCGGGTGACAAATCTCGATGTCTCCCGAGAAAAAGGGCAACAACTGTTTTGTTACCCGATTATACCACAGGAAAAAATCCTTGCCATCCACACGCACGATGTTGCACTGAGTCACGAGTGCTATTTTTCCAGATTATGTATATTTTCAGTAACTACTTATCGTCCTATAGGATTTCTGTTCCATAAACGATAGTCAAGCCGTTAAGCGTTTGATAATCAGCGTTTATTTACGATCATGTTGGTGGTAAAATCGTCAATATCGGTCCATGCAATGTAAACCAATAAGCCATAAGGTATGTTATCGCCTTCTGCAATGTGGCATATTCAATATTCGCGACAAACGTATGCATTACGTTGTCCACCAGCAAACATTTATAACCAACCAACCTCAAGGGATCCACTCTTTCAATCTTGCACCATAATGTCGACATGAACATATTGAATCACCGAGATGTTTCGATGTAAAAAGGACATAATAACGCTTGTCCGATAACAGTATCAACTTAAAAGTTCGAATATTAGTTTTCACTAAATATATGCAAATTAGCAAACACCACAACTGGTGTGTTTTGCGAATCCGTGGGGTATATAAGATCTATGATTTTACTACATCGTAGTTATGTGAAATAGATGAGTTACTGCAGTGTATGTTTGGAGATATTCTTGCAATATAACATCAGGCGGGCGACAAAAACAATGTCTCCCGGCTCAGCGGGCGACAGTGTGATTTGTCGCCGGCACGTGACAGGACATGGGCCAATCAGAAGCGTCGAAAATAGAGAGGAGGGTAACAATCCATATTGTATACCATTTGAAAGAAGAAGCTCCAAAAACATTATATTATCAACTTATCCAGTCGAATGTACTGTGAACATGTTTTTGTCAAGGTACCGATGTACGATCTAAGTATTTTCTGGTATATAGTGCAACAAATTATCGTGCAAATAGGTTCATATATATTCACATAATTATGATCAGGTACTTTCTCGGTACACTCTCTTGAGACAGTTATTATCTGAGAACACTAACCTTGGTATCGCTGGCGATCTTTCCATCTTTGCTAGTACAGTTACCCTATCTCCGTCACCATAGTGCGTTCGACCTTCGGGTTCACATTGATGGAACTCTCTGTAGTTCTCGGTGACACCGGGATACTTCGGGTTTAATTTACTTATGCATTTAATAAAAAGCAACCCAGTGACGATATCTGATATATAATAATTGATTTTAAGGATGAGCTATGAGATTATAGTGCTTTTCGCTTCATCTTAGCTTTATAACCGAGACACATGAACCGAGGGACACCAGTTCATTTAAAGGCCCCGTTTTCGAATCACAATATATACAACATATTCTATATTGTATACCATTTGAGAGAAGAAGCTCCAAAAACATTATATTATCAACTTATCCAGTCGAATGGACTGTGAACATGTTTTTGTCAAGGTACTGATGTGTACCATCTAAGTATTTTCTGGTATAGTGCAACAAATTATCGTGCAAATAGGTTCATATATATAATAACATATGGCCATGATCTTTCTTGGTACACTCTCAGGAGTCCAGTGCTCGCGACAGTAATTATCTGAGAACACTAATCTGGATATCGCTGGCGCTCTTTCCATCTTTGCTATATCCGTCACCATAGTGCGTTCAACCCTCGGGTTCACATTGATGGAACTCACTGCACTTCTCGATGACACCGGGATACTTCGGGTTTAATTTACTCGTACATTTAAAAAAAGCAACACAATGACGATATCTGACATATAATAATTGATTTTAAAGATGAGTTATGATATTGGAGTGCTTTTCGCTTCATCTTAGCTTCATTTAACCCTTTACCCAACAAACCGGCCAAAACCGGCCAAATAAAGCTTCAACAGTTTAAAAATATCTTCGGTCTGTCTCGATAGAACCATACAAATATGGATATCATTGGAACCGGCTCCTTGACCACATTGTGATAGTTACAGTTATGCCCTGTGCCAATGCATTCTCTTATATATGCGAGTCGACCATAGGTCGCCTCGCATATATAAGAGAATGCATTGGCCTAAAAAAAATCTTTTTTAAACACTTTTTACCATTTTTTCTTACATTCTTTAACAATTTTATAATTTTTAATGTGTTAAGCCAATGCATTCTCTGATATATGCGAGGCGACCTATGGTCGACTCGCATATATAAGAGAATGCATTGGCACAGGGCCCTTCTGTTGGGTAAAGGGTTAAAGACCCCAATTTCAAATAACATATTCCATATTATACACAATTTGAAAGAAGAAGCCCCAGAGCATTATATTGTGAACTTATCCAGTCGAATAAACTATGAAAATCAATGTATCCCCCTTGAAACACACCATGGGTCGGAATTTTCCAACAACTGTTACATCAAACTTTCCATTTATTGGAAATAAAGATACTATGTCGGATTTGATATCCAATTTGTAAAAAATGCCTATAATTAATTGTTCAACTTACCAGGTAAAAACGAATTAAAAATACTGCAAGCACTTCGGTTCGTATTGCGCACGCATCGCGAAAACCCACAAAAGCATCCATCCATTTTGAGTTGAAAACGAGTTCAAGGCTCATGCACGAGAACGCTCTTTATCACTTACCGTTTTTTGGACGATGAGTTTACTCTCCTTATAAGAGACGATCATTGAAATTTTGCCAGGTAGACAACAATTCTAAAAGTCGACTTCTGCAGCGGTCATCGACAAGACCTCATATGAATGAGTTCATGAGTACGATCTAAGTATTTTCTGGCATAGTGCAACAAATGATCGTGCAGATAGGTTCTCATATATTATATTAACATATGACCAGGTGTTTCTCGGTACACTCTCTTGAGACGGTGCTCGCGACTGTAATTATCTGAGAACACTAATCTTGGTATCGCTGGCGATCTTTCCATCTTTGTTAGTGCTGTTCCCCTATCTCCGTCACAACCTTCGGATTCACATTGATGGAACTATCTGCAGTTCTAGATGACACTGGGATACTTCTGGTTTAATTTACTCATACATTTATTAAAAAGCAACCAAATAATAATTGATTTTAAGGATAAGCTATAAGATTGAAGTGCTTTTCACTTCATCTTGGCTTTATAACCGAGACACATGCACCGAGGAACCCTAGTTCATTTAAAGGCATTTGAAAGAAGAAGTCCCAAAACATATATTATCAACTTATCCAGTTGAATGGACTGTGAACATGTTTTTGTCACGGTACCGATTTGTGTTCTGTGCTTAATTTCCATCTGGCGTGTACTGCCAGTTTAGTATTCTCAATGGAAAGGAAACAAACTCTATCTAGTTGTGAATAACGATGCAATATGGGGTAAATATAGGAGGAATGTGATAATCTATGTCACTTGGTGGACACTGCTAGTCCACGACAGCTGCTGTTCCGTATTCTGGTGGAATATATATATATTTGGATCCTCTTCCAAATGGTATATAATATTTAATATTTTGTGTATAATGTGATTAAGTGGGCATTTAACGTATATAATATTTGTGTTTATAACTGTTTGGTGCTGCTGAGTGAGAGGTGGATTATATACACGCCCTCCCTATGTAACCCTGAAGTTATATTAGCATTATGTCGCCATACGAAATCAAGCTGCGGCGATGTTGGATACATGTACTTGGCCACATGTCTCTATTTTGGGCGTGACTACCTGATAATTTACAACTGCACCCCCTTCCATTTCGAGACCTTGATGATTGGTAATTTTTCAAACTGATGGCGACTTCAGTAAAAACAATTTGACCGCATTTTATAGAGAAATTCCACGCTACATTGTGTCAGATAACTCATTTTTTGTCTGCCATTGCTACATGTAGCTGCTAAAAATTCTATCAACACTCCACCCTGTCGCCATGTCCTTGTTTCGTGTGGAATATTAGCCAGTATAGCCTCCGCAATGATGCTTCCGACGGCTTGTGAAAACTTATCCTTTGAGATAACATGAAAACGTGCCAGATCTGTTGCAATCGATAGCAAATGAAGATTACAATCTATCGAGCATCTCTCTATAGCAGATCACATGTCATATAAAGCCTCCCTTATAACACTTACATGTTGATTATCTCTCTGTAGCAGATCACATGACATATAAAGCCTCCCTTATAACATTTACATGTAGATTATCTCTCTGTAGCAGATCACATGACATATAAAGCCTCCCTTATAACACTTACATGTAGAGTATCTCTCTGTAGCAGATCACATGACATATAAAGCCTCCCTTATAACACTTACATGTGGATTATCTCTGTAGCAAATCACATTACATATAAAGCCTCCATTATAACACTAACATGTAGTTTATCTCTCTATAGCAGATCACATGACATATAAAGCCTCCATTATAACACGTACATGTAGTTTATATCTCTGTAGCAAATCACATTACATATAATGCCTCCCTTATAACACGTACATGTAGATTATCTCTCTGTAGCAGATCACATGAGATATAAAGCCTCCATTATAACACTTACATGTAGAAAATGACATATAAAGCCTCCATTATTACACTTACACGTTGATTATCTCCCTGTAGCAGATCACATGACATATAAAGCCTCCATTATTACACTTACACGTTGATTATCTCTCTGTAGCAGATACCATGACATATAAAGCCTCCATTATTACACTTACATGTAGATTATCTCTCTATAGAAGATGACATGACACATAAAGCCTCCCTTATAACACTTATAACACTTACATGTAGTTTATATCTCTGTAGTAGATCACATGACATAAAGCCTCTATAATAACACTTACATGTAGTGTATCGATCTGTAGCAGATCACATGACACACAAAGCCTCCCTTATAACACTTACCTGTAGATTATCTCTCTGTAGCAGACATCACATGACATATAAAGCCTCCATTGTAACACTTACATGTAGTTTATCTCTATCTAGCAAATCACATTACATATAAAGCCTCCATTATAACACTAACATGTAGTTTATCTCTCTGTAGCAAATCACATGGCATATAAAGCCTCCACTATAACACTAACATGTAGTTTATCTGTCTGCATCAGATCACATGACAAATATATAAAGCCTCCCTTATAACTTACATGTAGATTATCTCTATGTATCCGATCACATGACATATAAAGCCTCCCTTATAACACGTATATGTAGTTTATCTCTCTGCAGCATACTGTTCTATGATTGTCCACTAAACAATGAATTTAAAGATACTTCTTCCGATTTTCCCGGAAGGGATTCACGCGAGCTTTGTTTAATTATTCTCTGCCGGCCAAAACCATTGACTCAAATCGATCTACACGTGATTTCTTATAACCATATAGCAGTACGTTTTAATAGAATATTAATAATTTGAACAACTTTTCAAAACTAACACAATCATTGTAAGTAACATATATTGTTCAAATTCCAACAGTCCCCAATAACAAACACGCAGCGAGCGCGTGCACACCGTCGGCTTGAAGTGACGTATATAGTTGGTTCATCGCCTTTGTGAAGTGGACATCACGCAGCGAGCACGTGCACACCGTCGGCTTGGAGTGACGTAGGTGGTTCGTCGCCTTTTGTGAAGTGGCCATCACGCAACGAGCACGTGCACACGGTCGACTTGGAGTGACGTATATAGGTGGTCGTCGCTTTTTTTATGAAGTGTCGACTTCAGTTATTGGTTTATGAACGTTCATGTATAAACCGCATGGAGAATTGTATTGATTCCAACGGGCGTTAATTGTCTGAATGCAGAGGGGGTGTGCTTATAATAAGAATATGATAGGTGTTGATATAGGGAGTGTATGTAGATATTATTTGTTGAAAACTTATCATTCAAGCCCATAGATAACTGTCAGTTCTCGTGTAACTAAAGTATGTTGAAATCAATGGTATGCAGTTTATAGCCTCCATTTTGATGCCACCGACTGCATGTGAAAGCTATCCTTTGAGATAACCTGAAAACGTGCCAGGTCTATTGCAATCGACACCATTCAGATTTCATTCTGAAGCTCCATATAGAACTGATTGAAAAATTCCCTAAGAATGATTAGACACTTCCACTCAAGCCGTTAGAACATTTTGTACTCCCAGACACATATCGACTCGTATAGATAAAGGGAATTAGTTTTAAACTATGCAATCTACCCGTTCAATAACCAAGTACACTAGCTCTTGATTTTCGATCGTGTCTTATCTTGGAGAGAATCAAACCTTCCGAGCGAACTTTCTCAGTAAAACGCAGTCGAACATTGCTCCCTAAATAATTCTTGGTGGCTCATTTGTTATAGTGCATGGCGCAATAGAGGTTCAGCGATGGTGAATCTTGGTCGAATATCGGTAAGCGCGGATTGCTGATCCACGTAAAGGGAACCATCTGGTCGATTTTGACGCCAACGATAAAACATAAAACAGGCCACGTCGTGATACGACCAAAGTAACCAACTAAACAGCCATGTTATACGTCAAGTATACTAACCACCCAGCCAGCATGAGCCATATTAAACAAGTAAACCAACTAACCAGCAATGTTACCCAAGTAAACTGACCAACGAGCCAGTATGAGCCATGTTAAACAAGTAAACCAACTAAACAGCAATGTTACCCAAGTAAACTGACCAACCAGCCAGCATGAGCCGTGTTAAACAAGTAACCAACTAAACAGCAATGTTACCCAAGTAAACTGACCAACGAGCCATCGTGAGCCGTGTTAAACAAGTAAACCAACTAAACAGCCATGTTATACGTCAAGTATACTAACCACCCAGCCAGCATGAGCCATGTTAAACAACAAGTAAACCAACTAACCAGTCATGTTATACGTCAAGTATACTGACCACCCAGCCAGCATGAGCCATGTTAAACAAGTAAACCAACTAACCAGCAATGTTACCCAAGTAAACTGACCAACGAGCCAGTATGAGCCGTGTTAAACAAGTAAACCAACTAAACAGCCATGTTATACGTCAAGTATACTAACCACCCAGCCAGAATGAGCCATGTTAAACAACAAGTAAACCAACTAACCAGCAATGTTACCCAAGTATACTAACCACCCAGCCAGCATGAGCCATGTTAAACAGGTAAACCAACTAAACAGCCATGTTATACGTCAATTATACTAACCACCCAGCCGGCATGAGCCATGTTAAACAAGTAAACCAACTAAACAGCCATGTTACACAAGTATACCAACTAACCAGCCATGTTATACATCATGTATACGAACCAACCATCCAGCATGAGCAATGTTAAACAAGTAAACCAACTAAATAGCCATGTTACAGAAGTATACCAACTAACCAGCCATGTTACCCAAGTGAACTAACCAACCAACCATCATGAGCCATGTTACACATGTTAACCGACTAACCAGGCATGTTAAGCAAGTGACCAACTATAACGAGCCATGTTACACAAGTAAACCATGCAACCAACCAAGCATGTTAAGCAAGTAAACCAACTAACCAGCCATGTTACACAAGTACACAGGCCACCCAGCCAGCATGAGCCGTGTTAAACAAGTAACCAACTAACCAGCCATGTTATACGTCAAGTATACGAACCAACCAACCAAGCATGTTAAGCAAGTAAACCAACTAACCAGCCATGTTACACAAGTACACTAGCCAACCAGCCAGCATGAGCCGTGTTAAACAAGTAACCCACTAACCAGTCATGTTACCCAAGTAAACTAACCAACCAACCATCATGAGTCATGGCATGTTAAGCAAGAAACCAACTATAACCAGACATGTTAAACAAGTAAACCAAATAACCAGTCATATTACACAAGTTTACCAACTAACCATCCAGGTTACACACGTAAACTAACCAACCAGAGATGTTACGCAAGTAAACTAACTAACCAGCCAGGTTACACAAGTAAACTAACTAACCAGCCAGGTTACACAAGTTTACCAACTAACCATCCAGGTTACATACGTAAACTAACCAACCAGAGATGTTACACAAGTAAACCAACCAACCAGACATGTTAAACAAGTAAACCAAATAACCAGTCATATTACACAAGTTTACCAACTAACCATCCAGGTTACACACGTAAACTAACCAACCAGAGATGTTACGCAAGTAAACTAACTAACCAGCCAGGTTACACAAGTTTACCAACTAACCATCCAGGTTACACACGTAAACTAACCAACCAGCGATGTTACGCAAGTAAACCAACTAACCAGACATGTTAAACAAGTAAACCAAATAACCAGTCATATTACACAAGTTTACCAACTAACCATCCAGGTTACACACGTAAACTAACCAACCAGAGATGTTACACAAGTAAACTAACCAACCAATCATGTTACACAAGTAAACTAACCAACCAATCATGTTACACAAGTAAACTAACCAACCAATCATGTTACACAAGTAAACTAACTAACCAGCCAGGTTACACAAGTAAACTAACTAACCAGCCAGGTTACACAAGTAAACTAACTAACCAGCCAGGTTACACAAGTAAACTAACTAACCAGCCAGGTTACACAAGTAAACTAACCATATATATATTTCTACACAGGTCGATGCTCTTGCTGCCGTATGCTGGCTAACGAGTTCATTTGTTCATATGGCGTACACATATACTTATCGTGGCACCCCAACATCTCCATTGTGTGTATTGACATATGTTCTATGCATACTTCTTGTACTATAATCCCACGAACAGTTAAAGCAGGTCTATGATGGTGTTGGTGGACTATAATACTGGCCCTAGCCTATAACCCCGTACGATTGTCTTTGCCACAGAGCAGACGCTATATAAGTTATGTACCTTGGGTCAAGGCAACGGCTTCCGAAACAATTTGGGTAGACTTCGTCAAAGGGTTCTCCCGTCTCCATGGCAACCGTTTTCAAAATGGCTGCCAAGATGTAATATTTCCACATCAGAAAGTCAATAAAGTGTTCTTCCTGTCATACAATGTTATCTCATTGAATTAAATAGTTATTGGTATGCATTATAATATATATTAACCGACTGGTCATCATCATAACCTTTGTGGTGTTTTTGTGAACATAACTGTTGTCGTGGTGACTGATATAAGCCTCAATATATAATGTACCCCATTCTATATGATTATCTGCACCATGTTCAGCTTTATAAGTTGTGAAATGTTACCCAGTGTGAGACATATCTTAACTATCTATACATATTTTGGTTGAGAGTAAGCATGTATAGGATGACATCATGACGTCGCGACAACGATGACAACTTAAATAGTATGTGTTGATTCGGCAATCGGGGGCTTGTCTGCGAAAAAGGAATTAGCAATTTGAGCCATATGTATTATATAAGAGCATATGTCAGACTGTTCACTTGGGGTGGTTTCGTGGTGACTTATTCCAGAAAGACAAAACCTTCCATATATTACCTTGATGTTACTTCTTTTAACTGGTGCAACTGGTTGCTTCGTTCGTTAAGAGTCGTCTAGACTACTGCAACATTCTATTGTTCCGGCTACCTGATTACCAAATCAGCAGACTTCAACGCTTGCAGGACACCGCCGCCAGAATTGTACTCCGAAGAAGGAAATGCTGTAGCGTAACAACCATGCACGCCGACTTTCACTGTCTACCTGTCAAATATAGGATACATTTCAAAATAGCAACATTTGGTTTCCATCAGATTTTTTTCTCCGATTCCCTTCCAGAATACATTTACAGTCTGATATATCCATACACTCCCCGGCGATCTCTTCGTTCAGGTGAATCGTCCTTACTCTGTCCACAAGGTGCCAATCTTATGACCGACAGGCGACAGAGCTTTCTCTGTAGCCTGTCCCGGCATTTGGAACTCGCTACCAAATGAAATGCGGCAATCCTGTTTGCTTACAGACTTTAGATCTTCATTGAAAACTCATATATTCCGACGACGCTACCCCGACTCAAAGAAAACTAACAACAAAAACTGATTATAATTCCACAAATCTATTGATTATTTTGCATGTGCATTTGTTGTGTATTTATATAATGTGTAAAGCGCTTAGAATCCCTTGCGGGGGGGGGGGTAGGCGCTATATAAATATTATTATTATTCCATCAGGAAAGTTAATATTTCAGAAATTTATTTCTGGGGAGAAAAACATATTCAAACCACATTTGTACACTTTACATCCAGAGAAAAGAAAAACATTTCCTTCCGAAAATAATGATAATGCAATAAGGATACCAGATACCAATATTGGCTTTCAAGCGTATTTTGATAATGGTTTTACCATGATCGGATTTTATTCAGTTGTTTTCATTCATTTTGTTTAAAATTCCCTCAACTTTGAACGTATGAACTTGTTATATCTACGTGACTTCGCGAACAACGAATTCTCAATGCAGCAAGCGATCGGCTCAGTCGCTGGTAGGTAGAAATAATCTGTTAATAATTATTCGATTCACAAACGTGGAAAAATGTCCATTCCTGTCACATTGTTTTCAGTTGTGCAAAGCTAATTTATATAACGTTCATTTATATATCCCAAGCAGTTAAAGGTACTAAATCCGATCAGACGTTCCCCATATCATCAAGTTACACAACAACAATAACATTTCTTTAAAATACGCTTTAGCTATCAGAATCGATTAATTACAACAAAATAATGCTAACCACTGTCAATTATGGTATAAAATTTCCCAAAACGTTTTATTAATCAACATGTTGTTCAACGTAATATGGCCGTATTATCACTAGATTATCACGAAAGTTGGCCGTATTACCACTTGATTTTTTTGTTATGCATCTTCATCCGCAATTTTGTCCGAGACCGTCGCCTTGACGATTTTTTTCCAGGTCATAAATAAGTACATATCTCGAGAAATAACAAATTTCAAAAATCGATATCTGATCACTCTGAGCTTTGATGGGTTGGTTCCTCGACTCGAATCAAATACTTTTTGCCCCCGAAGCCAAAGAAATATTAATCTCTGAACGTTAATTCGGATTATGCCTCTTTAATTATTTTGTATATGGGTATTTAGCCTTGAATATATCTGCCACATAGATGTACATGTGCGAACGGAACACTCAACTATGACGACAAATCGCCATTGTTCTGTAATTCGTTCATTCCTGCATTGTTATCATAACCTGATACAGTCTGGCCTGGAAATAGTATGTCTGGCATTTGCAGAATGATGTCAACAGAGGGTGGAGTTAGTGACACTATCCCATATGGCGGGCTATCATAACCAAATTCACCCTCTCGGAAGCTCATCCTGCTTAGGCATCAAGTGATATGGGAGACCTAGGATTAGACTGAAGTTCCCCGGTTAAAGTTGGTAATGTTCATCCATTAGTAACATCAATTATGCATTTTATCTTCTGCAAATTATATGGGCTTTAGAAACTATATAGAAAAAGTTACTAAAAACAATATTAATTTGAGACTATAAACATTTCCCAGAAGACAAGGCCTAAGCAGAATGAGGTTCCCAGAGGGTGAATTTAGTTATTCTAGCCCTCTGTGCGTTGTAGCGTCACTAAAATCACCCTAAGTGGACCCAATTCTGCAAATGTCAGACATACTATATCCAGACTTGGATGCAGTTCATATGCACACAAGAATTACACATATATTTTTCTCCACACGAAGTACACATATACTTATCTATATACGAATTACACAAATACCTTTCGTTCTCTCGGTGCGGTCACATATTCAGTCATTGTGTATCCCGACTCGAATTCTCCGCATTCTTCAGGTACTGTAATTTGCACTCTATTATATTATCAACAGTTGATCAAGTCATCATCATTGTGCGTTGATGTTTGTCTCGAGAATCAGGGTCTTGTGTACGCAACAGAAAGTAGAGTTGCATGGTTCAACCATTTATGTGCACATGGTGCTTGGGCATCATTTATATTCTGTTTAAATATACCATTTATATTTGTTGTCATACTTATTCTGTATTGTGGGGAGCGGAGGTCCATCTAAGTTTTAAGAACTTGTCCTCCAATCCCCTAGTATCTGTATATGAATATACTATTAAAATATGTTTAAACCAATCATTTATATATATATATATATATATATATACACTGATATTTGATATACGGAAAGTGGTCGTAGCATGGTACGGCTATCTGGTCAAGTTTGTCTGTTGCTTTACTCGCTTACCGGAAACCGGTGGTAATACATGTCTTAATAACATACTAGCTGACACAGGCTCCAGAATTGAGCCTTTATTCAGCGTCGGAGGGCCCTAGCACAGTTTTATCTTAGACAGAGTCTTTATTCGGCAATTTGTATTTAGATTGATCTCCTAACAAAACCTTCTTCTTTTTTTAAATTAAATTAATTTGTTTTTAAATAAAAATTTTGAAAATCTAACGCCGTTAATACATCCGTCGTGTTACCCCGAGTCATCAAACCAAATTGGTTGAAATCGGTCCAGGAGTCTGGGAGAAAAATCGCGAACAAACAGATAGACAGATCCTACTCTTTTATATATATATGAAATTTGGTATGGATGTTCACTACTATGAGGGCAATCAATTGAGTGTTCAATCGATTTTTCCGTTCTAGAGTTATTCATCTTTGTTTATTTGGAAGTGTTGTTTTTGTTGTCTGTATCTCCACCACTGTTTGACAGATATCAATGAAATTTGGTATGGATGTTCAACGCTATATATGTATGATGCCATATCAATTGAGTGGTCATTCGTCTTGTTCATATTTTCCGTTCTAGACTTATTTATCTTTGTTTATATGAAAATGTTGGTGTTTTTCCCAGTCCGAGCAGATATCTCTACTATACTTTGTCGGTTCGAATTTGCCACGGTGGGGTATATGTCAACACCGCCGGTTCAACCTCTTGTTGTGAATATATGTGTTATATATTTATGTGGGCAGACTTTTCAGAAATCATCATTTCATTCGTAAAAGGTAGAGTGCAAGCATACGGAGGAGAGAAATGTGAGAGGGGGATTTCATTATTGTTCACATGTTTAACTTATGTTTGTTGCATGGGAGATCAGATCTCAATAAATAATATTATGGCAATTCCGACTTAGTCATAATTTTCATATATGTTGGTTCCAGTTGATGAAGTGCATCGTAATTGGTCCCTTTAACCGAATCTCTTTCATTGCAGGGTGTCTTTCGGAAATAGAGGCTCAGTCGTTGAGACATGGATTATCGATGATCACGCGCCAGAGAAGAAGTCCACAAATTCACCAAACGAGGGTCAAATTAACCAGAACTGTGTGTTGGGAGCCAACAAATGGAGAAGGTATGTACTACTATCTGCAATCTTCTAGATAGTCCCAAGTCAAGAGATGACTTAGTAAAATTTATTGGCAGTCTCAGCATTGGTTTTAGGCTAGTTTCAACTTTGTCCTTACAATGTAAATTAGTGGAATCCTCTTTTGGGTTTGATCATCAGACTGCGTCGGACGTCGAAGCCCAAGTATCCTTCGACGTAAACCAGCTAGTGACGCTAACTGGGTCGTTTTCGCAACGTTTTATACATAAATGCACACCAGACTCACGTAATGTCACTTGATAGAGGTTATATTAGTGGTGTTTTCTACATAAATGCACACGTGTTGATAATGTTTGTAACTTCATTTTCTTCAGTTCGTCGATCAAACAGCCATGCATGCAGTTTTTCGGTCCCTGTTTAAACTTTAATACTAAGATCAATATGTGACAAAGATCAATTTTATCGCAGTTTCGTCGTTGTGATAACCCATGTATGCCTTTATCTGAACTTCGGAAGAAAAGGCAGGCGGCTATTATTTACGTCAACATTGCAATCTCGCACCGACTGAGACTGGTGTGCATTTAAGTATAATTAATTGCACACGGTGTACATTTATGTATAAAACTTTACACAACGACCATCAGCTATTGTGACATCGGTTGAGATACATAAACAATAGTTAACTGTTCTGAGTAGCGTATGGGTTTTCTCCTTAAGTGAGATGCGGAGGATTATGTTTACGAGTGAAAATAATCCTCGCATCTCACGAGAGGAGAAAACCCGTGCGCAGTTGACTGTTGTGTTTATTATATTTTCTATACCAGTTTGTTACGACAATGATACACACGGTTAGACATACATGTAATGCGTGTTTAAAGGTATACAACCAGCTATTTCTGTTAAAATAACGCGATTAAAATATACCGAATGACGCAAAGATTGATAGCATGACGCAGTACTGAGAGTAGGATAACATCTTGAGAGTAGGATAACATCTTGAGAGTAGGATAACATCTTGAGAGTAGGATAACACGTTCGGTCATTTGGGAGTGGGGATATGATTTATATTTTGACGTAAAATTTTGATGAAAATATAATAAAGTGCATTGACCCAACCGATTTGACTAGCTGGTTTACGTCGAAGGAATGAATTGTATGTATGATTGAATTTAATGTGCTAATTACATGAACGGTAGGTTAGATTTCAATTTCGGGCTTATTTGATTATATAACAGCATTTGAATATGCTCATGACTAGCACGGTAGGGAATCACGTGGTTTCGACTTGATGAGTATCATGCATTCAAAATGGCCTAAGTGATCGCAAGCGCCACCAGAAACGAGGAAAAAGGTAATAAACTAGGGTAATGATATATTACATAGTATTTTGGCAGCTACGACCATATGCTGTACTATTTTTCAAACAAGCTGACAACACACTTGTGTCCAAACTCATAGTTGTTTGCTCTAACATTCTGACCAAAGTTTTCAGTCGAAGGATTCTCATATCTATATGTATGGACTGGTGTATTCCACAAACCTCCGACTGGCATCTTTGAACAGAATGTTACAGAAAACTACTGAGTATTACCGAATAAATAAGGTATCAACTTGTTTCAAAAATAAACTAGCATATGCTAGTAACAGTCAAAATGCTATATTGTGGGTCAGTTCCTCAAATAATATGTTTTTGTGCCTCGGCTCTTTGAATGCGTGTTACTCACCAACCTCGAAACCACGTGATTCCCTACCGTGAGTAGAGTCTAATTATTGTTCGGGTACACAATACGTACCAGCGGTTGTTTTATTGTCAAATCGCACCGTGGATCTCCATATGGTTATATTTTAATACAAGTGTGTGCCTATATTTTATGTTGGAACATTATGCATCGTGTGGTAGAGGTGTGATGGTGGCGTTCATGGGTGTGTGAACTGCAGAGGAAGTGACAAAGCGTGTGTGTTGAGATGAGCAACTTCGAAGCAAAAGACCGTGAGTGAGAAGACAATGTGATAAGTGTGTCGTGATCCCGTCGAAGTGTAATATGTACACTAACATGTACACTAATATGTACAATAATGGTATGTGCTACATGTTAGCCATGTTAGCCATGTTTAGATGCATAAATCGTCGACTACCCATCGATACTGGTTCTTGGGAGAATATCGATAAGCTAAAGAGATATTGCAAATTATGCAACACCGAGGCTAATTATTTGATGAAATGCATTTTGCATGAGTCATTTAGAAGACGATAGATCTACCTTCTGACTTAACCAATGACCATACCCTCTTTTCATTTAAAACTCTTATGAACTCAAGATATATGGTAGCCTCACATAACCTATAAGAATTTGTGAGAAATGTACGAACCTAATCTAACGGTTTTCACCGCCCACCCTTTGTACACCTGTTTTCATTTATCTGATTGTATCCAATATATACGATATGCTTAATAATATGACATCCTCTATTATGTACAAACACATATATATAACATAGCCAACCGGTATTAATTGTCACAAACACCTGTAGACTATACTGATCCAAAAAAGTAAACCGGTACACAAGTGCATGGCCTCTATAATTTGAACAGCTTGCGAAGCAGTCGGACGTTATACGCGGTATTATTTGAATTCTAGGGCATAAAGAACACATTGTGATCAATGGCACAACCTGACACGTTTTTCGTACCCTAAATTTGCTATGCACATGCACATTTTAATAATGCATATATTCGCAAACTTGTATGTTGCTTCACTTCGCTTGTATCTGCAAAATTCATGGTAACCTTTTCTTTACAAACCCCTTCTATACTAAATGGATTCTCTCACCAAGTTAAAACGAGCACATCCGAATGGTATATTATTGATTTGGTGGGATCTGCAGGTAACATAAACAGACGACAGATAATAAAAGTGCACAAGGAGTTTGTTGAACTTATTATCTGAACATTACCTATGTGTTAACTACTCACCAATGATTGTTTAGTATAGAATGGGGTAAATACTCATTGACGAGTAGTTACCTTATGAAATAATCAGATATGCCGTTTGTTGAAATTATTATCTGAACATCATTCCACCAAAGGATATGATGTTTTCTGCACTTTGTATTATCTCTCGTCTGCCTTGTTTACATGAACATCCCTCCAGATGAATAATAGCCATTCCAATATAAACTTATATATAACTTTATGGGTGAATCCATTTAGTGAAAAAGGGTTGAATTGTATTCAGTGTCCCAGGCCAATTTTATGAAAACTATGAGTATTGTCTTATTAAGATTCTAGTGCATAAAATTAAACTTTCGGACGACAATATCTTATTGGATATCGAATGTGTTACTAATGTATTACATACAGTTTGGGTGTTTTAGTGGAAGAGTTGTAAATATTTTGTTAATTTCTCAACCAAATGGCATCCACTGGTAGGCCTACATACAGTAATGCCCTAAATAATGGACTCCTTAACGGTTAACCACAGCAGACTTATGGGTAACATTTCAGGATTTAGTCAGAAATATGGCTTGTTGCCATTCATCGGAAAGCTCTCAGTGAGAGCTTTCCGATGCAAGCCATATTTCCTACTAAATCCTGAAAAGTTACCTATAATTCTGCTGTGGTTAAGGAGTCGATTATTTTGGGCATTACTGTATATATGTCTAGCTTATATGTCACATTCGGTTTTCGACATTTCTTCAGCGGAACAGAGCAAAACCCAGTGTAATACATTATATTTAGCACGTTGTTGTTGTTGTAACTGGAGGTCTGAAAAACTCACGAATACATCTTTAGGAAACAGCCAACGATACGAGGCCATGTCATGTCATTTCAACCGCTTCCTATAGTAAGAACACTATTAATCCTTCCATGACTGGAGCTTCCTGGATGTTTTGCGAAAACCCTGTGCCAATGCATTCTCTTATATATGCGAGTCTCCCACAGGGATATACGAGAATACATTGGCCTAACAATATTTACCTTGAGCATGTAAGCCAGTGCATTCTCTTATATATATGAGGCTCCCTATATGTGGAAATGCACTGACACATGATCTTTAATGCTGCATCAGCGCAGCTCCCTTCACGAAAGGGTTAATCGAGCCTGTATGTTGTTGGTCAGAAACTGGGACAGAACGTTCTTTGTCCGATATAACATCGAATTATTTTTGTTGACGATTCGTGAGACTAGAAGGTCAACAACCGCAGCGTATGTTTGCATCACTTCCGGTTGAGTTTCCATCTGTGCGAAGATCGGATTCGCTAATTGTGAGTTATATGTGTAGCTTCTTAATCGATTTTCGTTCTCCTGTAGTCGTCTGTCTCACAGTTTCCTGGTAATAGCGCCTCTTCTCGGATGACATATGGAGAAACTCGAGAAGTCTGGCGTAATTAAAATCAGACGTGCGTGACTTCCGGTTTCCTCTTTCGGAAAATAACAGAAACTAATTGTATCCGTTCTTCCTGGTTACACAATGATTTATCGATGGCGTCAGTTTTACCCGGAACACCCCGTAAACCTGGTGCAATGCAATGGAACATCCCTGTAAACATGGTCCATTGTCATGTTCACCGCAGAACAGTTGTCAAAAAATTTATATTATACAGGGTGCGAAAAGGTAACTGAAGAAAATACCGGGCGGTAATTAGCGACACCGTGGGTCTATTCGACCTTGTCCTTGTAAAGTCTATATAAACACCACTTATGCTGTTTAATAATAATTTAATAATGTTGTAGGAATAACAGTTTAATTGGAGAAATAATGCGGGAAGTGTAAGATAACACAACTTCTAGAACATGTGTATACACGTGATTTGACTTCAAGTTCTAAATTCTTGGCCATCCAAAATTCCAAAAACGGCTAGTTTTGATTACCAAACTCGTTTCCATGCAGCATAAATAACGATGAATTAGTCCAATGTATCCAAATGTGTTGTAATTAAGGTTCTCCGATTCACGTGTATATTGCACATTTTCGTATGTTAATGAAAAATTCAATGCAAATCTATTTTATTTCAAAATGTGTCCAACGCTATCACTTTACACCGAAGCGAGATGACGTCATCGCGTTACGAACTGCGTACGAAAGCTACGAGCATTACCTCACTCTGTGACCATCGACTCTTTCATAATAAAGATAATTTTCAGAGAAGATGAGGCCTAAGCAGAATGAGGTCCACAGAGGGTGAATTTAGTTACGCTAGCCGTCTGTGCGGGGTAGTGTCTTTAAGTGGACCCTCTGGGGACCTCATTCTGAAAATGACCAGCACCATATTTTGAGGCTTCATATGTTCAAGACCCTGGTGTTGTGTATTCGATAAGGTCATTAACGGAAAAGAGTTCATGAGTTTCTATTTTATACGGAATTTATCAACCGAGTTCACTAAATTCGATTTGAGCCGAGGTTTACCGAGGCTCAAATAGAATTTAGAGGACGAGGTTGATAAATTACGTATAAAATAGGACGAGTGTGAGATACCTTTTATCACATGATCAAATAAACCCGAAGCAACGCGAAATATTCATCGAAAACAACAATCATAAACTACAGCGATCGCAAGTTATTTGAAGAACGCCGTGACGTCATCGCACGCGCTGATATTAAACGTGTCTATTACCGATAATTATGAAACTGCTTTTATGGCCAAATTATGTGATAAATATATATATATCCAATAGATAGTGTTGTCCTATCCTTATTTGGGTGCTGCGTAATATACCGAAAGGGGGTTACAGCAACATACTGAGGCGGTAGTAATACAGTAACAAACATGTATATATTTCCATTTATTTGACCAAGTTTCACGACGGACCTTGATCCACATTGTTCCACATTGTACTTTGGCCAATTATATATGCTCCCGGTGGAACCAGATGTGTCAGTTCATTTGGATGTGACGAACATGAATATTAGCCCGCGAAATAGGATATGTCTGTGCCAATTACGTTTATCGCAAGAAGACGTCCCAAGAGTTGTGACCACACTTACCAAAGATATAAACCACTGTCCTATCATTTACTCAGGTGACTTATCTTAAGGCGATGACAAATTGCTGTATATGCCAGACTATATAGTTCTTACTGTAAACCAGATTAGTGGTTATTTCCGCAATTTACTGGCGGCCTGATGATTGACAACTCCATTAATTTGTAGGTGAGCACATGTGTAAATAACTAAATGATTGTATCAGCAAGACCAAATTATATCGGCATGGCCGACACGACACATCAGCCGGAGTAACAACTCCAATCAGGGGGTGGCGCCAGTGGGGGGCACGGGGGGCTATAACCCCCTTGTCGGGGAGCTCTAGCCCCCTCGTCGGGGAGGACTTGTCGGGGATTTTCTATATGTAAGTCGGTTGTGTGTATAAGATGAAGTAATCATGTACAGACTGTCAGTGTGGGAAAGTGTCCGAGAGAGAACATACAGCGGAATATATCCCACACAAAATATTCATGGCACATGTTCCCATTAACTACGGGGGTATTCCGCTGTATTGTTACACCATCAGCGTTTTAGTGGTACTGAAAATCTATTGAAACATGTGTGCTTTATCATTGATGGCTACTCTGGCATTCGTCACAATGGCCACATTGGTCTATAGAACCATTGAGTACCTACAGTATGGCCACATGTTAGCTACCTGTATATCCCCGACAGTGAAACACCATGCTGGCACTTGTGACTAATGAAATTAGAAATTAGAACTGACACAGAAGACAAGTGGCCTCCCTAGAATATAGAAATTTTCACAACAATTCATGAGTTTTAATCTTCGAGTTATCTCATCTGCTAATTGTGGCTGATGTATTGCTAAACTTTATGACGACTCCCTCATTGGTTCGCCACAAACAATATGTGCGCTCATTCCACATACCAACAGGCAATATGGTGTAATTTAGTGTAACCCCCCTGTCGGGGATTTTATGGTGCCACCCCTGACTCCAATTCAAACAACTCGTTGTCTAATGATGGTCTGCATTTTAAAGTCACAGTGGACACAGTTACCATACTAAACTACGACTGATAAGAATAACGAATAACTAAATAGTAGTCGTAAATATTTCTAACGGACCAAAAACTTTTCGCAGAAATGACGACCACGAGTTTGCTTGTAAAAATATTTTGCCGCTCAAACTTCTTGCCACTCGCACTACGGTGACGTGGTTCTGTGTGCCATACTTATAATGTTGTTATCGGGTTATAGTCAGTGGTAGGCTCGATGGTTGCGCCCACAGCTCGCGTGCCCATGCTTAGCTCCTTGAACCCGTTATCTTAACTACGGATATGGCAAAACGACAACCGACAGAAAGAACACAAATGCTAGTGACGTAGTGCCCAATTCGTAATTGTTATCAGTATTAGTTCATTGTGCGAAACTGCCGAAAGCTCCATTACCTGCACCTATACCTCACATCAGTCATCGGTTCATATCCAAATATTTACATAGCCTGTCTGTTTTATGCACTAAATTCTGTTCGGTGAATGGTCAACTGAGAATTGGGTCAACCGTTCCATACCCCAATAACACACATACCGTATCACGATCACGACGTCACAGAGTGTTGACCTAATCTGACCTGATCACTCAAAGCGGTCAGCAGAATATTTGGGCGTGCTTTTCAAGCTTCAACCGAAGTCATCTGCATTTGAAGCCAGTTATTTATATCGACCACGTTTTCGTTGCTAAGTGCTTGGAAATCTTATATTGAACTGACTTAATGTGTTGCATGGACTAGTTTCAAATTATCGGCAGATTATGTGAAAATAGATAAGAATACACCCAGCTTTTTATGGGAATAAATCATCAAAAAGCTATATAAAATAAGAAAGAATGAAGTGGGTGTTTCTGTTATTGGGGGATACGGTTCTGTGGTCGTTGTTGTACATTTAGCGAGAACCGCTATCCCCCAATATCACACACACCTACCTCATTCAGTTCTTAATTAAGGTGATGCAGAGTTGGCATTGATAAAACCCATCCTCTTCTCCTTAAAATAAGCTCACATTGAACTTATTTGAAAATAAGCCCATATCGGTATTATTAATATGATTTACGCTCTATGTGAACCTAAATCGACTTACCAGACGTACGCTCTTTTAATGTGTTTTCATTTTGACCCGTGCCATAAAACGGAATAACGGGTAAAAGTCCACTATGGGCTTATTTCGGAGTCAAAAAGTTTATTGTGAACCTGTGTGAATGTTTATGTCCAATATGAACCTATTTTCACGAGGATGTGTTGTAAAACTATGGCATTGTTTTGGCAAAAACTGTATATTTCATCCATAAAAGCTACAAGTTGAAACAAGTGGAGTAATTGAAAAGCTTACAGTACATAACTAGTGCAAGCATTTGTTTGTTGATTTTTTTTTCGAAAAAGATACTGTTTGTGAAATCTGGCAGACTTCTTCCAAAACCGACACTTCCTGTATGGTTTTCATGACAAAAAGATTTTTGTCCTACTAAAATGATTTTATTTTGCACTAATAAACCACTGAGTGTACTAGATAACAGATGTCAGTTTCATTATTTCATTAAGGGTTCAACTACATTTTTGAAGAGATGGCACTGTATAGGCATCTAATGTTTGTTGCCAAATCCGTTTCCCCCTTCTAGTCTCCATATACATAATTGTGTCATATTTAATAATTATATTATATTTGGGAAGAAATAAATATATAATAATGAAAACCACTGCATATCACATTTAAAGGTACACAATCCGATTCGATTGTCCCCATATCATCATATTCCAACAACAACAACAACAACGACGACGACATTTCTTGAAATGCCGCTTCAGTTATCGGAATCGATTACTTGCCCAAAAAACATGCCAACTATAGTATAACATTGCTCAAAAAGTTTTATATATCAACTATAGTATAACATTGCTCAAAAAGTGTTATATATCAACATTTTGTTCAACGCAATTTGGTATCGAGAGTATGTCGGTCGGCTTTCGTCTAATATTTGCCAGGCAGCCAAATATTCGAGGTGGTGAAAAATAACAGATTTCAGAACTCGAAATCTGATAACTCTGGGATTTGATTGGTGGGTTCCTTGACTCAAATCTAATATTGTTTACCTCCGAAGCTGAATAGTCATTTAGGGGCGTTAAATCGGATTGTGCATCTTTAAACTAGAGACGAAGAAGCCCACTTTCAACCTCGCGTTCTAATTGTACGTCTGCCAAGACATTATTCTTAACTTACTTTACAGTCAGTATTCACAAAACTCTATGAGGCGATAAGATAGGGGCAAATAATCTACTCCAGAAATTGCATCGATATGATTGGAATTTTATTGGCTACAGTCTGGGGCAACCGTGAACTCTGTTCATCTAAACAGCATATGGGAAACAGATAATGTTCCATGAATGATGCCTTCGGTGGCCGTAAATTCCACGAAAACACCTTGATACCTGTGGATTCATAATAGAGATATAGAAAGTGCTAGATTCTTTCTCATTATCAACGGATCATTATTGGCCCCTGGGAACAGCCGGACCATTTATACACCAATCACCACAATTATCAAATAGTGATTCCATGTGCGCTCGCCTAATGTCGACTACACAACGTACTATTCATCAGTTCATCGCAAAAAAAAATATTCCCCATTCTCAGAAACTCGGTCGTGCTATTTCCATAGTTTTTTTTAGCATTTGATTTCATTCAGTCAGAAAGTTCACGAAGAACTCAGCCGCCACGGAGTTGTTGCATTGTATTTTATCGATGCACAGTTCACATTTGTGCCATATTATTTCTCATGAGATGGAGGAACTTGCCTGTACACATATCATACCATCGTCTTATTCTATATTTGTTTGTAAAAAAAAAACCTGACTTATTTATAGACAAATTAGTATACAGACATTGAATGATTCATCCCTGGGAATTAGCCAAGGCAATATGCAATTCCTATGTAAAAACAGAGGCAACATCAATTTGCCTATAGGCAATTATATTAAATAAGTGCATTGGTTTACTAAAATTACATTGCGTCAATCAGAAATGCAACCTCTTTAGCCAAAATGACTTGTTGTTATATATATATATATATATATATATATATATATATATATTATATTATATTATTATATATAATATAATAGCATGAATCCATGCCACTGGGCCATTACTTATAGGGCCACTGTATGGGAGATATGGTTTGGGAATTGTTGATATAATAATGTTGAGTAAGAATAAGAATTTGGAGGACAGTAATTTTAGTGAATTAGATTTTAAGCATACATTATTGACTATAATTGTTTTGATAACTAATCATAATGACATAGCATACCTGGGTTGTAATGTCATTAATTATTTGAAATATTGTTGCAAAATTTCCATGACAGTTTTTGCCTAGGCCGATTTTCCAACCAAGGCAAAGATATTTGCCAGGCATATTTTCTGCAATTCCTAGGGCTGATGATATATGAGGCTGACTGTGACATGTGGTTCTAACTTATGAATAATAGTCAACATTCTAGCTACCCATGGTCCATTCCTTCTTGAAAGCTAACATTTTGAGTCAGTGTTTGACAAATCATGATGTGTTATCTACACTTTTAAAATATTGAATCCACACGCTTTGTAGTGTTATTCAATGCATTGGCGGATCGCCAAAATACACATAGACAGAAATTGTGAGCATAGATACTCGTTCAATATATATGAGAGAATTTATGATGAGAGTTTCATTCGAACCTGGCATCGGTTGCTCAATCGGTAAGGGGTACAACTCCAAGCCGTCTCGCCCTCCAGTGCTGGCGATACGGGTTCAAATCCACATGTTTCCATCGTGGACTTTGTAACTCGAAATCGTTAATTGGTGGAGTTTCCAGTTACTCGCCGATGGTCGGTGGTTTGCGCACATCATCGACGAGTTTACCAGCCATTAAATCAATGTTAGATTGGCCTCCACCACTAAACTGACAATGTCGTGATATGGTCTCAGTTGCTGAAACCGACATTAAACCCAAATCAATCAATCAATCGAACCTGTTTACATCCGGATCTATTCGTATGTTCGATTGTGTGATAAGTGTTTTCGTCAATAGTTGGGGTCTTTATAGGACTCTATTATTCGGACACATAAATTCCCTTTTAGTGCCAGTTTATATTCAAGGGAGCCATCACACTCCATGCACAGACAGGGCGCCACCGAGTGAAGGGTGAGTTTCTGTCTTTAAGACCGCAGCGTACACTATAAAATCAAATGACACCGCGCGGTAAACTGTAATCCCAACGACCACCATGTCTTTATTTCGCGCTCCGCGTATATAATGTTTCGCTGATTCTTGGTATACATGGGCCATTGGCACTTTATTTATAGAAATGGGAATATTTGGGACGGATTAAAAGTCAAACTGCGACCCGGAGGCCGAGTCCGGTAAAAGGTGTAGTTGTGAATTCTGGTGAGATGCATGAGAAACCTTCAGTGATAAGCCGTATATATAGTTGTAATAATTTGAATGATTAGTTGTTTTAACGGAATTATGAGTTGGTCATTCGTGAAACCAATATATTTTATATTCTATAATTACAATCATGGGTATATACTATATGATCTTGAGCGCGTTACCATTTCTGACATTGGTTTTCTTGTATATATATATATATATTTATATGTGCAGAACATCAGCTTAACAATGGTGAATTATATCAGGCCCACAGTGCATCGGACGCACCATTAACGACAACTTGTGCAACACGCCTGGAGGATGGAGCCACATGGTGGGTCTTGTTAACAAAAACCACCCGGGAAGCGTTTTCCAGATGAAGCCAATATCATATTGTTTCACAGACCCATCTATGATAATTGTTAGCATGCATGAGCTGTGATAAGTTCGGTAACTCTGGTCCTCATACACGTTAGAATGAACTAAATAAGTAGAATTACGTCCCTTTCGTTTTTACACCCTATCTCGAATACGATTGGCGATTGGCGTGTAATATTTCAATTAAATTTACAAATTCAAGAAACATAATACCCATGGCATATACAAATGTGGGTTTCCCTAGTCTGAAATTCGTTCGTCTCCAAACACTGGCGGGAGATTAAGGATGTTAAGTTCGGTCAACTTCTGTTTGTGTGGAAAATATGTGTTGAAAAGTTGAAAAACTCATGGCTCGTATAGTAGTCATACATGGCAAAATATGTCAAAGGGTTGGTCTTCACGGCATTATGATTTTGTGCAATTGTTGCAATTTTAGTGGGCGTGGCCAAACGTTAACACCGAGGCCCATGTAAAACATTGAATTCCTTCTAACCTATACACATGTCTGTATTTATATACTATGTGTAATTTATATAGTAAATAGTGGGTCACAATATATATGTTCAGTATCGTGTAGCCCCACCGACCCCCTGTTATTATAAACCCGCGGCAGCTGTACGGCGTGCATATGATCCTCACTCGACTTGAATCATACCTCTCCTATATGATGCATGGGTAGCATTAACCCCAGATCAGGATATCAGTTCATACTAATCAAGAGCCGTGGATGTTCGTTCTTTGCATTCTGGTTTCTCAGGTTGTCATCAGCTCGCCGCTCTGAAAGCAACATTCGTCTTTTATGGTTGATTTTGATCGACGCCCTGGGACCCCCGTCATCGCTTGAAACACACCGCATCTAATTTGAACGAGGAAGCGAGAGAACCATTAATTTCCCAGATGAAACGACTCAATAATCATCTAAGAAGGCCGCCTTGATCTTGAATTAAGGTCGCCACATTAAATCCGTTCTCCCGACGAACCAATTCCAATTACATTATGACCATTGTGTCGGCCATTATTTAATCAGTGGAATCGCCGGTAAAGGTACCGCGGGTCTCCACGTAAATGTATTTAGACACTCACATGGTGTTACATGTGCCTGTGGTCATGTTTCCATAGATGCGCTTGTGTGTTAGGCAGATGTATCATGAACTACATCGTCCTCACGTATGCCTGAAGATAATCGATGTTTTCGGCTACCACAACGATACTGGTGGTAAACCACGTGTAAGCATGATACAACTACACCATTCTTCATACATGTAGGTTGCTGCTCTGGGTATGGAATTTATTAATTTTGAATACGATCTCCGCAGTCTGGGTTAAACGAGGATGGCGCGGGTTCGAAAATCGGCATGACCGAAAACCGGGACAGATTTTCAAGCTTGATCTGAGTTAAAGGACATCTCAATGTGCCATTCCGATCGATACATGGCCATTTCGATAAGGAATGAGAATTTGTTCACGCTCATTGAAGCAAGTACAGTATATATATATCTATAGTATATAACAGAGTAGGATCTGTCTGTCTGGCTATTCGCGATTTTTCTCCCAGACCCCTGGTCCCATTTCAACCAAATTTGGTGTGGTAACTCGGGGTACCCATATACGGATGTTACAACAACCAATACGCACACGACCTGGATAGCCAAAGATACTCAATTGGGGTTCACGATTAGATAGCGATTCATATTAAATCCCAGTAACACGTGGCACGCGAGGTTAGGATTGATGCTAAGATTATTGACGAAATAACGGAGATGTTTGAAGTGTTTTTAAAGAGCGGGTGGGCCCCTATAACGCACACATGTGTCTACATGATCACGATTGGAGCCCGTTTCAGCTAGTAAGAAATAAATGTATGGCGTGGTCCCTGCTGAGTTAGCTATAACGTATGTGACCCCCCCCCCCCCAGTTAGATACGGATTGGCTCTGTTGAATAACTATATATGTCGTTGATGGGCCTATCTGAGTAATGTATGTAGTCCCTACTCAGTTACATGTACATACACGAGTCCACTTCCTCATTCTACACAAGGAACACAATAGTATACGCTATTGTATTATACATGATGTGGTTTGAATGGAATAAAATATTATTAAACTAACCACAAACTCGTACATTTTGATAATGTTTTATAGAAATAAGAGATGAGTTTCTCTGAGATCTTATTGCTTTGAAACGTCGCGAGATGTTGACCTAAAATCGATCGCAGATGTGTTGTAAAACAGGAAATTAAAACACTTGTCTGTTTTCCGGCAATTTACACGTGAGTTGTTGTCGTCGATTATATTTCCAACCGATAACAGATAAGTTTATCGACTCGAAAGAGCAGCGTTTCCATTGGTGGAAAAGTGTCACGAGTCTAACATATTCTAGTCATGTGTAGACCCTCGTCGAATAACGTTCCGTGAGTTCGCTGACATGACTGGGTATTGTTTATTTATCAGCTTAAATGCACTGTTGTTCCGGGAAAGTGTTCAGTTTTCCAATCTAACACAAACAATCCCAGTGTTCCGTGCGGTTTCGCACTTCCGGTTTAATCAGGCTTATCGCCCGCCAGAATTCAGGCAATGATTGATTTTTTGGCATGATTGAACGACGCGAAGAACCGATATCACATTCCATAGCCTCCTCAACAACAGACAGCCCGTGATTTATAAGCACCCCACGTCCCCATCGTAACATCACTCCAGAGATTTGATATCGAATGACTGAGTTAATTCCCTTGACTGATATAGTGGTTATAGTGAATGGCTGTCGTCGACGTCCTTTACTTGTCAGCAGTGAGGATCATCTCAATTACACAATTCAGAGAATATCCATATATATACGTGGTTGATTTGGATTCATGTTGATTGAGATTTATTATTCCACACAGTATTCACTCACACCATAACTAACTCAGCAAAGACAATCCATCTCATAGCTGACCCATCAGAGCCCAACCCCACGTCGTATATGTACAGGTAGCTAAACTGAGCAGAGCCTGCTGAAGTCATAGCTAAATCGGCAGGGCCCAACCACGTCATAGCGACATGTAACTCAGTCCACAGACGTCATAACTCACCAAGGCCAATCCACTGCATATAGCTCTGACTCAATAGAGCCAACCAACGCCCAAACATGCAGCTAAATGAACAGAGCCCACACATCACAGCTAACTCAGCAAGGCAAACTCACATCTAAGCTATAGCTCAGCAACACTCACCAACATCAAATCAAGCTCCGCGGGGCCCATCCACATCATAGCTAATTCAGCAGTGCCCGCCAAAATTCCGAGCATTACAGGTAGACCAGTTCACGAGCCTTGACTATAAAGTTGGTCATGATGGATGGCGGGGACCGAACTAATCCATTTCTTATGACTGCTGTCAGCATATTTAGGGACTTCATCGGGGCCGGAAACCTACGCCACTAATGTAATCTCTAACCCAAATCGGTTTTGCTTTTAAAAATAGTAGGAAAGTAAGATACTTAAGGAATAATCTCTGTTTCCTAATGTAACTACACAGTTTAAAGACATTTGCCTAATCAAAAACTTATAAAACGCGAAGCGATTGATGAAAGTATGTGGTTAGGCAATTGTCTTTAAACTAAGGTATATTATAGAAAAATATATCATGTAACAAAAATAGGGCAAAAAGTCTCAGACCCCTAAAATGATGCGCCCGTACGGCTATGGATAACTCAACGTTCTCCGCTCGAGCACTATACTGCAACGCTGTAGTCGTGTCGGAGTACCCGGTCCGTTCGATCGAACGTATTCCGGTGTACTGGAATGTCGAGATGTCCTTGATGGCTCGCGTGATAATTGATTACCAACAATGTAACATCCCGCGATCAACACAGCTGGACTCTTCCCTGATTTACACAATATAAACCAGCATAAGCCGCGAATTACTGGCAACATGCGCGGGCGCCATCTCCCTGATCATGTACTCTCATCATATCACGTGATAAGATTGTCAAGTGAGATATATCCATCGCCGAAAGGGCCAGGGGCTGGGATGTCTGTAGCCCCCCCCCCCCCCCCAACGTTTTGAAAGCTAACAATTTCTGGGCAAATTTGGAGATATTTTCGGTCATATTCGGAAAAAAATTAAATGCTATTTCGGGGGTGGGTGGCAAATTACAATATTACACATTTCTGCCAGAATTATACATATTTAAGGTTAATTAAAATATATTTTATTATATTTCTGTTTATATACAAGGTATATTCTAAAAAAAAAAATTGTTGCAACCATGGATATATCATTTAATAAAAATCGGGGCCCGTACGGCAATGGATTAACGTTCTCCGCCCGAGTACCACATCGTTGTAGTCGTGTCGGAGTCCCCGGTCTGTTCGATCGAACGTATACCAGTGTACTGGAATGTCGAGATGTCATTAATGGAACATTCGATAGCAGGCTCGCTGCGATAATTGATCACCGACACAGTAACATACCGCGATCAACACAGTTGGACTCTTTCCTCATTTACACACCATAAACCATCATAAGCCACGAATTACTGGCAACATGGCGCTATAGTTGTCAGGCAACGCATGCTGAGTGACGGATTTACTTTAGAATATTGAGTTTATCGTTTCGGTTCTACGGTGGAGGAAAGGCCGCACAATTAGTGAATCTCACCGGGAAATCATTCCATTTCCACAGCAGATAGAAACCACCGACCCCTGGAAAGCAACTGATAAGCTTTCCCAGATAAACGAATCAGTTTTTTGTTTTAGTTTTAAAGGTACTCAATCCGATTCGATGGTCCCCATATCATCATATTCTAACAATAACAACAAAAATTTGAAATGCCGCTTCAGTTATCAGAATCGAGTAATTGCCGAAAAATAATGCTAAGCACAGTCAACTGTAGTATAAAATTGCCCAAAACCTGTTACTAACATTTTGTTCCACGAAATTTTGCCGGTTTGTCAAATTTCTGACACAAAAAAGCCACTAGATGTTCGAGTTATCCATCTTCATCCGCAATTTGACCCGAGACCTTTTCTCGTCGATTGTTTACTGGACCATTTAAAATGATCGGTGGTGTATTGTTTACGCCCGAAGCCAAGGAAATAGTAATTTGCGAGCGTTAATTAATTCGGATTATGCATCTTTAAACATATTTAATTTGATAACACATAGTAAATAACACATTCATTATCATACAGGCAATGGAATTTATAGTACAAGTGCTTTCCCGTCCCAAAACTGTTCGGCTCTATTTTAATTACACATCGGTCTTTACAATAAAATAGAAAATATATAGCAATCATTTACAGACGAAAGGGTGTGAGAAATTTCCGTTTTCGTTACTAACCGTTGAAACCAAGGAACCAATATGCAGCCTAGTACAGGAAGTGCATTGACGACCTTGACACAAATTTACACATCGCTTTGAAATAATTAACACAAATCCGCCCTTATCGGGATTTGGACCATATTCTCCATCGCTTCTGGACGGATTAGGTTGGCTAAGTGCATCATCAACCTTATAGTTACACCCCCTCCCCCGAGCGACGACATGCGTGAATTTGAATCTGAGTGTCTGGGCGGTATAAACTGTCTACTATATATGGTATAATAGATGTATATATGATGATATGTTGGGGCGTTGGTGAGCAGAGAATTATCCGCCCTTATCTGGATTTAAATCATCTTCACCATCGCTGTTGGGTGGATTAGGTTGGCATATTGCGTCATGAACCTTATAGCAACCGATCCACCCTCTCCTGGGTGACGACATGGAAGCATTCGAATCTGAAAGTTTGGGCGTTCGGGAACAGTGAATTATCCAAGCTTATCTGCGAGCATCGACAACAGATCCATAAACTCCATGATTTAAGATATCATGTTTGCAGATTGACATGACCAGTGTGGGGAGTCGGTGCCGCGACGTGAAATTTATCAATGTCCTTAATTGGCCATTTTCGGAATATTTCAAATTATTTCACGTTAACAAGACATGAATATCGACTGGCACATCACATAGCATCGACAGACACACTGCGTCGTGCTTTATTGGCACATATTATATTGGATGTGCAGCATTAAAGATCATGTGCCAGTGCATTCTCTTATATATGCTAGTTTCCCCATAGGGAGCCTCGCATATAAGAGAATGCACTGGCTTACACGGTCCAGGTAAATATTGGTAGGCCAATGTATTCTCTTAAATATGCGAGGCTCCTTGTGTGAGACTAGCATGTATAATAGAATTCATTGGCACAGGGTATTCGCAACATTTCAGGAAGCGCCGGTCATGAAAGGGTTAACCCATAATGACCCCATAAGCGTTACAGAATGTTAATGGTGTCAACTAGAATGGGGCTTTAAAATGTGGTTATATGGTCGTGCTTGACACATAACTGATATTACATTCAATATGCAATAAAAGAGCGAGCATGCTGTTCTGTGGTAACCCATCAGTTGTCTATATATGAACCGTTAATATGTGGATACCTTCCTAATCGATGAGGCGGTTGAGTCATTCTTCGCTAGATATTATGTAATTGGACTTCTTTCCCGGATCCAGTTTTCCCCGGGTTTATGCATATCGGCATCTTGTCGAATGACGTAAGTAGCCATTGTGCACCCAGGACACATATCGACCTATGCACACTGGAACACAATGAACAGCATTGTGATATTCTCTTAATCACTAGGCCATTTAAATTCCTTATCGACCCAACGAATGTACCCGCGAGTTGGTACATCTGGGATTTCTATGGAACGTTACATGGCAATGGAATGTGGTCCCATTTAACCAATGCAACATCCTGCATGGGAAAACTGTGTATACATGCAGTAAACGAAGTCATTATTTGCGCCAGGGGACAGCTGTTCGGTACGAGGACAAACCATTAGCAGCAGAATATATTGTACTGAAACGGGCTACGAAATGAACTTAATTGCTCATTTTGTACCATGAATCCATGATAACTTCTAATAAAGCCAACAGCGCGATAATCCGAAGGCTTCTGCACAACATGTATATTTAGTCAATCCTTTTGACCCTTCACCCAACAAAACGGCCAAAACCGGCCAAATAAAGCTTCAACAGCCTAAAATATCTTGGGTCTGTCTCAATAGAACCATACAAATATGGATATCATTGGAACCGGCTCCTTGACCACATTGTGATAGTTACAGTTATGCCCTGTGCCAATGCATTCTCTTATATATGCGAGTCGACCATAGGTCGCCTCGCATATATAAGAGAATGCATTGGCCTAAAAAAAAACTTTTTTTAACACTTTTTACCATTTTTTCTTACATTCTTTAACAATTTTATAATTTTTAATGTGTTAAGCCAATGTATTCTCTTATATATGCGAGGCGACCTATGGTCGACTCGCATATATAAGAGAATGCATTGGCACAGGGCCGTTCTGTTGGGTAAAGGGTTAACAAAATCTAGGCAATGTGAGACATTTCCATTGCAAGTTATTGAAATCAACTGTTCACTGTCTGTTGAATAAGGACTCCTGCGTGTGCTTTGTTCCCTCGTGTACTGTAGCTGCATTTACTAACACTCTCTACTTGCACATTCGGATTTTCAAATTCGTTTTACTGCAGCCGAAAGGTAGCTTTCTGCATAATTTGCTGCATGGTCGTATTTAGGTAAGACCTGTCTCCAATCAGTGATCTGGCATTAATAATTCTTTGATCAGCCTCCATGCACGTCAGTCTGCACGAACCCCATCTCGATCTCATTTATCATTTCTTCCCTCTCGACAAAGTACAACGGACAGTCCATAATGAAATGGCACACCATTTACTTGCTACCGCATTCACAGCTTGAATTAATAACGGAAACAGGGCGTATATATACATGCAGAAGTTATAAATATTATTTTTGGACGTCACCAATTATATAGATACAACGACCGTGCGATTTTTTGAGCAGTCGTAGCAAATTTTGTGTCTTTTTGTGTCGACTTCCGGTTTAAATCATGCCCGTTTAGGGATAGTGGATATATATATGAACTAATTGTGATAAGCATTTCAAAACAAAAACTGACACCCTTCGTATACATTTACATGTGGTTTAGTTGTGTGCCGTTGATTATGCTAGCATATATTATGGTCTTGTCATGGTATTATCAGACGGACGACAATCTACACTTATCAAATGATTATGATAATTATTTCCAACAATTATTATTCATATACAGATAATTTACTTTCGGTCGTTAATTGGGCTTAGCGTGTCCCTGTGCCAATGCATTCTCTTATATATGCGAGTCGACCATAGGTCGCCTCGCATATATAAGAGAATGCATTGGCCTAAGGTCATACTATTCATTATCACCAAGAGAGGCTAGAATGTTTTGAAGAAACTGTGTGCACACACTGTAATTTGATGCAAAGGGGTGAACCTTGTTCCAATGAAGCTGTGTCGTGAGTGTCAGCAAAAGAAGAATCATCTTATCAATCCATTAACTGATACCCTCGCAATTTTATAATTTCACCCATACAGAGCCCCAGACAAACATGAGCAGACGACACTCTTCTATGTGCTTCTATATATGTGTGGGGCTTCCTGCAGGGTAATGGATGTTTTTTTTATTTTATGTCCTAAAAATTGTAAGAAACATTTATTTAAAAAACATGATAAAAAATTGTTAAGCCAATGCATTCTCTTATATATGCGAGGCGACCTATGGTCGACTCGCATATATAAGAGAATGCATTGGCACAGGGTAAAAAAAAACGAGTTACAATAAATTGAAAGTCATTCTGTGTTGGAGGTGAGAAACAGGCTTCACGTGACAGAAAGGTAGGGTATGTTCTTTTTGTAAACAAACCACCAGCGAAAATGTAATTAATATATGTGAAAATAAATAGCTGCTATAGTTGATTCTCCTAAATGTATTGCAAATACACATAAGTGCCAACGATACCCATGCATGCACCTGTGTAATTTCCACCGGTACCTTGGCTGAGGATGCTTACTCCGACAGCCAAGAGTCACGTTTCAATCAAAACCACAATGAATAAAATATGTATGAATAACATAGTCTTTGACAACTTCCTGTTGACGTTGGATTTGGTGGTACAGTATCACTTCTGGTGATGTTTGCTTTGTTATATGGAAGAAAGGTAGGAGAGAATTTGATCTATTCGATATTTCCCTTGATAAATTGGCAATTGGCGGCCCACGTGTTGTGACACTGAAACTGTATATATCATACCCATTTCATCCGATCGCTCGAACACTTATGCCACGAGTGTGGGTACCAAAATAACTTCATGTGCCATTACAAACTCCCCCCCCTCTCTCTCTCTCTCTCTCTCTCTCTCTCTCTCTCTCTCTCTCTCTCTCTCTCTCTCCCTCTCTCTCTCTCCCTCTCTCTCTCTCTCTCTCTCTTTCGTGCATGCTCTCTTTCTCTATCCATCCCTCTCCTATCTCTCCCTCTCCTCTATCCATCATCTCTCCTCTCTCTTTTTCTTCTCTCTTTCTTTCTATTATAATATACATTATGTAGTTTTATGGTGATTTTTCCTAAAATTGCTCTTAATGGAAGCATACTCAAAGGGTGTCAAGTTTCTATCGTTTCCGGTATATGAATGAGTTTTCCTCTCAGGAACGATGGAAATCGATGCAGAGATCCAGTTCGTCTTGGCTTTTGATCTTGATTATACAAACCCATTGCTTCAAACCAGAAAAAAACGTCATTCTTCCGTGCACCGTCTGTCAGGCATCGCCACTCACTTGTCCGGATTGGATCATCCGTTATCGTACCAAAGAATATCCTGCCAGTTTGCAACGAATACAAAACAAGCTCGTTCTGTATTCGGTCGCACTCTGCGTGAATTCATCACGCATTCGTGACAGAATTTCGATATTTTCTAAAAACACGCCAAAAGATGGTGAAATATCACGCGCCGTTGGTCAAATTTATCGCGATTCTGCTGCGTGTCAGTTGGAATTTAATTATTTCCTGATTGGAGCTTCCTGAAATTTTACGAAAACCTTGTGCCAATGCATTCTCTTATATATGGAAGAAGTCAGCGGAATTTGTGCCAGGCCGCCAAATAGTCCAGGTGGTGAAAAATAACATTTCAATAATCGAAATCTGATAACTCTGAGCTTTGATGGTAGGTTCCTCGACTCAATTCAAATATGTTTTACCCCCGACGAAATAGTAATGTATAGAGGTGTCTACATCGAAGTGGTTCATTATTCATTTGGAGGGATGTTAATGTGATAAAAGCAGATGACAGATAAATAAAAGTGCAGAAGGAGCCCTATTTATTGAGGGAAATGTTTAGATAATAAGTTCAACAAACGACAATTATCCTCTTTGTTTTGGGAAAATGAAATCAATATTAATTTTGTTTAAACCCAGCCGTTTCATGATCGTTTTTCCTTGCTAAAATGTGATCTCAAACATGGATTCTCAAATTCGTCGCAATTCTATACGATATGTATTAACCTCGTCCACTAAAGCTCGGCTCGAATCGAATTTAGTTCACTCGGTTGTTTAATTTAGTGTAGAATTACGACTCGTTAGAGATCCTCTATCTCAAATGATTAATAACTTGACATTAGTTGATTCTATGGCTTTCTGCATTTTCCACACGAAGGACACACGTATTTATTAATCTGATATGTTTCAACTTCATTGCCATTGAGGCCCAAAGTAATGCAAGTAAATCACGACGCAATTGTTTACGACACGGAATGTCACTACCGTCTTAGATCATTAGATATATATGTTTTGTAGGGAAACTACGTCAATTATATAAGACACGAACGTTCGCGATATCTGTTTTCTGAACGTGCAATTTCTGTACTCTTGCAGAGCAAATTGGTTAGGCTGACTCCTAGGAATGTGATAATGATCGCGAGACATTCGATCCGAGAAACCTAATCGATTGGAAGCATTAGTCCGTTTCCGATTCCATATTGGTTTTATAATTAGCGGTTTGCAGTCTTGCGTTGACCAAACAAAAATGTTTTTCTTACAGTTAATAATGCGTTTGGACGTGGGGCTCATTATTCAGTTTATTCACCTGATTAATGAGTGGTTGTTGAATAGTAGTTAAGCCAATCACGTGCCTCGTTACGCAGAAAATTTGCTACTCGATGGCTACTTGATAGTGACCTCTGTTGCACGCTATCCATTCAAAAGGAGATAATTTAGATATCAGGTTCGTGACCTGTTCGCCAATTTGTGAAGATCGTTCGTGCCTGCTGTGTGTTGATAGTTGAAACTTTACTGATAATGTACACTACGTAATGCGAGCTGAATAAAGTAACGTATTCTCGCTCATATAATTTCACAATTGAACCTAAATATTCACATTTTGGTTCATATTGGACTTATTTGATTCTGAAATAAGCCCACAGTGAATGTATACACGTTATCCCGTTGTATGGTGTGGGCCACAGTGAAATCATTACCTCGGTAAAAAGGCTTGCATAGAACCTATTGCCCAAATAGTGTCATATTGGACTTATTTCATTTTGATGTAATGCTCTGAATAATCGACTTCTTAACCAGAGCAGAATTATGGGTAATTTTTCAGGATTTAGTCGGAAATATGGCTTGTTGCCATTCATCGGAAAGCTCTCGCCGAGAGCTTTCCGATGAATGACAACAAGCCATATTTCCGACTAAATCCTGAAAAGTTACCCATAATTATTCTATGGTTAAGAAGTAGATTATTTAGAGCATTACTGTATATTGAACCTGAGACGTGGCTGCGTGATCGTTATCTGGGGTGAGAGGGTGGAGGTAATCTCAAAATTTCCCCAGACAGAATTTCCAACTCAGAGAAAATTGATTTCCTTGTTGACATTTACCCACATACAATTATTGTTTTAGACTTTGAGAAAAGTGGAACCAAATCCCGCCGTTTTAGTCCGAACAGGTCCTAGTTTTCTCCAAGCAATAAAGTTCAAAATATAAATGGGCTCGAAAATCACTGAATAGTAATGAAATTTCTTGTAATAACATAATACTGCATGATGTTCAAAGAATTATCATGCGTATAAGGGTTTATAGCGGTTCATAATCATTAACCTAGGCGCCATGTGCCATTGTTTTTGGGCTTGGCTCTTACCCTACGTTATGGTTTGGTCGTTTTGCATGGTCGTCACCATTCAAAACCCATGTGCGTAACTGATTACTGGTATCACGAGTCGATATCATATATATTGCATTATTGTGCCAACATCGAATAATCGGCCGTCAGCCTTATCTACAAATTAAGATAATCTGATCTCAAACTAACCTGCCCATTCATTAACGTAGACCACATTGAGATATACGGACATATTATTGACTTCCTAAACTCTCAATTATCACTAGCCAACTAATTAACCTGAAATTCGGGCCATTCCACGTATTCTACCAGAGATCACTATCCGCACCTGTATATTCCCATATGGCCACTCCCACCCAATTTGATCCACTTCAGTACTTTCTAAGTAGATGTTTCCTTTATGAATTGTTTCATTATTTCGCACCGATAGTCCACTACTCACCCACTTACCAGTCACCCCAGCTGACACGGTTCCATTCGTATCGCGAACTTCGGTCTTCGGGAATTAAGGTTCACTTCGAGCGAAGGAATTGACTGATTATTGAATGCAGTTAGGTAAACAAAATATAGATGTTGGTCAATGGTGTTCTTAATAAACTCGCACTACCTGTGACCTCTAACAGCGTATTGTTCTATCAATATTATCCCTCCAAAATACCCAACAGGTGGAGAGAAGTTATAACTGACAAAGCTCAGGCAACTGTGATTTTCGGTATATCCTTCATGTAAGAATACACGAAACCACGAACCCCATCCATGCTCCATAAGTGTTAGGGTTATGGTTAGGGTCAGGGTCACGGTTATGGTTAGGGCTAGGGTTAGGGATAGGGTTAGGGCCAGGGTTAGGGCTAGGGTTATGGTTAGAGTTAGAGTTACCCCTGAAGCCAAAGAAATAGTAATTTGGGGGCGTTAATTCGTATTATGTATCATTAAGAAGTGACTTTTGCAGTGACTTTTGCAGTAAATAATCTTGTGTTGCCAGTTTTCGAGGCATGCTGCTACTTCCTGTTCCATAATTGGAGTACGTGTAGTCCTTATCCGACTCCCACGAATGGAGCTTACTGAAGCCAAAGAAATAGTAATTTGGGGGCGTTAATTCGTATTATGTATCATTAAGAAGTGACTTTTGCTGTGATTTTTGCAGTAAATAATCTTGTGTTGCCAGTTTTCGAGGCATGCTACTTCTTCCTGTTCCATAATTTGAGTACGTGTAGTCCTTATCCGACTCCCACGAATGGAGCTTACTGAAATTTTGCGAAAACCCTGTGCCAATGCTTTCTCTCAAATATGCGAGACTTCCATAGGGAGCCTCGCATATATATAAGAGAATACATTGGCCTAACAATATTTACGTTGATCGTGTAAGACTGTGCATTATCGTACATATGCGAGGCTCCCTATGGGAGACTCGCATATATAAGAGCATACACTAAAACAATATAGTTAATGCTTCACAGCTCCCGTCGTGGAAGGGCCGACTTCTTTCCAACAAAGTAACAACTTATCCCCGTGAATGAAATGCCGACCAACGGGGAACTATAAACTGAGTTATTACGGACAATAAAAGGGCACGGCGGAGTGTACAATTGAATGAGTGTAATTTTGATTGAGTTACATATCACTCTAGAGGCAATTCACGAGATCGATATCCCGAACACGTCCCCGGGATATGGTTTACTCATCCTCAGATGATGGGGTTCGTTTCCTCATCATGTCTGAGTGAGTGATTTATGGACGGGTCGCTTATGTCTCTGATCACGAGAGAATGCGCGCTCCAACAGCGTGCACTGAAAAAATAAATACCTTAGATATCGGTTAAAATAGCATTGTTGTATTGTCCTAAGACACAATTATATCCATTCAAGAAGCTTAATATGACCTTGGACATGGAAAGTGCTTTAAAATGTGTTATGATCACCACAATTTTGACCGAAAACGTGCCATTTTCTGGAAGTTGAACCCCCTTTCCATCAGTTGCTTCCGGCGTCACTAGGACTCCGATTCCGTTTGTTCGATAAATACTTCCATATTATTCAAACCATACACTCCACGTGTAGAAAGGTCGGGGCCGGGACTTCTTCGCGAAACCATAAAGAGCGTTCATGATTTATGTTTGCAATTGAATGAGTGTAATTTTGATTGAGTTACATATCACTCTAGAGGCAATTCACGAGATCGATATCCCGAACACGTCCCCGGGATATGGTTTACTCATCCTCAGATGATGGGGTTCGTTTCCTCATCATGTCTGAGTTAGTGATTTATGGACGGGTCGCTTATGTCTCTGATCACGAGAATGCGCGCCCGTACGGTGTGCACTGAAAAAAGAAATACGTTATAGATATCAACTAAAACATCATTGTGTTGTATTGTCCTAAGACACAAATATATACATTCAAGAAGCCTAATATGACCTTGGACATGGAAAGTGTTTTAAAATGTGTTATGATCACCCCAATTTTGACCGAAAACGTGCCATTTTCTGGAAGTTTAACCCCATTTCCATCAGTTGCTTCCGGCGTCACTGGGTCTCCGGTTCCGTTAGTTCAACAAATACTTCCATATAGAAATTGTTATTCAAATCATACACTCCACGTGTAGAAAGGTCGGGGCCGGGACTTCTTCGCGAAACCATAAAGAGCGTTCATGATTTATGTTTGCTATTGAATGAATGTAATTTTGATTGAGTTATCGATCGCACTCTAGAGGGACTTCACGAGATCGATATCCCGAACACTTCCCCGGGATATAGCTTACTCATCATCAGATGGGGTTCGTTTCCTCATCATGTATGAATGGGTGATTTATGGATGGATAGCTTATCTCTCTGATCTCGAGAGAATGCGCGCTTCTATATATACGGCAACATATCCTCATGTAAATACAGGTTCAAATTGGACGTAAATGTTCACATAGGTTCATATTGAACTTAAATATTCACATAGGTTCACATTGGACATAATTGATTCTGAAATAAGCACATAGTCAGCTTATATATCCGTTATTCCGTTGAATGACGGGGGTCGCAGTGAAAATAAATTTTAAAGAGCGTGAATCTTTAACTTATTTTCACGAGAACAGGCTGCAATTCTGTGTGGGTGATTTATGGCTGGGTCTCTTATCTCTCTGGTCACGACGAGAATTGTGTGCCTGTAATCATAAATCTGCCCCCATACCACCACTTGAATCAGTGACCATACATAATTATACAATATCAATATTCATACAAGTAAGATGCAGACCAGAATAGCAAGCGCTCGGTTGCTTCACAGCTACCTTATACTTCCAACGGTGACTATCACACAATGATTTTCGTCATCATACATATCGCGCATAAATTGTTCGATATGCCTTGATTTTAAATCACTCGCTATCTGTTTCTCATTCTTTGAAGTGAGTTTGTCGTGTTCATTAACTTGTATAGTATATGATGCTAAACTTGCATCCAGGTATTGGATAATGTACATTTTACCGATTCAGAATTTCAGAAAATGAATCAAACAGTATACCTGCATATTTTATTAGCAAAAGTCTGAAAGCCTACTCATATATTTGAAAAGCTGCAACATCGCATTATTTGCTATTGGGAACTAAGTGCAACAAACGATTTGTTGCACTATTATCTGAACATTTCCTAAATGAACTACTCGTCAATTAGTTTTTAGTATAGTGCTTTTATTTCATGGAAATCCCTCAAAATGGATAATAGATCATTCCTTCGTTCAATGTATACTTTTTTACTGAATAGAAGAATCCATTTAGTATAGAACATGTTAAAGTGATGTGAAACACTCCGGTAGGGTGATCAATTAGAAATGGAGAATAATCTTGCTCAAAGTAGTTATTATTACGAATATTAACCAAAGTTTACAGCACACACGCCGTCATTCTAAAATATTCATTAAATGCGATGACTCTCGATGGCGAAATCATTTCCGTTAGTTTATCGCCGATTGTTGCGTCCCGAATCGAGATGTAAATATTAACAGTTATGCGTAGTTCAGACGATGCCATCTATGGAGTGGTATGGTGGATTTCTTTGAGATTTTCGGCGATGTTAGTAGAATGGTACATTCCCACAGTTGACATAGCACATGCATGAGTACCAACTTATCAGTTTCGCGCATCCGAACAAGTTCATAATATGTCTTTAAAGCTACTCATATGAATCCAGAGTACAAATTAACAGAGGGAGTATGAATATCGAGTACAACTTAACCCTTTACCCAACAAACCGGTCAAAACCGGCCAAATAAAGCTTCAACAGCCTAAAATATCTTCGGTCTGTCTCAATAGAACCATACAAATATGGATATCATTGGAACCGGCTCCTTGACCACATTGTGATGGTTACAGTTATGCCCTGTGCCAATGCATTCTCTTATATATGCGAGTCGACCATAGGTCGCCTCGCATATATAAGAGAATGCATTGGCCTAAAAAAAATCTTTTTTTAACACTTTTTACCATTTTTTCTTACATTCTTTAACAATTTTATAATTTTTAATGTGTTAAGCCAATGCATTCTCTTATATATGCGAGGCTACCTATGGTCGACTCGCATATATAAGAGAATGCATTGGCACAGGGCCCTTCTGTTGGGTAAAGGGTTAACAGACGGAGTATGAATCCCGCATTATACCGCCTGAAAATGGCCTGAATCGCGCGTATCAAAAGAGGGGCATGACCCCTCCATGACCCCTCCATGACCCCTCCATGACACCTCCATGACCCCTCCAGTATATGGCTTTATAGCTAAGTACCAGTCCCTTCGGCTCGCACTGCTTATCGACGCTTTAGTTCATTCAATAACCAGTCCAATGAATCCCTAATGTTATTTGAACGAGAGTCTGAAGAACTTTGATTATTATATCAAATGCCGACATTTATGAATTAAATATGAGGAATATGGGAGCTAATTCACAATGGAGCCGCCAGCAAGACAGCTCATATCGATCAAAAAGGCCATCCTCGGTGTTTATACAGCGCCATGCCCGTATAGTTTTTCGCATTAACACTTTCTGTACTAAATACTCATTGACGAGTAATTTCCTTAGGAAATGTTCAGATAATAAGTTCAACAAACGATCAAGTTTTGTTGCACTTAGTATCTGAACATTTCCCACCAATGAATAGGAATCCTGCAATTTTATCATTTATCTGCCGTCTGTCTGTATTTCCCGAAAATCAATCAAAATGGACAATAGACCATTCCATGTATAGTTTACAACTGAATGGGAGAATCCATGTAGTATAGAAAATGTTAAAGCAACACATGGTGGTTCATGCTTATTTTGAAGATGAGTGTTTATGTATATATGTAGAAAAATAATTCAAACTAAGCCACAAAAATTAAGTTTACCCTTGTCAGTCTAGAAACTTTAGACGTATATACGCGAAATTTCTTCTGCTGACTTGACTTTAAAGGGGTACTGTACCCAAGATGTTGTTGTTGGTTTCTATAATCCCCGAGTCGGAGAATAAGGTAACAACTTTTCCATTTTTTGAAAGTCTGTTGAGTACGAAGTATTGTTACGGATGGCAAATTTACCGGAATGCAAAAATACAAATTGTCGTTGTCGAGTAATTTTTGTACAGTTTTCATAAGAAATGAACGGCGGTTACAATGTGGTCATGGGATTTTGACCGCGAGAAAAATTCAGCAAACTGCATGAACCCCGAAGGGGTTCATGCGAAGTTTGCTGATTTTTTATCGCGGTCAAAACCCATGACCACGTTGAATCCGCCGTTTATTATTTATATTTATATACTTACGCTCTTTAAAACACTTCTCCAAATATGTCCGTTATTTCGTCAAAAACACTTTTTCAAATATCTCCGTTATTTCGTTTATAAAAATAATTTCCAATTTCTATATTTCGCTTTATATTTCGCCCTATTTCGCTATTTCGTTGTATTTTCCTATTTCGATTTTTCGTACTATTTCGCTGTATTTTCATATTTCGCTTTTTCGTTGTATTTCATATTTCGATAATTCGCTATATTTGACATATTATGGGATATGGGATTATATGATAACCAACATTATGATAGTCAATCGAACATCTCGTGCCACCGTGCTCGCGATTAGATGCCACTTGCCATCCAATCGTGATCTTTCGAACCTCGATTACATATTGTTTGCTATCAAATCCTTGGCGTATTGGCTGACTAGATACTCAAGCAGTCGGTAATGTCCGACAATCCCCGGTGATTTCCGGGACCAATGTGTTCATAAACCTATGAACGACATTGGAAGTGACGTCACGTTACGTTCATAGGTTTATGAACGTATTGAATAAGGGGGCGTGTCTACCGTAACGCTATGGGGAAATCGGAAGAGATATTAGGGGTATGTAAATATAACCAAATGAATCAAATAAACATTATATTATATGCTTAGTAGTCCCATATACTCATTTAAGTTAGTGTATCGTCACTAGTCAATGAGTGGCTTGGGTTTTCTCCACGTATAAGCATAATGTTTCAAACGATCGTGTGTGCAATTGTTTTACTAATCCAGTATCCCTCAATTATAATTTGATTACGTTTTGTACACGGAAATTCGAATTTTAAGAGACGCCATTTTATGGCTGGAGCCATAAAATCAATTTATATTAAATTATTAACTTTTAAATTATTAAATTTTAAGATAGCCTATTAACCTGAGCGTTTACAGAATACATCTTCGACTCAAATTACTTATATTTCTATATAGTATCGATAATAGATCGTTGTTATCACCGGGAATTTATTGAAAATGGCGTACAGTACCCCTTTAAGGCACATTAATTTTAGGCATATTTTCAACAACACTATTGTCGTAGAAATTGATAAATTCAGATAGTTTGTTAACTTATTTAAATATACAATGAAGAGTCATAATCTTAGTATTAATTGTTTTGAGATGTTCTTGATTTGTTTTGTGACGGGTCGTAATTGTTGACTGTGATGGCAGACGAAGCGAATACAACTATATTTTGTAGTTAGGCCCGTTCCAAACGACGGATTTTTGTCGACTCGAATCTAATACCAGACCCACAATTGTATTAAATGCGTCTAAAATGCGACGTTTGAAACAATTAGATCCGTGTCAGACGCACCACAGACGAATCTCCGTCCAATTCAGACGAATCTTCGTCGGTGATGCGTCTGAAATCCGTCTTGGTTTCAAACGACGGATTTTTGTCGACTCGAATCTAATACATGTAACGAGAAGAGCCGAAAGTTTCCGAATAACGAATGCAAATGCTATGATAATGATATGATAATGGTATAATAATGAGGGAGTTCCCCTTATCTGCGGAATACCCACATGACGTCATTTGTCGCACGCTCTCTTTGTTATAAAGAAAGATATATCTATAAGAATTGCTTAGGTAACATTGTGAAAATTTTAATTATTATGGCAGTTTGATTTCTCAACGAACATGGCATGTCACTGAATCACATCTTATAATGGATATATTATCAATGATTTACAATAATTCATATATACCGGTATAAGGGATATGGGTTGTAGCAACTGATTTATAATAATTCATATACTAGTATATAGACCGATATTCCTTATTGTAAGGGATAGGGGTGGTAGTCTCTGATGTATAATAATTAATATATACCGGTATTACTTATTATAAGGGGTAGGGGTTGTACCACTGATTAATAATAATTCATATATACCGGCATTACTTGTTATGAGGGGTATATGGGTGGTAACCTCTTATTTATAATAATTCATATATTCCGGTATTACTTATTATAAGGGGCAGATTGGTAGCCTATTAGTTATAATAATTTATATATACCGGTATTACTTGTTATGAGGGGTAGGGATAGTAGCCTATGATTTATAATATTCAAAGATAACGGTATTCCTTATTATAAAGAATATAGGGTGGTAGCCTATGATTTATAATAATTAATATATTCCGGTATTCCTTATTAGAAGGGGCAGAGTGGTAGCCTCAGATTTATAATAATTCATATAAACCGGTATTACTTATTATGAGGGGTATGGATAGTAGCCTATGAATTATAATAATTCATATATACCGTTGTTCCTTATTATAAAGGATATATGGTGTTAGTCTATGATTTATAATAATTAATATATTCCGGTAATCCTTATTATAAGTGGTAGGGTGGTAGTCTCTGATTTTTAATAATTCTTGTATATCGGTATTTACATGCATGGTATACACATATATAGATGGTAATTGGTTGCACGATATAACATTTATTTGTAGTGCCTTATAGTATATTATATACCTGCATGTACTATATACATCCTCATATACATGAGCACATATATTCGCGCTGCAGTCGCGCATATATATATATATATATATATACATAATTTATACTGTATTTTAGTATATATATGTATAACATATACCGGTATATATAGGCCTCTATATCTACGCGTGACCAATTTTTGACGGTAACCGGGAATCCACTTTTAAATAAATCGACCGATGTATTAGATTCGACGCGACAAAGATGCGTCCGTCTGTAACAAAATCGACCGCAGACGCATCACCGACGGATTTAATACAATTAGATTCGAGTCGACAAAAATCCGTCGTTTGGAACGGGCCTTATATAGCATTCCAGCGACGCGCAATGCTTGTGGAGAAACGAGGAATAAGTACAATTGTGATTTTCTGCGTCACGTCTACGCCATCGGTGCTCCGTATCTTTGTGAAATGTGTATTATCTCCTATATAGGCACAGATCAACACCACAATGAACCAAAAACACCAAAAATGACCCAATGTTGAATTGTTGGGGCCACAAATGTTGCTAATTTTGCGAAATCTCTGTTACTCTTTTCTTTCGTTTCTAGTGTATACAATAGCATGTTTGGAACGAGAAGTTCTACACGAAACGTGCTACTTTATATCGATTTTCCTATTCATTGTTCATAGGAAATGTAATGTTTAAAATCGTGCTAGAGCAAGTAATTGGCTATAATCGCTGTATAAAACTGTCAATATTATTTATTATTGTATCGTTTTGATGTCTTGGAGGGACACTAAAACTTATTTTGTCAAGTTTTCAATAACAAAATGATAATCTTTGGTATTTACGGTCTGATTTATATGCCATATTTGTTTGAAAATATAGAAGTACATATCCAACACCCGTCTGTGAGCAACGTTAATTCTGATTGGCTGAGACAAACACGATTATCCATTCGCAACTTAGGTGGCTCCGAATATCGAGAACAAGAGTTCAATATATAGGGCATACCAAAGGTCACTATATTTTTTGGAACACCTAGTTTTCGTTTAATAGTATTGCAGCCAAGATCGCCAAGCGTCGAGTGTCTGTACCCTATACTTACAGAGCCCACGTGCAACAAGGCAGAAACGATGGGAAATTATATTTGATGCTGTTGTAACTGGAGGACTGCAACTCTGAATATATATTTAATGATTATAATGTGGATCACTCAGTCAAGCTACGTCATATAATGATCACGTGACACCCCAAGCAGACGTGGGTGGTATGCCTCAATGTGTATTTGACATCACCGATGAAGACCGTTCAACCGAAATAGTCAATAATTCTAGTTAAGGAATGTTAGAGAATATGTCATAGAAATAATAGGGTTATCGATGAGAGAGCTCTGTTTCTATTCTCCAAGGAACGGTGTCTACATATCCTATCCGACATAACGTGAATAAAACAAAGAAGGCATTTAAAAATTGACGTTTGATTATCTTAACCCTTTCTATACTGAATACTCATTGACGAGTAGTTCCCTTAGGAAATGTTCAGATAATAAATTCAACAAACGACCAATGAATACCAATAATTCTGCTCTTGTGTTATCTGGTTTTTTTTATCTGTCGTCTGCTTTATTACCTGACAACCCTCTAAAATGTTAAAGGTACTCAATCCGAATAAGCGCCCCTCAATTACAATTTATTTGGCTTCGGTGGTAAAAAAAAATATTTGATTCGAGTCGAGGAACCCACCCATCAAAGCTCACAGTTATCAGATATCGATTTTTTAAATCTATTATTTTTCACCACCTGGAATATTTAGTGGCCCAGTAAAAGTTGACGAGAAGCCTGTCTCGGACCAAATTGCGGATGAAGATGGAAAACTCTAAAATCAAGTGGCTTTTTGTGTCAGATATTTGACAAACCGGCAAAATTTCGTTGAACAAAATGTTGATAAATAGTAGATTTTGGCCAATTTTATACTATAGTTGACTGTGGTTATCATTATTTTTTGGGCAATTAATCGATTCTGATAACTGAAGCAGCATTTCAAAAAAATTGTTGTTGGAATCTTATGATATGGGGACCATCGATCGGATTGAGTACCTTGAACCCTTTCTATACTAAATACTCATTGACGTGTAGTTCCCTTAGGAAATGTTCAGATACTAAATTCAACAAACGACTAATGAATACGAAGCATTCTGCTCTTGTGTTATCTTTTTTTTTTATCTGTCGTCTGCTTCATTACCTGACAACCCCTCTAAATGAATAATATGCATTTCCAATGTTTACTTTTATAACTTAATGGGAGAATCCATTCAGTACAAAAAGTGTTAGTCGGTTTGAAAATTTGGATTGAGGCGAACTTACTTCTCACTTCGGCCCCATTATATATGAGAAGTGGGCAACACGCAAAGACGTGGAACTATGGGGTTGTAAAGCAGATTTAACTTCTGCCTGTCTAGAATATAGAGATAAAACTCTGCATTTTATTTTTTGAAAGACCTTCCCTGGCCGCCATCGGATACTCAGAACCTCAACCGGTTGGCAGATATGTGGCGACATGGTTGGTTTACTTTGATCAAAATTTTCAAAAGTTTGAAATTGAATGCCTGGTAAAACATTATTTGACAATTTTACGTCACACATAATGGTTGAAATTGCTCTCATTGCTTGACATGACCACCAGTAATAAGTCGGAAATGCGTTGTTTTAGACCATGCAAATGTGGCATACAGTAATGCCCTATAAGTAATCGACTCCTTTAACCACAGCAGAATTATGGGTAACTTTTCAGGATTTAGTCGGAAATATGGCTTGTTGCCATTCATCGGAAAGCTCTCGGGAGAGCTTTCCGATGAATGGCAACAAGCCATATTTCCGACTAAATCCTGAAAAGTTACCCATAATTCTGCTGTGGTTAAAGGAGTCGATTAATTAGGGCATTACTGTATTGTTCTACTTATGGTCTGAAATGGCCATCAGTGGGAATTTTTCCAAACATAAGGGGGCGTCATGTTGGAAATTTCCGACAGTTTGAAACATTGAGGTACAAGTTGGAATGTTCCAACCCAAGGGGTTGTGAAATGGACTGTTCTGGTTCAAGGGGGAGGTCGAGTTGGAAAATTCAAGGAGTATAATCACCTCCCCAAACGGAGACTATCTAGCCACGTCCCTGTCGGTTGTTTACCAGCAGAAGACTGGACCGGTTCTGGCCATCATGCAGACAAGGCGCCCTTGTGGGTATTCGTGATCGCGTGACGAACTTCCCTTCTGGTCGTTTGGAACATCCAGCGTCTGATCACTTCCGGACACATTTACTATAATAATGGACTGATGTTGCCAATATGTCTCCGCTTGCTTTAATGGTGGGGGAAATAGCCGACCATTGTATGTGTGTAGTAAGATATGGCTGGGAGAATACATCCCCGCAGGTCTTTATGAGATAAGATACAATCTTGACTGGTTTGTAGTCAATAACGCTCTGTCGCTCTGCTCTGTGGCGCAGTGTACATTAATAGCCAGGTTTAGACACACGTGCGTGTAATTTGTAACATGTGTTACTGTACGTGGTATTTCTGTGATGTTTCTGTGATATTTCTGTGGATATGCACATGGTGGAGGAGAGTCACATGATTTGACGACGCCAAAACTACACGTTTATAGATATCAGTCCAACTTGTAGGCCCATAGCGAAGACAACCTGCGAACGATTTAAGGTCGAAATGAAAAAGGTCGCTTTGCCTTCCTGTCACACTAACAGCCGATATAAAGGTGACACCGCCTGGATTATAGGTCGATATCTGAATTAATCGTGACCGAATGTATTATACCCGGTGATCTTAGCAATATGACTCTTATCTATCTTTTCCGGTTTATACTCAGATGACTTATCCACGACATGATTTCACATTTAATCACCCTACATGTATATACCGGAGCTTACATTCTGTGGTTTCTCAGACGGAGTCCCGCAATACATCTATACTTTAAAGAGTGTGATATGTCTGTCTGTCTGCACATTTGCTAGACTTTCGGCGATTTTAAGATATATATTAAACCGACCGAGCAATATGTTGCCCTTATATATTAAGCACAATAAATATCGAACAAAATTTGTTTAATTTCGTACCTTAAGTTTTGAAAGTCACACTAGAACCAAAGAACTATATTGCGAAACGGTGTGATTTGGTTCTCCGATTATTTTATCATCACAAAAGTCCAAACGCACATGGTCGACATTGTTAAGACAACGCACATGGGAAGTCAAACACAAGAGTTCTAATTTTCTGCAGTTTTGATGAGTAGCTTGCGAAAATCGTAAACAGAACTACCGCTCTGGTTCTCAATTTTGTCTTTAACCCTTTGAGTGACAGGGGCCGATATTATCGGCCCTAAACCTACACAATAAGTCTGTTAAAGAATATAATAAAATATATTAAAATTGTAAAAAATTGTAAAAAAAAAAAAAAAAAAACATTGTTAAGCCAATGCATTCTCTTATATATGCGAGGCGACCTATGGTCGACTCGCATATATAAGAGAATGCATTGGCACAGGGTATATGGGTTGTTACAAAAATCGACCTGGCACTTAAAGGGTTAAGTTTTAGTGCGGGAATTATTCTCAAAGCACATAGGAAATTCGCCATTATGGCTGGAAAACCCAGCGCTAAATATAGAAAAATCACAGACTAGTACCCAGCCGGTGACAGTCAGAAAGGAAGTATGACTGGTGCGCTCTGATTGAGATTGGACAATAAAGTGAATGTATCTAAACCACTCGTGGGTATTCGAAAAAAACGTATGTTATTATTTGGGGGGATAATGAAGATAAATGAACGTCATCTAAATTTGTCAGCAACCACATATCTGAGATCACGTACGTGCATCACCGGATATTGGCTAAGAAAAGTACAAATGTCTTAATCAGTGTCGATTTTTCTATACGAATGACAATAATCTGGGTTTGAAATTTGTTTTATTTCTTCAGTATTGTTTAACTAGTCTATCCAGTGCGATCTTTCAAGTTTGTTCAGCATGTCTGTGCACAGTGTAAAACCAGGTTTCATCTGGAGATAACGAAACGACCAATAAGTTTATTTTGTGTGGAACAAATAACTTCGTGTAAATGCTACGTCATGCAGACACAGCGTTTAATTGAAAAAGGTCCTGATTGAATTCGATATTGATAATATTACTATGGAATCCTATTAGGGCCACATGCTAATAGTAGGGTAATTACAGGAAAACATAAAAATCGTTCACTTTTTGATAGAAGCACCAAAATTGGCACAGATGTAGTTTAACATATTCTAGATGAGAATCTAGCTGGTTCCAGCTTTTCAGTGAGTGGAAACTGGAACAAAATTAACCGGAAGTAGAACACCCCCTGAAAGAGACGATTTGTTTTATTTATCAGTTTTATGCAAATTATAGCAGGAAAATCATGTATAATGTATACGAATGTATATATTTTCGTAAAGCTAAGACATAATGACACTTTTCTGGATAAAATTGAAACTCACCATCCAAGATGGCCGCCAAAATGGCCGCCGGAAGTTGAAAATATGACATTTTTTCACAAATATCTTCTAGATCAATTCATGCTGTTTGGAACCAGTTGAGTAATATGACTTTATTTTGTGTTTTGTATATTAACTGATCATTGGAGCAATTCAATATGCAATTATTGGGGTCCTAGCCCCTTCCGATCCCTCAAAAATTCGATTTTACAGAATGCGGTACAAACTTTTACAAAAAATTACAATTGGGATTCTAGTCATATTTCCACAAGAAATGAAAAGAACATTGTAATGTAAGTGAGTCATATCATTACCTATGAATATTCCAACTCTCTGGATCCAAAAATCTTACCTTGGCTCAAAATGGCTGCCAAAATGGCCACCAAAATATGGAAAATGGTAAATATTGCCCCAGGGTGTCCTGCAATTGCTTACAAGTTGTGGTTGATGTATACAATTGGCTAATCTGTATTATATACATTGAATACTAACATGTCTGATGCACCATGTGTCATTTTTACTATTGTCACCACTGACATCACCAGATATATTGGATTTCTCTCTCACAAACTTGACATAAATATCGGCAAATATTCACTTTTCAGGGTTCGACCATCTTTTCAAGTAAAATGCAACTACATTTGGTATCAAAGTTGTTTATTGTTTTGACCTATCTTAAATATGTCACACTACGGTGTTTATGGACTAAATTGCTCAAGATGGCTTCCAAAATGGGAACCAAATTTGTAAAAAGTTAATTTTTTAGACATATCCCAAACATTATTCTCTGCATTATCCGAAAAGGTAGCAAATTGTGACTCACTTAGTTATTATACGTGTTAGTTAATTAACTGACAACTATGGTCTATTATGTTTGTCCTAGTTCCGTATTGGGCATGACAAATTCATTTTAAAGTTGCAGTATGGAATTTTGCGGAGAACCTCTTTTGTGATTCTGGCCATATTATTGAAAGGAAATGGGCAGAACTTTGAGACGGAACTGAGACGAACCATGAGATGTGGGTATTCTGGCCCATTATGATGAAAATTTATCAAGTGGATACAGGGTGGAAGCCAAGATGGCAGCCAGGGAGTTACTCTATGATCATTGATGAGGATACTAGGTATACAGCGAGTTATTGTATGGTCATGAATAATGTGTGGGTATATAGGGAGTGCCCTGATGGTAACAGTGGGACGTATATTTATATATGTTGTGGATGTGTTATCATTGGTGGTGTATGGGGAGTAGATGTATGATTATGGATGGCGTGTATGAGTATGGCAAGTGTGGAACTTATGAGTGGTCGTATGTGCGGGTATTGGTATATCTGGAAGGGCTCACCATTGGTGATGTGCATATGTATACCCGTGGATTGATTCTATGGCCATGGATATGGCGAATATGTATACATGTAGTGCTATAATTATGGTCCATGGTGAGGTGAATAGGTATACAATGAGTGACTGTATGATCGTGAATGTAGTGAATATGTATACATAGAGTGACTATATGGCCATGTGTCGGGTGTAGGTGTATACCTGGTGTTCATACATGGTGACTCGTGGCTGTATCGTCATTTGTGGTATGTACGGGTATAACTAAGTATGGCTGTAGGACCAGATGTACGTGTATAAAGTGGGTGACTATGTTGTCATTTGTGTTGTGTTTATGTACATATGGAGTGACTGAGGTAATGGGTGAGTTGTACATGTGTACCTTGGGTGGCTATTGCTTTCCACAATAACCCGAGGATATGTTAATGAATTGAGAGGTCATGTCAGAGAGTAGTCCATCTTGATGGTGTTTATGTACATGGGGGGGGGGCGTTAAGCACGGAAAGCCTGACCCATGACCAGGGATGACCATACGGCCACGCGTCACAATACAGGCACACCGGGTATACTCCTAAACATGACCCATAACCATATAGTCACCCCTTGTATACCCACTCATCTCACCATTGACCATAAGGTCATCCCCTGTATACCTATTCTCCAAACACATGGTCAAATAGACAATCAATATATACAATCAACACCACAACAATGAGGCACCTGGTATACTCCTTCACCTGACCTATGGCCATATAGTCATAATTCCCTGTTGATTACCATGGAAATGCTAAATATATATGTGCAGGAGATATCCCCTTACTAAAATTTACTAGAACTCCGGGTGGAGACACACATTCGTGGGGCAGAGATGCTGATAACATGAAAATAGGGGGGTGTACCAAATTTTAATTCAATAAGCAAACCATATGAGGGAATAAAGCCCCCAGGGACCCCTAATTCCCTTTTTTGGGCCAATTTCAAGTAAATAAGTACTGGAAAGCGACAAAAAGTGCGTCATTAATAACGCGCCGAAAGTGACAAAATATGCGCCATTACGGCGCAATTTTTGTCGCTTTCGGCACGGGCGCCGAAAACGACAAAATGTGCGATATTAGCGCATGTTTCGTCGCGCCGAAACAACGCTAATGGCGCACATTTTGTCGCTTTCGGCGCGTTACTAATGGCGCACTTTTTGTCGCTTTCGGCGCGCGCCGAAAGCGCCATTAGCAAGTGGCCCTAATAGGATTCCATATATTACCGATTAATCGTCCATATGCCGTTCATCAAAACAAATAGAAATATAGATTATTTTGCTAGTCATGTCCCTCTTGCATATTATGTTGATTGTAATTCATGTTCATGTTTTATGCAGATAATAAGCGGAAAATTGATTGGGAAAAGTTTGACTAATTCATGTTAGTCTCAAGTGAACGAATCGGATGGTGGCCGGGTATATTCAACGCAATGCAGCATGACTAAGAAAAGTGTTTTCTCCAGCAATTCTGCGTGTACTCTAGAATTCGCATACCGACATTCATATGTAATACCATAATACCTGCGATCAGCAGTGAAATTAGATGAATTCTCCGCACGTGCCAGGTGTAACTGATCACATACCATGTACTGCAGCCGGCTCCCACCCGCCCAACTGTTCGACCACGTGGCTTCGGTTATCTCGGCATTCTTCCTCGACGGAGCGGCGGGAAAACATCCGAAACAGTACAGCGACGTATGTACTACTCGGAGTATTGTTATATAATTGTTGCGGCGTGCCTTGCTTTTGTTTATAAGTTTAGGTATTTTGGTTAATTAGCAGTCTCTGGCTGGTTTCAGATATTCTGTTCTCACTGATATAAATCACACTGCTTGTTATATCGGGGACCATTCACATTACTCAGTTCCCACGAACGAACGCAAATAGTTATCCATCAATCAAAAATAGGCATTGCTTATACCATGTGCAATCCAAGACAAGCAATCAGCAAGGATTCAAACGTATTTTGTGAACAATCGGACGTCTGCTGTTTCAAAATGCAACATTGAGACCATTAAATATCTTTTTTTTTCTCTACGGTTATAGCCAATTTATATAGGCCTATCTGGTAAAAAGATCTGCACATTAGCAGTTTATTTTATTGCATACAATTTGTTTCTTTTTGCGGTATAGGGAGAAGCAATATAGGGAAAGTTTAAAAACGTTCAATAAATTGATCTATCTTGTCAATAGCTATCTATATCCAGTATATACTACACGCTACACGTGTGTATACATATAGTCTGCATTAATCACTAGATCCTTCAATTTATTGAATCATTCGCGATCTATATCCCAGTATATACTACACACTACACGTGTGTATACTACAGGCTACACGTCAACTGAATGTAACAACTTATCTATTATGAGGTATAATCTGCATAAATCACTACATCTCTTCGATGCCGTATTGAAGCAGTCGCGATCTATATCGCAGTATGTATACTACACGCTATACACGTCAACTGCATGTAATAAAAATATCTATTATGAGGTATATAATAGTCTGCAGCAATCACTACATCTCTTCGATGTATTGAAACAGTCGCGATCTGTATCCAAGTATGTATACTACACGCTACACGTCATCTGCATGTAATAAAAATATCTATTATGAGGTATATATAGTCTTCATAAATCACTAGTCCCTTCAATTTATTGATGCAAAAACGATCTATATCACAATATACTACATAATATATAGTAGAATGAATCTATGCTATCTGAAGACCACCTTAAGCATATTACATAACAATGACAATGTCAAAAAGGTGACTGTAATCAAAGAAGGAACATTTTGGAAGGAGCGTTCTCAGTAAGTATATATATATACACATTGAGTGGAAATGAATGAGTGCCATAAAACGTGCATGATCTGAACTAGCCTAAAAGGCTCGAATGAAAACACTGCGTCAAGAATGGTCACAGAATGTTAGTCTGTGTGTACCGGAATGTTAGTCTGTGCGTACCGTTGCGTCACAGCAAACTCATGCAATTACGTTGATAAGTTCACAACATTGTGACGCGGTCTCTCTTTCCACGAAGCCAACGAGATTAATATGAACAACGAATTAACACCTCGAGCCGTCTTTCAACCTAATTTGAAACAATTCGAACTGACAGTTTAAATTAAGTCACACTTTCTCATCGTTAGATTGTCACGTGATCCGTGATTTGGTGTAATCTATATGATGTCACGGAAATTAGCTTTGATGTTTTCAGTTGAAGATCGGAAATCAGACTTGACATCAATTATGTCGAAATTCGTTGTCAATTCTTGGATAACCAGCTAGGTAACGAGCACGGAGAATTAGCCATAACTAACATCATTCGCAACGGCAGGACATATATAAAAGTGTATCAATACCCAGTATACCACTTTTTGGTGTTAGGGACGTGGCTGAGTGGCTAGATGCCTCTGTTTGGGACGAGGATGTCCAGCTTTGAAATTTCAAATGCAAGACCAATATCATTATTTGCATCCTCACTCCCCCTCTCCCTGGAATTGGATTTTCCAAATGAAATTTCCATTTCAGTCCAAAATGATGACTGAAAGCCCAAAAATTATCCGAATCTTGGTCTAAAAAGGCATAAATTATTTTAAAATAAATATCTATCAAAAATTCAACACAATTTCGATCTGAAAGTTCGCGCTGTTTTGTTTCAGGCGTAGAATTTCCAACTGCTGAACATTTTACAACCCCTCCCCCGGCCACCTCCCCCTCAATCGCCGAATGCGCCACGTCCTCGTGTGCTGCTAACTCTTTGAATCCGAAATAAGGCACGGTCACACTATTTAATCGCGCCTAATTGTTATCTGCCATGAAAACTGCCATATTTAGACAGTATGTTTGACAGCAGTGAGCATAAACAGGCTTATTTTGGTTGGTGCTTTAATTTCCTATAAGCTTACATACTGATTTATGTTATTTTGATAACTTGACCTCTGTCGATTAAGCCAGATATATGGTGCTTCGACGCCAAAATTACCTCCCGGTTTGTCTATGAATCGACAAATTAGTGTCATGCAATTGACGATTTTGTGAGAAAAGTAAACTGACTACCTATAATTTGTGTGGCTTATTAACCTGACTACCTATAATTTGTGTGGATTATTAACCTGACTACCTATAATTTGTGTGGCTTATTTTCAAAGTATCTTTCATGCTGCTTCTTTCTTTGAATTTCCAATGAAATAAAAGAAGCCGTATTTTTACACTTTTAGGTCAATTATAGGCAAAAATCAGCTCAAATAATAGTGAAAACTGGTATTTTCTAAATCTCAGTCATTTTATATATTTTCAGCTTGCTACCTATTGTTATTGTTGCAACACATGCCAAAATATTTTTTTATGAACTAAATATGTCATAAGTCAGTTTGGAAAAAAATGTATAAGTCTAAAGTAGACCTGAAGTTTTGCGATGGCTGGTAATTCTTAAATACAGGAAATCATCTATAGCTATGGTTATATTAAATGTGACCCGCCATATCAAATCCAGTCGTAAGTCGGGTTTTTTTTTTACCATGTGCCAATGCATTCTCTTATATATGCGAGTCGACCATAGGAATGCATTGAGAATAAGAGAATGCATTGAGAATAAGAGAATGCATTGGCCTAACAATTTTTTACAATTTTAATAATTTGTTCTTGTATTCTTTAACAATTTTATAATTTCACCCATACAGAGCCCCAGACAAACGAGCAGACGGCACTCTTCTATATGCTTCTATATATGTGTGGGGCTCCCTGCAGGGTAATGGATGTTTTTTTATTTTATGTCCTAAAAATTGTAAGAAACATTTATTTTAAAAAAATGATAAAAAATTGTTAGGCCAATGCATTCTCTTATATATGCGAGGCGACCTATGGTCGACTCGCATATATAAGAGAATGCATTGGCACAGGGTAAAAAAAAAATCCCGACTTACGACTGGATTTGATATGGCGGGTCACACATAGTCTTGATAATAGTGTAACGATACCTAATGAACCTAGCGTCTGCTGTGCATGTCCCGACACGGAATTCAGACAGTCCACACATGTTTTCATGCCACAACAACAATACGTCTGTTACCTATTTCCCCCTACATGTTGCGACCGATATTCTAGTTAATTAACATCAGTTTTCTGGCGTCTCATTATACCTATTATGTCGTTTTCGTCCGAATTAATCACTATATAAAAATTTTGTTCAGGTGCATTCCATTAAACAAACGATCTCTTGGGGTGTTTGTAGACAGGTTTGTTAACTCTCATTGTCCACGATGAATATTATGATCGTACGTGACACGTATTGGAGCAACCACACATGTTGCGATTCCATTTTACAATAATATATAGCACTGGCAGGTTACCCGGCTATTCGGCAAACCTCGTCATTCTCCATAATCGCGCCTAAGAGGTCAAAGGTCGAGGAATCCAGAATGGTTCCCGGCGTTGTCCAGATTGAGAAGTATTCAATCCTTTGCAAACCATTTATGTGGTTTTCTATTGGTTAAATCCATACAGGGACATGGCGAGAGTGTCTTCATTTGTGTGTTCTCCACCTTGGAGATTCCAACTACACACCCTTGATCCAGATTGCACATCACCATTGGCTCGGAATTTCAAGATTTCCATCCTATGTTTGCAATTCCCAGCTAAATATCAGTCTGAAGATTCTACCGAAACGGCGAAGGCAGTAAAATATTCAATTTTTGGTATATTGCATACTAAATATATTTTGGAAAATCAAATTATCACAACAATTTCAACCTATATGTGCCTTGCAATTTTCAACTGGTGTCGTGTTAGGCATGGAATTTCCAAATGGTGAATATTTTACCAAAGTTGGAGGGGTAAATTTCGCTGAACACCCTGCCACCATGTCTCTCACTAAAGCAACTCACACACACTCCAATGCTCAAACTAAACCTAGTAATTTCCCATGTCACGTTCAGGGGCAAGGTTACGTCGTTTTTTTTACAAGTTTTGGACCAGGAACCAGTCTATTCAACAAGAGACATTGGCTGCGCCCAAAACAAACCAGAAATAATAGTCGCAAAAACAATGACATACAAAAGCTAGATATATATTTTCATTAACCAAGAACTTACATCAACTTCGAGACGAAAATATGTTACTAAAATGTACTTTTACACGCATGAAGTAGAAACCTAGAGTCTCAGATCGTAATGTTGTCGAATTTCGCACATTAAACTGGTCCTTGCCCCAAATCGAACCAGCCGCCAGATTCGTGGTAACCTGACCCTTTCTACATGTGCTACTACCAGGAAGTACTAATGTACTCTAGCTGGCCTCAATCAGCCAACGCCCTCTATACACCTGCGATATCATTCAAAATGTGGCATCACTCTCTGTGATCACCGGCTACTTTGTAGAACTAAATCGCTTGCATGCCACTCAATCGTAAACAAACATCGAACCGTATAACCACAGAAAAGAAAATAAAGCTTTGTTTCTGCTAAACTGGGCTTACTTTTAGTTTTCTTTGCAGAATCTTCTCTTGTGAATCATCCTTAGATCGAAATCAGGTACACACTTTTTCATCTTCCAAGCTGTTTGAGTCATTGAGCTATAGCGCCTGTTTCGCGTGTTAGCCTGACATTACCTTGGAATCGTTGTCTCGTCTATTCATAAAAATAAACTTGTTTACTACTCCGTCAATAAAACCAATCTCGGTTAGTGCGCCGTACAACGCTAAAGTTCACGTGACATAGAAGTACTCAAACTGTACTTGGAAGTGTTGAAGATACATAATCTGAAATAACGCTCTTTGGCTTCGGGGGGGGGGGGGGTAAAAAATATTTCATTCGAGTTAAGGAATCCATGCACCCATCAAACTCAGAGATATCCTATATCGATTATCGTAATCTGTTATTTTTCAACACCTGGAATAGTTGGCGGCCAATCAACAATTCGACGATCCGACCGACATAATCTCGATATCAAATTGCGTTGAACAAAATGTTGATATATAACACGTTTTGGAAAATGTTATACTATAGTTGACAGTTGTTAGCATTATTTTTGGTAATTAATCGTTTCTGATAACTAAAGCGTCTTCTGAAGAAATTGTGGTGTTGTTGTTGTTGTTGTTGGAATCTGATGATACGGGACCACAAATCGTATTGTGTACATTAAACTTCAGTTATTTCCCTCATCTTGTTTTCGGTGTCCCAGTGGCTCGTTGGTAATGTGCATTAGGCCATCATAAACCGTCCAGCAATGATGAAGCTGGTTCTAATTCACGTCAAGGGAAGATAATCTGATTCGTGTATCTGGATAGTTTGTCCGTTGCGTGTAGTGCGATCTGCCTATTAACCCTTACATGACTGGAGCTTCCTGAAATTTTGCGAAAACCCTGTGCCATTGATATATAGCGTCCCCATTTCATTCGTTTTACACGCAATAAGTAATACTGATCCCAGAATAAACATGGATAGATGTCACATTGTACCAAAATATATAGCAGATGGTTTATACATGTATATCGAATTGTTTCCTGACTGCTAAATACAACATTTTCCAACTTGCCAGATAAATTATCCTTGCATATATAAGAGACTGAATTGGTCTGACAATATTTACCTTGATCTTGTAAGCCAGTGCATTCTCTTATAAATGCGAGGCTTCCTATATAGAACTCGCATATATAGAAGAGAATGCACTGACATGTGACCTGTAATGCTGCAGCACTGAGAGCTTTCCGATGAATGGCAACATGCCATATTTCCGACTAAATCCTGAAAAATTACCCATAATTCTGCTGTGGTTAAGGAGTCGATTATTTAGGGCATTACTATATGTTGGGATCCAATTACGAGCGTATTCTTCCCATTTGGAAGTCGCTGGAGGATTTCCGATAATAGTTTGTGTCTTTGTCGCCGGTGCCGATATATATACTTGACTCATTAAAGTTATATATGGCGTGTTTCGTGTGAGTTTAATGGATATTTTCCCTTCTAATCGTTCAATTTACCAATGAGTTATCCCCCTTAGTTTCAAGTTGCACATATAAAGCGCCCAATTTTACCCGTATTTTTACTAAAATTGACCATTTTCAACCCAAAAACTCAAATGTAGACTATGACAGAACGAATATCAGCAAATACGCTTCGGCAGAAAATAGAGCTATATAGGGCAGATCTGATAAATATTTGAAATAGAAAAAAGTTATCGTTGCATTTTAAAACATTGTCTTGCAAGCGCAGATGACAAAATTCAGGGGAGAGAAATCGGGCCATTTTCCTGTAACCAAACACACAGAGTTGACCTCCACTGAATACGAAAATCATGTTACGCGTCCAAATGTTTCACTTTTTGTGAACTTTTACAGTTTTGTAAAATAATTAAACCATCAATCCAGTAAGGTCACATTCATGTCAACACTGTCTAAACAGGCAGTTGCGCAGCCCATATACTTATTTTTAATTTTTTTTCAGTCATCATACATGCATTACAACCTGTGAAATCGTTTACTGCGAATCTCAGACATGACAATATATACCAAATATTGAACATTTTGGACAAAGTTGGAGGTGCCCCCCCCCCCATCTTTCGGCATGTCCCTGTCGCGTCCCTGTCGCGTCCCGCCATATCAAATCCAGTCGTAAGTCGGGATTTTTTTATCCTGTGCCAATGCATTCTCTTATATATGCGAGTCGACCATAGGTCGCCTCGCATATATAAGAGAATGCATTGGCCTAACAATTTTTTACAATTTTAATAATTTTTTCTTGTATTCTTTAACAATTTTATAATTTCACCCATACAGAGCCCCAGACAAACATGAGCAGACGACACTCTTCTATATGCTTCTATATATGTGTGGGGCTCCCTGCAGGGTAATGTATGTTTTTTATTTTATGTCCTAAAAATTGTAAGAAACATTTATTTAAAAAAAATGATAACAAATTGTTAGGCCAATGCATTCTCTTATATATGCGAGGCGACCTATGGTCGACTCGCATATATAAGAGAATGCATTGGCACAGGGTAAAAAAATCCCGACTTACGACTTGATTTGATATGGCGGGTCACATATAGGCAATTATTTGTGGAACAGGCAGACGTCCAGTCCTCGCTCATCGATCGAGCGCATGCGCAGTCCCATTCAATCATCATAAAAGTCCATCAACTGACCAATTGCAATATTCTGTGAAACCGTCTGGTGATTTGAACTCGTTCGACTCTCGTTTTATTGACAATTATTTAATAAATGTCCAATAATTCGCCAGCTCTCATGGACGCGATCGAACAACAGATGACTGCACTCCGCCGAGTAGAAGCATTGGCGTGTATAAGTTATAACCAATCGGTGCAAATTGAGAATTTATTGGACATCAATCCATTGCCGCTGTCAATGACTCAATGTCATGATATTGTGAAATGATTCATTTCTCTGCACCGTGTGGTCGCCAGATTGCCATTGGTTCACAGATGGACAATACCGCTGTCAACGTTGAACGTTATATACCCTGTATAGTATTTTTGTACAATCATTTTATTGATAAATCCAAATATGAACACATCACATAGCAATATGTATTACAGTTGTTGGTTATTTTTTTATTACAATATACATCATGTTTACATTAAAGTGTAATAATAGTATTATAAAAACATTCCGTCGGAGAACTCTAGTATAATGACCCCCGTGCGTGCGTGCGTGCGTGCGTGCGTGCATGCGTACGTCCGTGCGTCCAGAATTTTGTCCAATCGTACATCCTGGGACACATCTTTTGGCCGAGCCTGTATTCCGTCATTTTCCATTCAATTTTGTTTAAACTTGGCACAGATGTCAATCAGTATGGGAATCTGCGATCAGTCCGTGTTATTTTAGGGGGAGTTATTGTCATTTTTCGACATAGAAATGTTTTATGTTTTTTTTTATTTCAGACACATTGAAGATGTGCAACATATTTAGTGAATATGCACTTTGTATCATATTGGTGTAATCAATTCCTCCTACAGTTTGTATTATAGTGATCTGAAACCCATAAATCCTTTAAACATGCCGCGTTCGTCGGGGGGACATTTTGGTCAGCGACCTTTTATTCGTTTTTAGTTTAGATGTTTTTATTTATATTTTTACTCATTATATCGACACGCCTCTGTGTCTAGAACGAGACAAAACGAGAGATTGCCAGCCTGCAGTTATGTGGCTAAGGGTATGTATACGTTCATACGCTGGCAAGCTTGCACGGTATGGTTTGCAGGCATTTTGTCGTAGAAAACGATATGGTGCCATAATTTGAACGGAAACAAGCACATAAAGTGCACCTGTGCACAGCTAACTACATTCGAAGTAAAATCTCTGTAGTTCCACCTGTACCGATCCTACCGGAATTTGCCTGCAAATAGGATGCAATTGTCTCGCATGAATAAATCGTTCGCTTTGGTAAAGATGCTTGTTATGTGCATGTTTCCGTTCATATTCTGACACCATGCGGTTTTCTATGACGAAATGCCCGCAAAAACATACCGTGCAAACTTGCCAGCGTATGGACGTGCCCTATAAGGCTACGTTCATACGCTGGCAAGTTTGCACGGTATGTTTTGCGGGTATTTCGTCATAGAAAACCACATGGTGCCAGAATATAAACGGAACCGTGCACATAACATGCATCTCTATCAAAGCGAAATACATGAGAAGTAGCATTTATCTAATTCCACTTGTAACAGTGCTATTGGAATTTGCCTTCAAATATCTGTATGATTTATTCTTGCGAGATAATTGCATGATATTTACAGGCAAATTCCGGTAGCACCGCTACATGTGGAACTACAGAGATTTTACTTCGGACGTAGTTAGCTGTGGTACAGATGCACTTTATGTGCTTGTTTCCGTTCATATTATGGCCCATATCGTTTTCTACGACAAAATGCCTGCAAACCATACCGTGCAAACTTGCCAGTGTATGTACGTACCCTAAATGGTTATGTGGTGCTTTAATAAATTAATCTGTATTTTGCAAATCGTGATTGCAGACATACAATACTCGCCAAATGATTTTAGCGCTGGTTTGCCCATTTTGTACTTCTTTGAATAATGTCATGACACCTGAGATCGGCTGTAAAGGTCGAGTGTCTACAAACAATCGACTGTTTACCTTCAATCTCCGTCATGGCCAAGCTCCACTGATATCCCCCATGTCGCGGTGTCTGTGCTGTTTTCTTAATTCTTATCGATTTCACATGGCGTGTTTTCGTGGTATGCAGAATCAATATTATAACAAATAACCTCAGAGTAATTTTCGCAATTTGATCCCACGATTATTATTTCTGATAGCTCTGTCGTCCCTGTCACTACAAACACGCACTTTCTTGATGCTAAGATCGAATCAACCCGTCTTACTCTATAAGCCCGTCAGCTGGTGTATTCTTTATTTATCTATATAGTCATTACACGTGTTAAAGGCAGAAAATTAATAACCAGGTTCAGTTACACGTATGTTATTATCTACATGTCTGTTAAAGATGCATTCAGGGTTCCATGCCTCCTATTGAAAAAAACAACAAAATAGTTTTTGGAATCCCTCTAAATCATCGAAACTGTATGAAATGAATGCATATCAAATTCAATATCGAAACAGAATAGCATCTTTCTTGTAACGCTGTAACATGTTATATTTTATACACTATAATCCAAATACAACTTAAAATAGGTTTCGTAAAAATTGGTCTGGAACCATAAAACAGAAATGGCGGGAAAAGCCACCACACCGAAGAGCACACTGGTGATATTGCTGGACAAAACCTCACATTAATATTGTATTGCTATAATTAATGCATCCAGTCAGTTTAGGGAAGTGCATATATACAATCATGACTCTTTAAAGGTGGGTTATCTCTTTAAATACGTGTTATATTGTTTCCGGGGTATACAACAATTAATATATGTCGAAGATACCTATCCGGAAAAGTTTTGATCAATTAATATTGATTTTATATCGATAATTTATAATGCGTTAATTATTTGGGACATTTTTACGTTACTATTTTTAGAAAATACCATGATAAGACATTCAGATGATCTCCGATATAGATAGAGTTATCCCACTTGCTAGGCTCCGCAAGCCGTAAAATATCCAAAATTGATCGTATTTATTATACCAGAAAATTCTAAATAAAATCGATATTAATTTATAGAAGCGTTTACAGACAGGCGTCTTCGATTGAAATTTATTATTTTAATCCCAGGAAACTATATAAAACTTGGTATAGAAAGAGATAGACCATCTTTAATTATGACCTGTATTTAATATATGCTTGCCTATAGTAAATGGCTGAAAATTACCGAGACGTAAATCGTCGTATGTATCTCTTAGAAGCCACATTGAAATACCATTTCGTTATTTCACTGTAGCTTGTCGGTGGTTTACGTGAGTGCGAATCAATACGCCCAGTGCATATACCGGACTCTCTCACCTATTTGTAAACACTGAAGCGCGCTCTTTAATTATAAGTAGAGTTAATAATATAATTAAGTTATAGTTAATTTAGAAACTTTGAGCATTAATAAGGCGCATATAATAAAATGAATACCTAGAGTTTTTCATTCGTGTCTTGAAAGAAATATCGAATTTTCACTCGCGGCTCTTGAAAATTCGATATTTCTTTCCAGACAAGAATGAGATATTTCGGTATTCTCTATATAGAGCACCGGACAAAATGTCAATGTGTTATCGTTTTGAGGAAAATAACCCCTGCATTCTGAATTCATTAGATGTATGTTCAATCAGACTATCCAGTATATGCGTGTACAATACCGCGATTGATTGCATGTAGACGGGTCCTTACTGTTTGAGTTTTCGCTGTAGCAATATCGAGGTTAAACTATAGAAATCGAGAAAATTCGTTATTTCTTTCCGGACATTCATGAGATATTTCGGTATTCAAACAAAATCTATATGTATTAATTTTCACCCAGATCAGAGTTGTGGGTGCACATCATGCTGGTTTTTTTTCGCGGTGTGTTCCTGTGATTTTAAAGACATATTATGGACTTGTTCGATGCGTGAAACCGATAACTTAGTATTCAGGCGCTATATATGCCAAGTGTGGGAATGCAACATGCTACTATAATTACAATTACTTTCGCTTTGACTAAAATGCGTACATTTGATTGGTCAAGGCCCTTAGATACGCTTGGTAGCGACAATATATATCAGTGGAGGGAAGTGTCGTTTCCCGCATCACTGGGGGTAGTGATACCTTAAAAAGTTCGCAAACCAAGTCGAATACCATGGGGCGAATTTACCCGGATTTTTAATTTGTCCACCAATCAAATCGCAAGAAATCACTTGCGTTTCTAGTGGTAACGCAAGACGCCAAATATCAGCGAAAGATTATCGCCGATTAAACAGCAAAATAGTACATTAATTTATTTGGGGATAAAAGAATGTATTACATAACTATTCCACCATTAGTATTAGCATTTATCCAGCTTCGTGCCAATAATAATATGACATGGCAGTGGTCATGAGAGCATAGAATGCACCTTTGTAGCGACTGTTTACTTTTCGAGTCGCCGGAGACCACAAATTCGCGGTGGCGAAGTTTGGGAACACCGCTTCGGAATCGCTATCGAATCGGACTGCCTTTATGGCAATACATGTTCTAGAATCGTTTTAAATAAGTGAAATTTACACCAGCAAGTACAGTTTAATAGTTTACGGTGTGGTCTCTTGCTTTTGTGTAGTTGGCAAGTCGGAAACAGCGATCGAATTGTGTGTGTTCATATCTAACTTCCGGTCGGTCGCCCAATTTATTCTCGACCCAATTTCCCATTTCGGTTAAAAGAGCAGCTGAGTCCAGACACAAATATCACTTGGGTATTTTTACTATTTTAGTCGTAATTATAAGCAATCAACGTCGTTTTCTATGCATCTGTCGGCGTATAGAAGTGTCGGATGCCGAACTACATACTTTGTATAATTTCGCGAAGCATCCGACACTTATATACGCCGACAGATGCATCGAAAACGACGTTGATTGCATATAACATTGCCGAAAATCTGGAGCAAATTGACTGCACCACTTCATAGAAAAAAACCATCTGAACATTACGCTCTTCTGGATTCTGGACGAATCTATCGGCGATAAACTAACGAACAAGATTTCGCAATCGAGAGTCACTGCATTTAATTATTATATAAGGATGACAGTGTGTGTTGTCAAGTTGGATATAATATTTGTAAAAATAACTACTTTTAACAAGATTATTCTCCGTTTCTGTTTGATCAGCCTAACGGAGTGTTTCACATGTCTTTAAGAAATTTAACATATACTAAAGTCTAAAGGTCACCTTTATTTGGACAGAAAGGGGCATGTTCTATGGTCTATGTTCTACGCCAGGTAGATAGGGTGCAGCGAGTATATTGCGATAATTTCAAGTGATATATCGTGACAATAGTCTAATCAGTGATTTGGTTATTTGATGCAAGTATCAACCGTCCTATAAGTGTTATTGGTACAAGTGTTCGTAGAATTGCCCAAAAATAGTTTCACAAACCTTAAAATATAATAGACCACATCCGTTATGTTCCTTAAAATCAACTTTTCAGTTACCATGTCGCTGATAACATAAAAACTTCCCTGTTTCCGTTGTATACTGTCAGAGAGCTTCTTCAAGAGTAACTGCATGTTATTCTTGTTTGGAAAACCACAAAATGCAGCCACCTTTTATATCTGGTCAGTACTCATGCACTTCACTTCTCCACCCGTACAACCGTGTACGGGCAACCTCGTGGTGTGTTGTTGAATTCTAATTTCAGATATACAGAGGATGTCCAGTGTTTTTTTTAGTGGAACGAAAATTATCTCTGAGTGACCGAGACAAATGTCTATTTTTCGCGAGTGGCTTGCCACGAGCGGAAAAGAAACATTTGTCGCGGTCACGAATGAGATCATTTTCGGTATCCACTCAAAAACACTATAGAGTTTCTTTTTATTTTACACGTGCTTTGCATATACCCAATATAACAGGGTCACATTCAAATATAATACTTCATAATATAATTATACTATATAATATTACTATATATGGTTAACATTTTACAATTCGATGATAGTTATTCAAGAAAATCAGTTACGTCATAGACGCCCGTATATCACTGCTAGCGATGGATAACGATTATCTGTTAGCGATTTCTTCTACTGTATAATCTATTGTTGAGCGTGTATACAATAAAAAGTATAGCGAATTGTCAAATTATGTTCGTTCACAAGATCAAATACATGTCCAGGACTCAAGGTTATCCTATATGGGTAACAAAGTTTGAAAAAAGAGGCCTAAAAAGTTCCAAAAGTTTCTTACGCTTAAACCAAACATAGTTCGATGGGGAAGATGTCGATGTCACTTAAAGGCACGGTTGGCCTTAGTTGTCGAAAATATTCATATTTGTTCCAAACACCGTAAACAGACAAACATTAAAACGCATACAGTTTCGTTCATATATACCATGACCATCGCGTAAACAGCATGCTATCATAAAGACTATATTTTACATAAGCAAGAGCCTTATTGTGTTACAGAAGACAGCACAGTGTCACTGGCTAATGACACACAAATGATATAAACGCTCTTTATTAGTTCCATATCAGGAATTCAGCAACAAAGAACGCTCTTTATGTTTACCATCATAATATAAACAAACACAAGAAAAGTAACTTTGTATGCTTTTGTTTACATAACAATGGTCAAACAAATGACAATAACATACTGTTTATGCGATATTTCTGATTTGTATACGGACAAAGTCTGTCTACATTTTGATGTTCTTTCTGTTTGTGGCGGCTTTTGATGGGTGGAAATATTTTCACAACATACCCACCGCCAAGGTCAACCGTACCTTTAACACCAATGTATAGTTCGACAAACGCTGATCTTCATCGCTAACGAAAACCTTCCTATGGTCTTTCACATGCACTGTGTGCATATATACTTAACACCAGTACTAGTATAGTAGTACATATAATGTTTACGTTAAACATTCCAATCTGAGTGAAATCGTACAATACGCAAGTCCATGACTACTGCGATATAGCAATATGGTACAGGTTAAATAAAAATTGGCATTGGCTCATTGCATGATCATAGTGCTAACTATCTTGACATACTGTACCCAAAATGGCCTGTTACTTGGCAAAATGATTGGATTTATGTGCCAGTATTGCATGTTGTTACGTACATTGTGCACCAGATTGATAAACATTGCGCCACACGTGTAAATAACCCTTAATTGGTACAGCGTGCATCTGGAACGTATCGATGGCAATTTCGATCAGTATATATACTTCGCATATCGATCATCTTTCCTCGACTGTGCGTTATATGTACTCATTTTGGCTCGGCCTTCGTATAGGTGAATGATACCACGTACGTTAGCATTCAAGTCTGCAAATAGTGTGTCTGTCATTTGCAGGCTGAGTTCCCCAGAGGGTGAATATAGTGACGTTATCCCGCACGGCGTGCTAGCATCACAAAATTCACCCTCATGGAACCTCATTCTGATTACGCCTCAACTTCTATGGGAGGCCAGATTAAAGTTTCAATGTTGAAGTTGGTCACCTTGATTATGCATTTATCTTCTGCAAATTTATAGGGGATATAAAAACTTCCCGGAGGGGAAAAAGTAACGAAAACAATGTTAAGTTGATACTATAGATACTTCCCAGAAGATGAGGCCTAAGCAGAATGATGTTCCCAGACGGTGAATTTATTGATGTTAGCCCACTGTAAGGGGTAGCGTCACTAAATTACCCTCTGGGAACCTCATTCTGCAAATGTCAGACACACTATTTCCTGGCTTGATAACACTCGCATTTCCTTCATCGTGTTGAGAGATGGGAACTAGCGAACATGGGTGGACTAGGTGGCGTTGAGTGATTTAATTGGTGGAAACAGCGGCGCAAACTGACGTCTTTCGACAGCAATTAGGCTTGCCCTATGCCTCATCTTATGTTATATGGACTCACGCAGTTTGAGCAATATTATCATGTGTAGATTGTATTGTTGAACCAAACAAAGTCATCACACAATGAGCAGGATTATGCAGCCATTAAATAGCATATTAAACATCCATGAACACTAGAATTCAATTATATAAATTCAATAATATATTTGGTTGAATCCATCAAAATATGGTTGAATATACCAACAAAATAATGACCCTTTTAACATCAATAACACATGGTCATTTGTGGACAACGAATACAAAATAAAGTTGTGAACACATGTGATGAATAAAATAAGACTTATGCAGTTTGTGAAATGTCAGAATCTTCTGAAGGGATATGTAGTAGGCAACTATACTATAAATAGCCATATGTTGTGTAATATATATCATTTATATAATATTCATATAAGATTTGGACCGTATACCTAGCCCGTAAAATTGTGTTAGTTTGGACGCCTGGCTTGGAAATATTAGTTGAAGATAGCAACGGGACTATACAAGTATTTAAAGATGCATTCTCTGAATTAGCGCTACCAAGTTACTATTTCTTTGGCTTCGGTGGTAAAGAATATTTGATTCGAGTCGAGGAACCTACCCATCAAAGCTCAGAGTGATCAGATATCGATTTTTGACGTTTGTTATATCTCGAGATGTGCAATTATTTGTGGCCCAGAAAACAGCTTTCAAACCGACAGTCTCAGACTAAATTGCGGATGAAGATGGATAACTCTAAAATCAACTGGTAATACGGCCAAATTTCGTGATACTCAAGTGATAATACGGCCATATCTCGTTGAACAAAATATTGATAAATAACACGTTTTGGGAAATTTACCTCTACGGAGCATTACGACATTGTCAGCAAACTACAACATTTAATATAAAGCAATTAAGCCAATTATGTGATTGGCGGAATTTCTATATAGCGGCAGTTCGATTAGCCACATAGCTAAAATTAGCGCAATATTTTTCTCGATTGCCCAGATCACATTACATACAAAATATTTTATATTATATACCATTTGGAAGAGCAACAAAACTATATATATTCTACCGGAATGCGGAAGAGCTGTGGCCTAGGAGTGTCCACCAAGTGACAGGGATTATCAGATTCACATAAAGACTTCCCCAGTTATTTATCCTAGAATGCATCTTTATTCACAACTAATATAGAGTTATTCCCCTTCCATTGAGAACAACAGACTGGCAGTATACAGACCAGATCGATTGGTTCCTTGACAAAATCATGTTCACAGTTTATTCGACCGCTTAAGTTGATACCACAATGTTTTTGGAGTTTCCTCTTTCAAATGGTATACTATGCAATATATTGTATATAATGTGATCTGGGGGTTCGAAAATTAAATGAGCCTTTAGCCCTTTCATGACGGGAGCTGCGCTGGTGCAACCTTAAATACCCTGCTGTGCCACCATTATCTAATATACGCGAGTCGACCATAGGTTGCCTCGCATATATAAAAGAATGCATGGGCCTAACAATTTTCTATCAATATCTCTTACATTCTTCAATAATTTTTAACAATTTTTTGTAATTTGTTCTTACATTCTATTACAATTTGTATCATTTGTTCTTATATTCTTTAACAATTTTATCGTTGTTTATCATTTTTACTTATATTCTTTAACAATGTTTTTATCATTTTTTTTCATTTTTTCTTACATTCTTTAACAACTATGAAAAATTATATAATTTTTTTTAGGCCAATGCAATCTCTTTATATGCGAGGTGACCTAGGGTCGACTCGCATATATAAGAGAATGCATTAGCTCAGGGTTTTCGCAAAACAAAATCAGCTACTACCTCGACAATGGACGTAACGTATTTAAGGTAATTTCCGAATACTTACAAGTCCAATAGCCTTAAAAGCTTTTGGAGCGACGTTAATGTCGTTGTTGTAATTACAGTTCTTGGGATCGTCAAATTCGATTGTCTGGAATTAACTTTACACGCCCAGCTTAGCTTCATTTTGCCTCGAGACGCTCGGTCAGCAGAGATCCAATCTCAGCGGCTCGGCCAGTTCTGCTTTCTCATGGAAATAACATCTCCCATGTATAGTACACCATATTCGCGTATGCGCAATTTGGGTGAACGCAGAGGTTTATAACCGATAAATAAATAAAATAAATAGTTAGTTCAAGAACAAAAGACGAGTTTCCCGGTCAAAAAAAAACATGCTGCCCCTTTATGTGCTTTGCTTTTATATATACAACTTTAATTTAAATCGAATTTTTCAAAAATTAACGCATTATAACATTCGAGTCAATACACCAAATTTGGTTGAAATCGGCCCAGGGTCTTGGAGAAAAATCGCGAACAGACAGACAGATAGACCCCTGGACCGATTTATACCAAATTTGGAGGGGTGACTCGTGGTACCATGGTGGATGTCATAACGGCGTTAGCACGGGGTCTCAGCTGCCCCGTGAGAACTGGTTGGCATTCGGTTTTGGACACGGCGCGCATTCGCCAATGTCGTTTCAGATCGAGAAAATAGGTCATCACAGATAAGTGGCATTTTGCACAGACAAAGGTGAGACTAATCTACAGTTGATGCTACGGTTATTTTTCAAATGACTCAATGCTATCGATCCAATAGTTTATTTGATGTTTTAGCTGAAAACTGTGTACTTGTTGGCATATGTTCAAGTCAGCGATCACTCAATGCATTTTCAATGGAAACTTGTCCGACTAATGACATTTAATACACACCAACCGCTTCTGGTTTTCGAATGTACGGCCAGTTTCCGATAACTCCTCACTCTCAAACCACCCATCGTGGTCATATTTCACGTCTAAGTCACAAGAGACGACTTTTGAAATGAGTTGAAAATGCTATGGTGCCCCTCTGATCTTATGTTATCATTTTTGTTCGCATCCGATCAAATGCCCCAGTTCCGATCCGATGCCTTGCCATTTAACTGCAGATTTTGCAGCAGTAAACACATTCTTCGCAGGTATTTCGACACATTTCCAATTTCTAGTTGATGTACAGTATACCAGTAACACCACACATCCTCACTGATTACTCGTGATAAATTTCATTTCAATTTATAAGTTTATGATGAACTTCGGGACTTGGTTCCGTTTTTTTTTGTTCTAGCGTCATGGAGTCCTGATTAATGGCCACCCAAATGTTGGAGTCATGTTACTTGGTGTAGTGCCAAATCTAATCATTCTATATTTGACCTTTCCGTGTTTGGCAGGGCTATATCATTCTTTATAATAAAACAATTTCCTCGGTTTGGCGAGCAGAAAATGCGTGATCCAAAGCCCCATCCGAATACTCGTTCTTGTGTTGGCAATAGGAGCTCCTGAAATTGCTCTGAAAAATAAAACAATGCAGGGAATTGATATATGAGAGGTATGTGTCATTTTAACAAGTTAAAAATATTATAACATTGCCCACAGGAACGTGCATATAGCAAAAATGCAAAACTACATACTCGAAATATGCTTAATAAACAACTCAAGAAAACCCAAGTTGTTACCCCTTACTGCATGGTCTTCGCATTCATGTTGGTCCATGCATGAAAACTTCTACAAGTATTCGGGTGAAACGTCTTTAACATACACGCGGGTTTCACTGTGACCACATCTCTGTCTATATAACTCCGATCAGGGAATCTTTGGGCCAATGTTCTAACCACACGCGCTATAATTATGGTTATATTCTGGACACAAATTAAGAGGCTTGAGATCACACTACCAATACATGTGCCAAAAATATTCATAAACTTGGCACACAATAGCTATAGTATATATACGAACAATAAAGGCATAACGTGTCATAAAGTATACGCTTAGGAACAAATGTGTCCACAATTGATCGGAATATATATGGCTCATTTTGAATAATTCCGCATGATTCCAAGGCGTGTTACACCAGTTAGGCTGCTAGAGCTATCCAAAATGCGCACTGGGACCTATATATCAAAGTTTGCAGAATGCGAACCTTAGCATCCGAAAATGCGCACTGGGGCATGCTTGACTTGCAACTAAAAGACGCATATGTTGCGAATACCTTTGATATATTTGACATTTCATAAATCGCGTTAGGACAAGCAGAACTCGTCTCGTTGAAATATTAGCAAAAAACAGCTGGTAAAGTGTGCTTTTGTAGCGAAAATAGCATTTAAAAACAGACACTGCATGGGAATATAACTACCAAATCCTACTGATCGGTTCGATATTTCGAAGTTTGGCCGACGAACGTTGGTCCAGTGAATGGTTTGTATTGTTATATATAGCAACAACTATCGATGAACGCTCACACATATATTATATCCTTGATAACGATAGAGATACTTACCATTTTCTGCAACGTCTTGTCCAATTGTTGTCAAATTGCAAGCGCGCACCGTGACATTGACGAATGCGCACCGTGTCCAAAACTGAATGCGAACCAGTTCTCGCGGGGCAGCTGAGACCCCGTGGTTAGGTTTTCCAAATTTTCTAAATTAATTGAAACAAAAACAACAATAAAGTTTGTGAAATTGAGCAAGGAGCTTAATCTTATTTTTTTTTTAAATCAAAATGTATACACGATCAAAATGTGCGCGAAGCACACAAAGGGACCGTCGCCGTTTTCCAGTATTGAAATGATCAGGGGGTTTCAGGACTGCTTGTTGAGGCTAAACTTTTATTGAAAACGCTTGGCATAAATTATTATTATTCTTAGTGCATGCATGCATATATTACCTCGCTGAAACACCCCTTCACCATGTCTTGTTTTCATCATCTTTGTGGAATTGGCATTTAATTTTCTTGCACATGTATAGATAGTATACGCTTCCATTTTTCTCACATGCCTTGAAATAACTTATTTGTACGCACATGTGTCTGTAACTCACTGTTTCCCCTGTATATCGCGCTGACTTACGGACATTTGACCCTGCGCGTAAGAAGTCGGACAATCCATGAGTCATCGAGAACTATCGATCCGTTTGCGTCGCGCGTCAATCGAATTGAACCTGCTAATTAGGATGTCCTTGGGTCCGAATCTGAGACGCTTGTTGGTGAGTAGCGATAATCGAACACTATATCAAAGGCATCGAGGAGAATCCTGATGCTAAGTTAATTATTCTAGATGTCATCCATTATAGGCAACAATAATACGCAGATGCTATCGGTAAAGCGATGTGGCGGTTCAATTTGGCCCGAAATTGGTGAATCGTGTTATCGTGCAGTCCTGTGTATATATGTTTTTTTCTTATACCAATCATAAATATTACGTAAATAGTATATTGACAAGTTCGTACGCTGTGTTGTGTAAACAAAAGCCGGGTTCTGTAACATTTTTAACTTTTGTTTACATAACAAATCGTACGAACTTGACAATAACATACTATTTACGCAATAGTTATGATTGGTATAAGAACAACATATGTCTATATTTTAATATTCTGCCTGTCGATGACGGTTTTAACGGATGTGACTATTTTAACAGAAGTACCCACCACTAAGGCCATCCGTGCATTTAAGCACATGCAATACTTATATGCACACTTCAAATGTCTCTAAAAACTCACCGAAGCTGATCCGAGTCAAATAATTTGTCGCCTCAGAAGGATTACATTTATTCGCCGTTGAATGTTAAAGGGCGATTCGTATTAGTCTTTTCCCGATATGATAAGCATAAAGAGCATTTGTATCAAGTTGAAAACAGCTGATCAATATATAGCTATTACTTCGGCATGTATGTTGGAGTACAAGCCTAGAAATAGTGTGTCTGTCGTTTACAGAATGAGGCCTCCAGAGGGTGAATTTATTGATGCTATCCCGCACAACGGGCTAGCATCACCAAATTCGCCCTCTGGGACCTCATTCTACTTAGCCCTCGTCTTCTGGGAAGTATCCATAGTATCAAATTAACATTGTTTTCAGTTATTTTTTCCCCTTCTATTTCAGTTTATATATCCCATAATTTACAGAAGATAAAATGCATAAACTAATGGATGAACATCACCAACTTCAACTGGGGAACTTCAATCTGATCCTATACTAGGAGTTGAGGCCTAAGCAGAATGAGGTCCCCAGAGGGCGAATTTGGTGATGCTAGCCGGATGTGTGGGATAGCGTCACTAAATTCACCAACTGGAGACCTCTGAGACCTGACGTTTAAGAGTAGTTGTATTGATGTACTATGACACTACGTGTATATAATACGCATGTACTATATGCATAATATTGGCAATGTAAATTGATTTTTGTCAAAAGTGCATGTGGCAGGTTGAACTCATTGTTATTCGCGTTATGTCAATAGCATCCACCCTGGTGGTAATGGCCATTGCTAACTCTTTCTATACCAAATGGATTTTCCCACTCTGCTATAAAAAATAAAATAATTGGAAGAGTCATTCATTTTGAAGGGTGTTCAGGTAATAATAGCAGACGACAGACATACAAAAAGATCATACAAGGGCAGAATGATTCATATTCATTGGTGGGAAAATGTTCAGATAATATGTTCTCAACAAACGACATTTCCTAAGGGAACTACTCTCAATGAATATTTTGTATTTAAAAAAGGGTTAACTGACTTAGGCTATCTTAATATGGTACTCGTGCGTACTTACATTCTCGATTCGTTGTATAAATATATCGATCGTAATAGAGTTATCTTTCTTTTAACACAATGCAGCTATGCCATTCTTCATCGGTGAGCTTCATCCAAAGAAATATAAGAGGCATAACTCTACATCGTTCAGATTTCGATCCGACGTTATTTCAGTTCCACGCAAATGCTTCTTAATTTAGATCCAGCTTAGGATTGTTATAACACATTGGTTACTAGTTTATTAACATTTAAAGCCACACGTGGTGTTTGAGTTATTTCTTTTTATAAGATCATATTAACCCATTTCTATACTGAAGCATCATTGATGAGTAGTTATCCCATATGAAATGTTCAGATAATAAGTTCAACAAATGACCTATCGTTTGTTGAACTTATTATCTAAACATTTCCCTCAATAATTAGGGCTCCTTCTGCACTTTTATTTATCTGTCGTCTGCTGTTATCACCTTAACATCCCTCCAAATTAATAATAGACCATTCCTATGTACAATTTTTAACTGACTGGGAGAATCCATTTAGAATAGAAAGGGTTAATGGAGAACAAATGCTGTAATTGTTCTTATTACACGCTTCTTCCTAGTTATACAATGTTGTTGCTGTGTCGTGTTACACATCCGTATGACCCATTCATGTCAGAGAGCAGGCCCATGGGTAAAAATACAAGATATACCAATCTATACCACACAGGCCTTTGGTGAAAAATACCAGATATACCGATATTATACCAGTAACAAGGTTCACAAGTAAAAACACAGCCATCTATCATTATTATTCATCATTGATTTTCAAAATCGTTCATCTCAATCACAAAATATTTCAATGTGTATTATTGGACATGAAATATACTTTCTTTTGATGTGCAGTGCGATAGTATCAAATGAAGGGAAGACATATGTAACCAGCATTTAGTGTCAAAGGGATATGATGTTACTATTAGACCCCTACTTTCGGTCAATTTGTTTTACCAAAATACAGATTTCAAACCACAGGGTGGAAAATTCCACCACAAAGAGTTGTACAATGTGATTTTGTGTGCGTTTCATGGGGGGTGCAGCTGGAAATTCGAAGTTGTAGACCCATCCCACCCCATTCCCAACACACCATCTAGCCACGGTCCTAGCTTAAATAGCAGACATATCAGAAATCGATACAGTCGGTATTAATATGAGACATCGCGTCTGGGGGGAGTCGAGTCTAATTCCGTCGTATAGCAGAATTGATGCCCCGAACGGTCTTGTGTATCCTCCAGTGACGTGCCGACATGGGGTGCGGTGTCTCAGACTTCATGTGTCTCACCCCACCCCAAACTGTGGCAAAAAGTTTCAACATTTGAACAATGTGTTACTTATGATTGTTTTGGTCGTTTTGAACAGTTGTTCATGCTATTATGTTCTATTAAAATGTGTGCCGATATAAGATTATAAGGAATTACTTGAAGATCGATTGGACCCAAAGTCGAATATTTCCCTACTCTCATTTAAACGTGTTGAAGATGCACGCTGTTAACGCTCGCAAATTTCCGTGTCTTCGGGGGTAAAATAAATATTTGATTCGAGTCGAGTAACCCACCCATCAGAGCTCAGAGTGAGCAGCTATCGATGTTCGAAATCTATTATTTTTAATTTTATTAATTTTAAGTGGCCAAGTAAACAGTCGACGAGAAGACGATTTCTGACCAAATTGCGGATGAAGATGGATAACTCTAAAATGAAGTGGCTTTTTTGTGTCAGATATTTTACAAACGGGCAAAATTTCGTTGTACAAAATGTTGACAAATAACAGATTTTTGGCAATTTCATACTGTAGTTGACTGCATGTGGTTAACATTATTTTTTAGCAATACTCGATTCTGATAACTGAAGCGGCAATTTCAAAAAATGTTGTTGCAATCTGATGATATGGGGACCATCGAATCGGATTGAGTACCTTTAACCGAGATGGCAATCAGTTGGAAATATCTAACCATAGGGTAGTTTTAGGTTGGACATTTTTAAAGTTTGGAAAGATTGAGGTACCAGTTATACGATGGGGAATCACCTGATTTCGATGTTGGTGAGTACCATGCATTCAAAATGCCGAGGCGAGCGCAAACGCACAAAAACATAATATATGAGGAAATAACACAAAACATAGCATTTTGACTGTTGAGCGTATGCTAGTTTTTTTTAAACACGTTGATACCTTATTTGATTCGAAATACTCGGTAGTTTTCCACAACATTCTGACCAAAGGCAGAACGTTCGACTGACAACTTCGGTCAGAATTAGAACAAACAACTGTGAGTTTGGACACATATGAGGTATCGGCTTGTTTGCAAAATAGTATAACATATGTGTATAGTAGCTGCCAAAATAATATGTGATATGTCATATCCTCGTTTATTACACGCTTGTTCCTAGAAGTACAGTGTTATTGCTGTTCCATATTTGCAAATCCGTATGGAACGTACGTTCCATACGCATCTCGTTGACGTACATGACGTTCTCCTCAACCATGAAACTAGAACTATTTAAATAAAAGAATCGCCACACATGACAAACACGCCCTGTATGAGCCTAAATAAACCTTCTAATCCTGTATTTTTAATGCGCGGATTCTAGGACGCGAAGCGTGTAATAAACACAGAACGACACGATGTGTAAATGGGTTTGTCGATACGGCACTCGTGCTGTCGCAGAGGGATAGAACTCGAGGCGCAAGCCCCTCTCGTTCTATCCTTCCGCGACAGCACTCGTGCCGTATCGATAAACCCATTTACACATCGTGTCGTTCTGTGTATTTATTAACGTTTTGCGTTTGAGATCTCCTCGGCCATTTTGAATGCGTGATACTCATCAGGTCGAAATAGACCCGAAGCCACGACAAATAGTTTTCGCGGCTGGCTCAACAAATGTCATGGCTGGTTAGCTAGCTAAGCCGGCTCAGTTGCGATGTTCGTGGCTGACGAAATATGGCGGCTCAGCCGGCTGAGACGGCGTTATCATTCAGCATTTTTTCGTTTCCGAAATTGTCATATATTATATACTCGCCAGTTATAGACCCCAAGTCCTTCGTTTATTTTCGCCATTATGGAAAAGCCCAACACCAAAAGAATACGTGTGGTCTGGAATTCTACGGGTTCACCACAAACGCTAAAAAAACCCGCACCTAATCGGTATAAGGTACATTGGAACTTCTGTCGACTTCAGACTGCTATCATCACTGGCATCTTGCGATATATGCATGCATCATTGGAGGACGAATCCGATGGTAATGATATATAATATTTCAAACTATTTTCTATTATATTCCACAGGTTATGTGCATATATTGACACATGCCAGCAATGTCTGAGACTGAGTCGTGTCGAAATAAACAATTTATATCTTAACCCTTTCAAGTTTCAATACTGAATGGATGCTCCCATTCAGTTATATGAAAGCATGTATTGGAATAGTCTATTCCACATTGAGAGGCCCGGGCGGTGTTCTGATAATATAACAACCAAGCAGTGTCCATGCATGTATGCCAATATTAGGCAATGCTGTTTAGTTATTTGCGATTCACAGTACATTTGTGCTTGACATTATTATGCACACGGCTCAGCAATTTTACAAATCCGGTGGCGGAGTTTTCTTTTCTTGTGGCTGACGGCAGGATAATATGGCTGGCGGCGGCTTGTTGCCAATATGGCTGGCGGCTTCGGGCTCAAGACCGTCGAAACCACGTGTTTCCCTACCGTGAGTTGGACAATTCCAACACAAAGGGGTGCACATGGGATTTCTCGGACTTGAAAAGTTCGATCTGCATCAAGGAGGGGAGCAGTTGGAAATTCCAAGTTTGACACATACCAAACCCTCTAACCACATCCCTGCTCGCGGCTCAGATTTATAACCATTTCATGCATAAATCGATATTTAATCGGTATCAATATCAGACACCGCGTCTGGAGGGAGTCGAGTCCAATTTCGTCCTAATATAATGGATGCGCCGAACTGCCTTGTGTATAAAGATAGGATCACATACCACTGTACGGTAATGCCCTAAGTAATCGACTCCTTAACCACAGCAGAATTATGGGTAACTTTTCAGGATTTAGTCGGAAATATGGCTCGTTGCCATTCATAAGAAAGTAAGGAGTCGATTACTTAGGGCATTAATGTACATGCACGTGATATTCGGTATGCTGTCATTGAGCCTTCCATGTTAGTAAATTACTCGGGAAATGATAGTGTAATGTAGATTTAGCTTTAATTTTGATATATCAATTGATATTCAATAAGATTGATCTCTTAATTGTCGTCAAAAATATGTGTTCGTTTCCGTCGGGAATTTCGCTCTGTTTAGTGTTTTCTATAGCTGTTATACAAGTCACAGTATATATATAGTCATAAAATATGTGCACATTGTCTAATTTATAACACTTAATTAACGTTTCAGTGTGTAATTTGGGTTAATCAGATAAGCCAATACTTTGGCTATTTATCAAGTTTCTTTAGTATAAATATTCGGCAATTTTCAAAATTCTGTCACGGCCATATATAGCGACAACTCCAACAGAAAAGACCCGTATACATACACTCAGTCGCGGTATTGTACATGCGTATACGCTGGATTTACTCAGAAATTTCTTTTGATTGAACATACATCTAGTTACTTACTTAGGGTTACTTAAAGGTACTCAATCCGATCGATGGTCCCCATATATATTATCAGATTCCTACAACAACAATTGTTTTGAAATGCCGCTTCGGTTATCAGAATCGATTAATTGCCCAAAAATAATGATAACCACAGTCAACTATAGTATAAAATTGGCCAAAACCTATTATTTATCAACATTTTTGTCAACTAAATTTTACCGGTTTGTCAAATATCTGACACAAAAAGCCAGTTGATTTTAGAGTTATCCATCTTCATCCGCAATTTGGTCCCAGGCAGTCTTCTCGTGGATTTTTACTGGGACACTAATTATTCCAGGTGGTGAAAAATAATAGATTTTAAAAATCGATATCTGATCACACTGAGCTTTGATGGGTGGGTTCCTCGAGTCGAATCAACTATATTTTTTTTACCCCCGAAGCCAAATAAATAGTAATTGAGTGGCGCTCAATCGGATTGAGTACCTTTAAGTTGTTTCTGGCAGCAGGCTTGACCTCTTTTGTCAGCTCTTCGTTAGTTATGATGTCCATTATTGGTGCGTCGTAATTCTACAGTTTTCTGCATTTTCGAGAAATTTATTTAAACTGTATTTTAATTAATTTACTGTATTGAATACTGATGGTAGGTTATTCCATGTGTTCACAATTCTGAAAGGAAGGGTGCTGGCTCTTTGTTTGCCAGTATGTGATTGGTGGTAGATTGTGTAGTCATGCCATCTTCCAGCTCCTCTTCACTATATCTGCTCTCATTGGCTTTAGCTTTTGACACCACATTCTTTGTAGATTACATGTGTCAGCTTATATGTGTTGACGAGATCTCCTCTGTCTCAGCTGAATGAGAGAGTTGGTAGTTGTAACTTCTTTAAAGGTACTCAATCCGACCAGACGTTCCCCGTATCATCAAGATACAACAACAACATTTCTTCAAATTACGCTTTAGTTATCAGAATCGATTAATTGCAACAAAATAATGCTAACCACAGACTGACAAATATGGTATCATATTTACCAAAAACGTGTTATTTATCAACATTTTGTTCAACGAAATATGGCCGTATTATCACTTGAGTATCACGAAATTTGGACGCATCACCACTTGATTTTTAGAGTTATCCATCATCATCCGCAATTTTATCCGAAACCGTCGGTTTGACGACTGGTTTCTGGTCCATATATAATTGCACATCTCGAGAAATATCAAACTTCAAAAATCGATATCTGATCACTCTGAGCGTTGATGGGTGGGTTCCTCGACTCGAATCAATTATTTATTACACCGAAGCCAAAGAAATAGTAATTTGGGAACGTTAATTCGAATAATGCATCTTTAATCTTTCTTCATATTTCAGTTCTTTCGTTCCCGGAATTCAAAATGCAGTGGTTATACGTCATGTTCCTCAAAACGATAACATTCCGTGCTCTACCAGGCTCTTATATGTTATGTTCAATAATTTTGGAAAATATATTCCTCAAAGCGATAACATATTCACCTTTTGCCCAGTGTTTAATAGGGTTCTTTTATGGTTAGACAAATGCAGGAGGCAACTAAAATTTCGTCTGGCATGACAACCTTTGTTATAACCCTTCTGTAACGATATCGATTGATTGATTGATTGATTGATTGATTGATTGGGGTTTTATGTCGCTTTAGCCACTAAGGCCATATCACGACATTGCCAGTTTTAATGGTGGAGGAAGTCCGCACACTTACGGCTAATCTAACAGTGATTTCAATGGCTGATAAACTCGTCGACCATGTGCGGCAAACCACCGGCCATCGGCAAGTAACTGGCAACTTTCCCAGATAACGATTTCGAGTTACAAAGTCCACGATGGAAACATGTGGATTTGAACCCTTATCGCCAGCGCTGGAAGGCGAAACAGCTTGGAGTTGTACCCCAAACCGATTGAGCCACCGAGGCCCCGTAACGATATCGACGAATGGTAATCAAACAAATATCCATCATATTCAAAAGTAGTTTCCCCGGAAGTCGGGACCGCTCGACAAGATAACAGGAAACCGGATCAATTGGTTTTTAGAACCCGGATCGAAGGATAGAATTCGTCATGTCAGATGCACATCGAGTTGTATAATAACGAATCAATCTTAGCGATCCGTTCCCGAATCCTGATCCGTCTTATCTGTCATCTACGCGTGTGGAACACAAACTCCAGCCAAGCCTGCATATAGTGTGTCTGTCGTCTGCAAAATGAGGTCCACAGAGGGTGAATTAAGTTACGCTGTCCCACATGGCGGGCTAGCATCACCAAATTTACACTTTTGGAACCTTATTCTGCTTAGGTCTCATCAACTACTACGGGAGACATAGGATCAGATTGAATTTCCAGAATTGAAGTTGGTGAAGTTCACCCATTAGTCACCTCGATTACGCATTTTATCTTCTGCAAATTATAGGATATAGAAACTTCCCAGAAAATAAAAAGTAACTTAAAAAATGTTAATTTGATACTATAGATATTTCCCAGAACATGAGGCCCAGCAGAATTAGGTCCCCGAAGTGTGAATTTGGTTATACTAGCCCGCTGTGTGGGATAGCATCACTAAACTCACCCTCTTGGGACCTCATTCTGCAAATGACAGACACACTATTTGCAGGCTTGACTCCAACAGAATTTTATTATACGTCAGTTCATATAAATAAGGACAATAATCAATACCAGTCCGATTGGAATTCCGTCTTTTTAGACAGTGTGAATTGCGTTTTGTCTGAATTATGGATATAGAAATATTCTGTTTTGATCTTAGATTGTTATCTTTGAAGTCAATTTAAAGTCACGTGAGCCAATTTTCCAACCAAATTGGTACTGCTGTTTATCGACGTACACTCTATTTGTTGTTTCCTTCAACGTGTGTGTGTGTATAGAGGATTGTTACTCTGGTGTGTCTGACTTGATATCCTAATATTCTAATATCAACTGAACCTCATCCTTCCAACTAGATCATATCTTCGACTATAGAAAATTCCATTTGTATCAGGAGGTGTTGTAGACAAATTTCCGTGTGGGTCTGGAAAATAAATGCAGACACGAGGCTCAAAAAAATAATTTCCGACCTCAAGGTACCCACCACCCCCTACTAGCAAAAAAAATTGTTTTTCCTCAGCAAAATTTTGGACCCATCCCCTTGTTCCATATTTGATACGTTTAAATGCATTTTTACTATTTTTTTTATTGGGAATACCATCCCAAATGTATTCCTTGTTCACTCTTGTTTCCAGTCCTGTTCCACTATCTATTGTACAAGTTACTGAAATTGACTAAATACATGTGCCATCCTACCACACCATTTTGTCTTCACCATTATTATTGACTATTGATAAAAATAAATGGCGTGAAACAATTCTATCCCAATCTGCTTCAATTATATTAATATAGGTCAGATACTTTATTCTCTGAAACAAACTATGCATAAACCACTTACTCTCCGTTTCCTTTCATCTACCTATTACAGGTTGGTGTATGTGATTAGCCGTGGCATGCAGTAATTGCTCATGCAATGTCTCAATGCGTTTTATGTTCGGAGTACAGTGCATATCGTAATTTTACAACAAGAAACAATATATACTGACTGTCTAAATGCAGTTTTGATGTTAAAATTACACGATCTCTAAGTTTTAAGGCCAAATATAATTGGAAATTTGGAGGAATTTTGTTCAGCTTTTGGGTTCTCTGACCATCACCACCTCACACGTCATCTGAAAAAAATGGTTGACGCCCCACTGATTGAGTCCCCTCTAGTTTGATCTTAGAAGATACATGCAATTGTTTGGAGTAATCTTAAAGGGGTAATGTGGACCATTTTCAATAAATTCCCGGTAATCACAACCATCTAATATCGATAATATGGGTAATTTGAGTCGAGGATGTATTCTATAAACGTTCAGGTTAATAGGTTATATTAAAATCAAAGTTAATAATTTGATATAAATTTAATTTATGGCTGGAGGCATGATTGGGCAACGCGTGGTACACATGATCGTGTAAAAATATATGTTGATACGGCCGTAAACTCAAGCCACTCACTGACTAGTGACTATACAATACAATAACTTAAATGAGTATATGGGACTAGTAATATAACATTTATTTTATATATTTGCTTGAACACTGTACAAAAATTACTCAACAACGACAATTTGTATTTTCGCATTCCGGCTAATTTGTCATCCGTAACATTACTTGAACTCAACAGACTTTCAAATAATCGAAATGTGGCTACCTTATTCTACGACTCCAAGACGATAGAAACCAACAACAACATTTGAATACAGTATCCCTTTAACCGCGGCTTTCAGTCTGAAAACCCCCATTGACCTATTGTTGCTTTCAGATATGTTTTTTCCCGAGGTGGTAGACAACGTGATAGACAGCCATAAATGAGATTGGGTAACAGCACGGATGTCTAAATTTCTTGCCGGGACCTCGTAAATGTCACCGTATAAACCTCATCAGAAACGCCCAGACAGGAAGTATCCTCCCTTTATGGATTTCTGTAATAATATTTATGAGTCCAGGGGTGCAGGAGCGACGCAATGGTGTACGTCTCAGACATATCGTCCCGCCAAGTTAATTCCGAAAGACTGCACGACAGAGCTGTAAAACATGGTGTTTATAATGGTTGTCATGGCAATGGTGTCTATTCTGTCAACTATCACCAGCTGGACATTTTTCAGACATTGTTATTTGTCATGGCAATGGTGTCTATTCTATCTACTATCACCAGCTGGACATTTTTCAGACATTGTTATGTGTCATGGCAATGGTGTCTATTCTATCTACTATCACCAGCTGGATATTTTTCAGACATTGTTATTTCACATTTGTCATGGCAATGGTGTCTATTCTGTCAACTATCACAAGCTGGACATTTTTCAGACATTGTTATTTGTCATGGCAATGGTGTCTATTCTATCTACTATCACCAGCTGGACATTTTTCAGACATTGTTATGTGTCATGGCAATGGTGTCTATTCTATCTACTAACACCAGCTGGATATTTTTCAGACATTGTTATTTCACATTTGTCATGGCAATGGTGTCTATTCTGTCAACTATCACAAGCTGGACATTTTTCAGACATTGTTATTTGTCATGGCAATGGTGTCTATTCTATCTAGTTTCACCAGCTGGACATTTTTCAGACATTGTTATTTGTCATGGTAATGGTGTCTATTCTATCTACTAACACCAGCTGGACATTTTTCAGACATATGGTCTGATCTTCAATAGCGATACACTGCAAGCATTCTGGCAAACATAACTTGAAGTTGCCAAGTCTGTGCTTGCTAAATCACTTGAGAGTGCCTTTGCCTGTATATGTAAAACCGAATACAAAACTCCAGAAACAAAAATGACTTTACAGTTATGTATGCACAACGCTCGTGATAATGTGTCGAACCCGTTTCAGGGCTAATCGGATAATTAACCTCATTAAAGCTCGATAGCGTTGTCAGCATTCATGAGAAGTTTGTCGGGCAGATTTAAAATTCAAATATGAGCCAGCATATATGAGCGAATGTTTTATTGAGTAAGTTATATTTGGCGGCGAAAGCTGGGTCGAAGTGATAAATGTATGATATGTTTCCTAACTTGTTCTATAAACAAAACAATCATACCCCCCCCCCCTCCTGATTGTAGAAGTAATAACTTTCTTGCCTTAGTGTTTTTGTTGTTCCTTGTATCCTATATGGATATTCTACATTGATATATGTTGCATATAAATTGCAATACTTGCCACTAAAGGCACGCTTAATTTCGAATGCCCAGGTCACATTATACACAACATATTCATATCATATACCATACCATAATACGGCTGTGGCCTAGGACTGTCCACCTAGTGATAGAGATTCTCAGATTTACACAAGAATTCCCTCGCTATTTACCCCAGAATGCAGCATAATCCACAACTAAGAGATGGAGTTATTCCCCTTCTATTGAACATACCAAATAGAAATTAAGCACAAAACACACGTTGGTATACATTGGTAAAAACAACATGTTCACAGTTTATTCGACAGGATAAGTTGATAGTACAATATTTCGGAGTTTCCTCTTTCAAATGGTATATAGTATGGAATATTTTGTAAATAATATGATCTGGTGGTTTGAAAATTAAGTGGGCCTTTAAACGTGTTGCTAAGCCACAACTCGCAGAATGTTCACACACTCCATAATGCATGCCATAATAATATAAGAGGTCGATGGCTTAGAATGGTCGGTCTGTTCGGAGGAATAATTTTACGTCCATTATCTATATCATCTCAAATATGTTTTATCATAAAACCACGTAGAGGGGTAAACATGTTAAGTTTACGGCCAAGCTCATAATTCGGGGCGATATAGTTCTCTGATTAATATTGTTTATAAACGACCAATAAACATCCCGCAGAATCGCGTTTTCTCGAGCACTGATTGGTCAGTTATACCGTCTGCCCATGCAATGTGGTTCACTGTGTTATCGCTTGCCCCCATGTCCTCTGTCTGGACGTTGGCGTCCTAGTTTGAGTGTGAACAAATCCATTACAGGAACAGCAATCGTCTCGCAAATGGAAAGATGTGACATCAAGATAATAGCCGGCAAGTCATTTGGAAACCTAATTTATCGGTTGTTGTTGGTCTGGGGAATTTCGGTAAAAGGCGGAATGGTGACCGGTCAATTTCCTTGCCGCGTTAATGGCTTAACTGTTTGTTTGTCGTCTGCTTGTCCAGTTTCCCGGAACATTTCCGGCAAATATTTTCGTCGCTGGATTGGCATTGCAACCGGCTCTGAGTATAGCTCTCGGTAGCGTATACATATAAGATAGATTTCCTGACGACATGTATGGCCTTTACATATAGACAGGGAAGTAGCCATAGGGAGAGGGTGTTCACATTTAAAGTAAAAACTGCACCCCACTTTGATTGCCAAATTTCGCAACTATCACACAATACCCAACCTTTTGGCGGCATTTCTGTGAAAAATGGACGTCCCTCGGTGCTTAACATTCCACATAATCATCTCAATGCAATTGGACTTTTGTGACAAATTATAAACACCTTAATTTTGTTCAATAAAATTATGATATCATTTATAGGGTTCAACGGACAATGTTCCGTTCAGTGTGCACAACTGATAGTCTGTCAAATTTCAACCCATGTGGATATTTTATTTTTATTTTGAAACATGCATTGCTCTTTGCATCGACGAGATATATGAAAACGAAAAGAACAGGATTAAACATACAATTATACACACATAATCTTAAGATAACAGAATAAATAAATGTGACATGTTCCGAATATGTGTCTCAATATAATTGTCTTATGTGTTATTTTAGGTTACTCGATGGGATGGTGACGGGGTATTGGAATAATAATTATATACGTTAAAGCGTTAAAGGTACTCTATCCGATTCGATTGTCCCCATATCAGCAGATTCCAACAACAAAAAAAAATTGAAATGCCGCTTCAGTTATCAGAATCGATTAATTGCCCAAAAATAATGTTGACCACATGCAGTCAACTATAGTATAACATTGTCCAAAACGTGTTGTTCACTTTAGATTTATTTCAGCGTTGTTGCTATTATTAATACTATTATTAGGTGTTTGATGCCCGAGCAGAATGTTCTGAACCCACAATGTAGTTTGGACGTATACATGTATATAATACACGACGTTACACATATATATAACAATGGAAATTTGACATTAATAGTGTGCACGTATATAAAATATCTATTATATATTTTGGAAGATCTGTCTGTGTGTGTGTCTGTGTGTTCGCGATGAACTCGAAAACGGCCCAGCCGATTTCGATGAAACTTGGTATGTGGGGATATTTTCGGCCGGGGGGTGGCATGTGCCTATTAATTTGTCCGTGCGACGTGACCTTGACCTTGAAATCGGGTCATTTCAAGGTCAAACGCCCGAATATCACGGGATTTCGGTGAAACTTGGTATGTGGTGGTACTTTCGGTCGGGGAGTGGCATAGGCCTATTAATTTGCCCGTACGACGTGACCTTGACCTTGAAATCGGGTCATTTCAAGGTCAAACGCCAGAATATAACGGGATTTCGATGAAAATTAGTGACTAGGGATACTTTCGTATGGGGAGTATCATACGCCTATTCATTTGCCCGTGCGACGAGACCTTGACCTTGAAATCGGGTCAATTCAAGGTCAAATCGCGAATTTTAATGGGATTTCCACGAAATTTGATACATTTGGTTACTTTTGTCCACTGAGTATTTTGGACGGGTCAAATCGTGACCCCGACCTGACCTTGACCTTCTAAATGATCAATTCAAGGTCAAATCGGGTAAAACCGGATGGATTTCGACGGGCACGTTTGTCGGGTACTTTTGTCCTGGCAGTGTTTTGGACTGGTCAAATCGTGACCCCACTTGACCTTGACCTTCAAAATGGACAATTCAAGGTCAAAGCCCGGACGAAGTCGGGTCACCTTCTAGTCTATTATATATTTTGGAAGATCTGTTTGTTTGTTTGTTTGTGTGTAATCGATGAACTCGAAAACGGCCGACCCGATTTTGATGAAACTTGGTATGTGGGGGTATTTTCGGCCAGGGGGTGACATAGGCCTATTAATTTGCCCGTGCGACGTGACCTTGAAATCGAAATCGGGTCATTTCAATGTCAAACGCCCGAATATCACGGGATTTCGATGAAACTTGGTATGTGTGGGTACTTTCGGCCGGGGAGTCTCATAAGCCTATTCATTTGCCCATACAACGTGGCCTTGACCTTGAAATCGGGTCAATTCAAGGTCAAATCCCTAATTTTGATGGGATTTCGACGAAATTTGATACGTGTGGTTACTTTTGTCAACTGAGTGTTTTGGGCGGGTTGAGTCGTGACCCCGACCTGACCTTGACCTTCAAAATGATCAATTCAAGGTAAAATCAGGTAAAACCGGATGGATTTCGACGGGCACGTTTGTCGGGTACTTTTGTCCGGGCAGTGTTTTGGACTGGTCGAATCGTGACCCCACTTGACCTTGACCTTCAAAATGGACAATTCAAGGTCAAAGCCCGGACGAAGTCGGGTCACCTTCTAGTCTATTATATATTTTGGAAGATCTGTGTGTCTGTGTTTCTGTCTGTGTTCGCGATGGACTCGAAAACGACCAAACCGATTTCGATGAAACTTGGTACGTGGGGGTACTTTCGGCCGTGGAGTGGCATGGCCCTGTTAATTTGCCCGTGCGACGTGACCTTGGCCTTGAAATCGGGTCATTTCAAAGTCGAACGCCCGAGTATCACGGGATTTCGATGAAAATTGGTGTCTGGGGATACTTTCGTATGGGGAGTGTCGTAAGCCTATTCGTTTGCCCGTGCGACGTGACATTGACCTTGAAATCGGGTCAATTCAAGGTCAAATCGCGAATTTTTATGGGATTTCGACGAAATTTGATACCTATGGTTACTTTTGTCCACTGGGTGTTTTGGACGGGTCGAGTCGTGACCCCGACCTGACCTTGACCTTCAAAATGATCAATTCGAGGTCAAATCGGGTAAAACCGGATGGATTTCGACGGGTACTTTTGTCGGGTACTTTTGTCCGGGCAGTGTTTTGGACGGGTCAAATCGTGACCCCACCTGACCTTGACCTTCGAAATGGACAATTCAAGGTCAAATCGCGCAATTCGCATCGCGCAATTCGCCAAAAAGCAGAGGGGAAACAGCCCGGACGAAGTCGGTCCGGGTACTTTTGTCGGGTACTTTTGTCCGGGCAGTGTTTTGGACGGGTCAAATCGTGACCCCACCTGACCTTGACCTTCAAAATGGATAATTCAAGGTCAAATCGCGCAATTCGCCGAAAAGCAGAGGGGAAACAGCCCGGACGAAGTCGGGTCCACCTGCTAGTACATATATAAATGTTCGTGTGAGCAAGTGCGGGTATGTATGTATATGTATGTGTATGTATATATGTATGTATATACATATGTATATGTATATATATGTATATGTGGGAACATGACTGTATACAATAAGATATAGATACATAACTATGTTAAATTAGTTATACACATCCACGTTTGATTATGCTGATTGTATTCCGTATTGTAGTAAATATACAGTAACTGAAATTGATCACCGGGAGTCCTCATGCTATTGTAATAATGTATATATTGTAAATTTGTTTCTCCATGCCTGTATGCATTAGGTGAAGAGAATAAAGAATTAAATTGGGTGGGTTCTTCTATATATTATAGTGCTTCCATGCCATTCCTTATTTTATTTAGAATTTCTTTTCCTTTTCTTCCTTCGTTGGCCGCTATGTATTGCATGGTTATCAATCAAGGCCCTAATTTGATCCACGAGTTTCAGATGTATCCAAGTGGAATATTGGATGTCCACGATACATGGTTATAACATTTATTGGGAAAATTCCGCTTGATGAGATCCCAGGAGTCGAAACCTGTAACAGTGCGTGAAGCCGGGAGTTCGTTAATTGTGAGAGGCAATCAGACTTTTCGCGAGTAGGTGACAGCAATTATATGGCTTGGTGGCGCTTGTGTCAAGAAAATAATGGCTCATAATTAAGTTATTCTGGAAATAACGTCCACTACCGAATTGTGATAATTAACCTGGGAGTTATTGTATTTCCGTACCGCATTGGACGTGGCGGTGATCGCACCATGCAGAACTGACCCTGTTCGTCCCTGGTGCGGCGTGATTTGAGGCAAGTCTTGAATTTGTGTGTCTGACATTTGCAAAGTGAGGTCCCTAGACTGTGAATTTAGTGACGATATCCCCCCACAGTGGGTTAGCATCACCAAATTTGCAGAAGATAAAATGAATAATCGAGGTGACTAATGTGTGAACATCACCAACTTAAACTGGGGAACATCAATTTGATCCCAGGTGCCCAAAGCAATTGATGCCTAAGCAGAATGAGGTTCACAGAGCGTTAATATGGTGATACTATAGAACGCCATGGGGACCTCATTCTGCAAATTTCAGACAAACTATTTCCAGGCTTGATATGAGGGATGACCCACGGAAGGTCAGTTGAGACCATTCGTGTGGCCTTTGGAATCACTTGAACCCGGGGCCTTCCTAGACTCCTTGCATTGAGTTGTGTATCCACCAAGTGCCGATATATATATATGGTATATGCTTAACCCTTCCTTTACTAAATACTCACCTGTCTGTGCATGCCATGTTCGCGACCTATGCTGGTCATTATAAACAGCGACCGATATTTTCGACGTTTAGTTCGAACCTGACCGCAAGGTCGTCGAAATGTGAACAATAACCAATGACATTTCAGCCAGCGCCGCAAAGCGGATCAGTATACTACAAATCGGAAATATTGTCCAATTGGGATGAATCTAACAATCTAATGCGCATAGGACGTGCATACATGGCTAGGAGGGTTTTCGTTGTAATGGGGGTGTCCACTTTAGAATATCCAACTACACCCCTTTGAACCAAAGTTTGCGTAACACCAATTGCACCACCTCACCACCGATTTTTAGTTTTGACTGACTGGGGAGGGAAGAAGACCCACTGGGCGATGGTTCGGCCTGGTGGGAGAACATTTTGAAATCTGAACCTGAAAACTGCAAAATACTTGCATCAATAGAAGTTAAGTCTATATCCAGGCAAATTCATGCCTCGAATTTGTTTTAATAGATAACAGTTTTTAACTTGCAGTCGGGAAGGGACCAGGACCTCTCGGCCACAATTGGAGAATTTTTTATAATGCTCTGCAAGTGTTTGAAAATTTCTAATCTGACACCCCCCCCCCCCCCCCCATAAGTTGGAAACTTTCCAACTGATTGCCATTTCAGTCCAAAATATTGACTAAAAGCAGAAAAATATATTACGGTCAGTATAAAAAAACAACAAATTCCGCACACATTCGTTGGAAAATCAAACTACGAAAACACTTTCAACCTAATGTTGGTGTGAAATTTCTAACTATACTGTTATCAGGTACTGTATATGAAATTTCCAACTGTTGAAAATTTTAACAAAAGTTGGCGGGTGAAAAAACCCCACCCTCGCCACGCCCCTGCATGAATATATACGCGTAATTCGGCAACACTTGTCTGTACTTCATGGAAGTAAAAGTACATTTTAATAATATATTTTCATCTCGAAGTAGATATATACAAATAAAAATTGCTTTCTAAGTTGTCTTCTGCCATTGCTTTTGAGTGTTGAGTGTCTGTTTATTGGCGCGCGACTCTCGTGTCTGTTTATTGGTGCGCACTCAATGTCTATTATTGAATAGACTGGTTCCTGGTCCAAAACTGCTAAAAATCTGAAAAATAGTAACCTGACCCGCCTGCGCGAGTGCCATCTCGACTCAGATAAGGCACTGCCAAGCTTGAATTCATGGCACCGAAGGTATGCATGCTATTCGACCACACGTACCCGAGATATATACGGACTCCAATGGTGTCATATAAAGCTCATTTAAAAGGAGAGATCACTTTTATCACCAACGTGAATTCTATTCAAACAAAATTAGCTTTTAAATTCACAAAATCTTTAAAGATTTCCGTGCAGCGAATGAGCTCCTGTAAACACACAAAATCCGAACACCTTGCCATAACCACACATGCTGCCCCAACAGGGCCAACACCCTTTTCCTATTAATCACTCAATTGACCCCTTCCTATTTTCAACTTCCCAAACAACCAAACACCCCCGACCAACCCTTTCCCACAATGTATCTACATATGCGGTGTCAGTGGGAATATCATTTATGTGTATATATACTGATTACCCCCCCCCCCCCCCCACACACTCAACCCTGAATTATAATGGACCTTTGTTAACATACATTAAGAAATCATCGTTATATTCACGTACGCTCTATTCTACCCGCCATATCAAAGCTTATTATATCCAAAATACATTATTATAGTCATGTGTGTGGGTACATTTGCAGGGAGCAGTGGTCCGCGAACGTTTTTCAAAAATTGTCCTTCAATCCCTTATATGTATTTTGTATCTATGGTGCCCATGTAAGAGCCATGTTGAACGATATTGTGGTATAGAGTTGCAAGTTGCGTGCATTGTGAGCAATTGAGACTCCGAAATTAGATAAAGTCTCAACTTTGTTGGTGCATAACTCGAAATGGTGTTCTGTTCTGTTATCAGCATTGTACAATTTACAAAATAGTTTATATAAACAGAAGAATTCGTGAAACACATAGTTGTTTTATATACACCCTTTACAAACCGTAAATTGAATGGAACTTTTTACCAATTTTTTATAAAATCACATTATCTCTTGATTCTTTCTTATTTTAGTATGTTGCTTACGGTAGGCTACTGTATTTATTCGTGGTAAGAAACACTGTGTTGCAATTAGTTTAAGCTAAAACCATAAATGCTCTGGACTATGTATATATTATTATGGATTTTTTTAATAAATATGGAAATTGTTTTCTCCATTGTTTTTGATTCACAGGTCACTCACTATCTGTAGAGGCAATATTGTTAAAAAAAAATTGCAACTTTGAGTGGTAAGATCGGACACCTTTGAATACCAATTAAAATAGCTAGAATAACCACCGAGGTTCAATGCTTTCCTCCAAAGTTAGTTGTCAGATTAACTACCCATTGGTAGCTAAAATTCCAACCACCAGCAGGTAGGTAAATTAACCACTGGTAGTTCGTATTCATCCTTCTACCCAAAGTAGTTTAAATTAGCCTCCTTTGGGTAGTTAAATTTACTATCTTTGACAGTGTCTTTTGGGTGGGGGGATTTTAACTACCAAATTGAATTTTTAACTAACCGCCTGGTAGTAATAATAACCTTCCAAGGGATGAATACGAACTATACCCAAAGTAGTTTACTATTTTAGGTTAATTTAGCAACATTGAATTTAGTGTGAATTATATAAGCTACACCTTAGACGCGGTCGGAGTTTCGAATCAGACAGGATATCGGACGAACTTTGTATCCAATTCTGCACTCCATTATGTCACCACTCTATCCACTTATCAGTATGATATTTTTTTACCACAACATCCGCCACTTTGAGCACTTTGAGTCCTTGAGCACTGTAAACACACAGATACTCGAAAAGCTCAAACTTGTTTAAAGATTTCCAAGCGCGTGTTGTCAACAGCAACATAAACGCACAGGTGAACACTCAACTGCTCCACTGTCGGCTACTCAGCACAAGCACGTGAGACGATGCGAGAAAGATTTCTCCTCACTGATATATATAATACGTACGTTCGCCGATAATACGCTTTTTGTTTGAATAATTCGACGTTTAATGTGTGCTCGCACATATAGGTCAGCAGTACAAGAGATAACGACGATGCCCTCAACTGATGAAGAAATCGCTGTTATATACCTATAGTCTACAATAATTAGGTTCGCAGTATATGCACGTCCTTGTTTTTTGGTATACGTCTCCTATCTGGTTGGTACTGTGTGTGCTCTATTGACTGCTTGTCGACGTAGTTATACATAGCCCACGGTTTCATTCACTCGGCGTATCGATCGGGGCAGCCAGTCGAATGCAAGCCGCATGAGTCGTTCATCGCATACTATGGGATTCTGATTCCACTGCTGCGCTATCCGTTCAGTTAGGTCGAAGCGTTCCGAATCGCGTTGATCTCGTGATCACTGTGGAAATATATCTCCATTGGATTCGCCTTCTGTATTTCGTATCATCCCCAAGGGAAGTAATTACATTAATAGTAGGATAATTCTCTTTTGGCTTTGCTGTTCACTTCAGTTTCAAAGGTGTTTTCTGTGGGTTGGATATTCAGTTGAGTGCATGCCAGTGGATACTTTCGGTTGAGCGGATTTTTACTAAACTATAGCGGCTTCTTGTTAATTAAGGTGTGTTGAAGTATTCGTCTCTTCTCCTGCTTCAATTTCTCAAGGACAGAACAACTTGTTTCAAGCTGGATACCGCTTTGAATTATCACTTCCGGGGATCATGCCAAGGGGGGCAACTCTCGTGTCCGACGATAATGGCCTCTAAGCTGTCGATCCGGGCATTATGAGTCCTGCTGGATGGATACTCCGACTTCTGTTCGGAGCGTTAGGAGCTGCGCTGGAACCGAGGAATTGAGGCCGACCCTAAGGCGGAAGTTATATTCGGAAATTGAAAATTCGCCCCGGAAAACTGTCCGGATCGACGATTCGATAACTGTCATCTCCATCGATGAGACACAGCCTTTGATAGGCGAATCTAATTCAGATGCTCAACTTCTATACAACGGAGACAACTTCACTGAGATAGAACTTAAAGATCTATCTGGAATAGTGGATGCTGACCAAGAACTTCAGACTATCAGGTAACCTTCAACCCCTTGCTTGAATTCAATTTCCGGTATCAGCTTTTCAATTTTAAGGCAAATTTCTTACCTGAATATGATGAGAAATTTTAGTTCAATTCTTCAATCAAAGAGAGTTGATGTGGCCGCCTTTTTCGTGAAACAGCGAAAATTATTTACCTGAATTGATGGTTGAGTTAAATTTTGCAACAACAAGTCCTCTTGGCTGGAGAGGCGCTCGTGTAAACCACTCGATTTTGGATCTGAGCTTCGTTCACATCACGAATATACCTGTAATTTACAAAGTAACATTCAGTGACACAGAAACCTTAGATCACGCTGCCAACCAACTACATGAGTTACTCTTTTTTACTCAGAAAAATATTGGCAATATTTGTCGTTCAATCTTCAAGCTAACTCTTTCTATTGCGTGGACCGATATGACATTTGGGGTAGTTTAAACCCTTTCATGACGGGAGCTGCGCGGGTGCAGCATTAAAGATAATGTGTCAATGCATTCTCTTATATATGCGAGTCTCACAAGGTCAAGGTTAATATTGTTATACCAATGAATCTTATATGAGATGCTCCCCTCTGGGAGACTCCCATATATAAGAGAATGCATTGTCACATGGTTTACGCACAATTACAGGAAGCTCCAGTCATGGAAGGGTTATACCGTTTCTGCACTCTATATATATATATATTAGTATTTCGGTTCTTACAATATATGTTGTGATCTATAGCCGTCTTGATGTATATATGTTATTTCGTTATGTTACTATATTTACAATATTCCGTTCGTGTAACCTTAGTTCTTCTAGACCACCGCATTTATGAATGCTACATTTATATATAACCACAACATTTAGTTTGTACTTCATACGCATGACATGCCTGTGGTTAGATCATGCCATGAATGTCTACTCTGGTTAACACCCATAGAGACCATATTCCACCAGTACAATACCTGGGAAGTTTTTGATGTTTTGACTCGTTTTGACAGGGAACTTTATAACATTGAATAAACAAGGCAGAGAATATATTTCTTTGTTGTTACTTGTTCCTCAATAATCTACTCCACATTAGGGGGTGGTCCCAGCTTAAGATTACATGCTTTTCTGTGACTTGTGTAAGCCGATATCGCAATAAACATTGAAATAATTTACCCAGTATAAATTCTATTTTTGTAAGGGACACAATGCAAAGTCACTTAAATCGTGAAATTTCGAGTTGACACCTTCACCTACATATGTGTTATTTTTTCGATTTATAAGGTTCCCTGTCAAAACATCAAAAAGTTCCCAAGTTTTGTACTGGTGGAATATGATCTCTACGGGCGTTAGCCAGAGTAGATATTCATGACATGCCTGTGGTCAATTTTATAGACTGTTTAGTCGGGGCGGAAAATGAACTGCCACCTCATTATTTATTTATAATCGCAGTACAGTATACGAGAGAATCCAATATTGTCCCAGTATAGATCAGACATTTTATAGGTAATTAGTGGTTCCATTGATCTACGGAAGACCTAACAATATTTAGAGAGATACCTAATTAAGGTTTATCGAAGCTAAGTCGGGTCTAATCTACCGTTGTTAATGTTATATAAACTAACGTGGTTTGCATGGTCTAGTCTGATGATCTTGTATACCCAATATATAAGGATTCATGCTAGTCGGGGAATTATGGGTATTTATCATCAAAGTACGTAAGGGTATAACATTCCACCACCGTGTCTCCAGGTTTTCTCATGCATTGTTCTTGTGTTGCACATATTAAGGTAGCAATACACAATTCCCAGCAATTTTGGCCAACCTGGGAAGGGTTACGGCACTTTAAATCTATGCTCAGCCATTATATTTGGCATAGATCCCATCAAGTATGCTTTATTTTCGGCAGAATGTAAGGTGTAATCAGCTGTCTATACTTTAGCTTGTTCGTACAATTTGTCAATACCCATTTTTGTTTACTCAAATTGACCATTTTCATCACAAAAACAGACCATGACAGAGCGAATGTCAGTAAATAATTTTCGTCCACTTAATATAGCTATGAAAGAAATATTTGAAATAGAAAAAAACATTATCGTAGCAATTTGAAAAAAAATATGTTGCAAGCGCAGATCACATAATTCAGGGGAGAGAAATCGGATTATTTCAAATAACCAAACACACAGAGTTGGCATTCTCTGAATTTGAAAATCATGTTAGGTATTTGAAGAATGTTACCCCCCCCCCCCCCCGATCCGATACTTATTTTTCTATTTCCCAGACCCCCCTATACAACCAGATAAATCGTGTATAATGCTACAGTACATTGAATACGAGTTATAACATCGACTATATGTGCTTGAGACTCAACAGAGTCTTTTCTTATTACCTTCCATTGAAATTAATTTCAATCATTTTTGCCTATTTAAAACTCTTGAGATTTTAATTTAGTTGGGTAAAACGAATCTCTAAGCCGACTATATTAGTAGGCTAGTACAGATGTACATATAACAAAATAAAAGGCTATCACCCCATGCATGAGTGTGTATGAACATTTAATATAGATCCCCATTGCAGTGATAGACTCTAAAAACGATTTACAGTAATGCCCAAAGTAATTGACCACTTAACCACATCAGAATTATGGGTAATTTTTCAGGATTTAGTCGGAAATATGGCTTGTTGCCATTCATCGGAAAGCTCTCGACTAAATCCTGAAAAATTACTCATAATTCTGCTGTGGTTAAGTAGTCAATTACTTTGGGCATTACTGTGTTTTATTTATTTTAAATTTTTTGTGGGGGGGGGCTCTGCCCCGGGATGGTTTGAAGGTCGGACTGAATGGTCTTCCTCTTCACCCCTCCTTACCCCTCATATTATAGCCTTTGTTACAAAGATTAACAAAACAAAAACAAGAAACAATACGTTTTTGACATAAAATGTTGAAATGGTCTCTTCTTCCTTCTCTAGTTCGCGTGTGTCTCAGCTGATGAAGGTGGTGACTTGTCTCCTTCAGCTAGGTTTTATAATGCTAGTTCTTGAATGGTTTTCGGTGATTGCATAACCAGTTCTACTCTCCGTACATTATCTCTGATTCTGAGTTTGCTGATGTTGTTCAAGGCAGTTCTCTCTCGCTCTCTCTCTCTCTCTCTCTCTCTTCGTGGGATGATGCTTAAGCATGTAGCATGTTGCCAAAAGACACTCCTCTATAACAGGACTTGTGGGTTGGCAATTTCTTCTTTAACCGAATATCGTTCGATTGCTCTCGTTCCCTGAGGGGGAAATCAGTGTCCATTCTTGGTCGCATGTCGTCATTATTAGACGCATAATTTGACAGACCTGTCTCGGTCGATACAAGGTTTCCATGACGCATGATCTGCCGGTCGCCCGAGTGGGCTACTAGACACCACACAATCTTCTATAGACAATACAACTGAAGTGTCGTCAAGGTAGACAGCACATATAAGACAGCAATCCTTATATAATTATTGAATATATGGGTTTATAATGACGTCTTATCATTCCGCATGACGCAGATGTCGTAATACCGGTCTAGACACCACACAACATTCTCAAGATAACGTTTTATTCAGAAATTTCCAAATGCACCCCTACTTGAATCAGGTTTGTATAAATCTCATTGCACCCCCTCCCCTTCGGAACTTGTGCCCCCCAATCGGAACTTGCACCCCCCCCCCGGATCTTTCTAACTGGTATACACCTTAAGCTTCACCACCCCTAAGGATGGACGTCCATTTCAGACCAAACTTTTTAAGTAGAACAATATGCTATATATACTGTTGGTCTAAAAACAACAAATTCCCCACTATTTACTGGCTGGAAATTCAAAAATTGAGAACAATTTCAACCTGTATGTGCTCTTAATTAACATGCCCAATTAATGTTATGTCAGGCATGAAATTTCCAACTGTTGAACATTTTGACCAAAGTTGGGAAGGGGGTCCCTGGGCGGCATGGAAAACATCACCCCGTGAAACATCTCTGAATCATTAGTCCACAGTTTGTTTTATTGATCATTATTTTATCTGGATTTTAACTCTTTCATGACGGGATTAAAATCCAGATAAAATAATAACCAATAAAACAAACTTTGGACTGATGAGGCAGCGATTCTCGCGGGGCGATGTTTTCCATGCCATCCATGTTTACATGACATGGTTTTCTGAATAAAAGGTTATTACACGACTACTAAGTATACACGGACCCCCTTCACAACTTTGGTCAAAATGTTCAACGGTTGGAAATTTCATGCATGACATAACATTAAAGACCATGTGCCAGTGCATACTCTTATATATGCTAGTCCCCCATAGGGAGACTCGCATATATAGCTATAAGAGAATGCACTGTCTTAAAAAGATCAAGGTAAATATTGTTAATGTGTTAGGCCAATGCATTCTGTTATATATGCGAGTTACTCGCATATATAAGATAATGCATTGGCACAGGGTTTTTAGAAACATTTCAAGACGCTCCATTCATGAAAGGGTTAATGGTGGTATGCGTCCAACCGCAGATGTTCCTATACTGAACTGTGAAAATAAAAGCTTTCTTTGATAAACTACTCATTGACGAGTCGAAAATTTTGCAAAATATACCATCGCGCCAATTAAACCCTCGTATAGGGTGAGGGTTTACTGAAGTGAATTCACGCAACCAAACATGCCAGCTGATCTTACAGGTAGCGGGTACTGCTTTTGGGTTTTGGAGTTCTTCTTGTAAATCATTTTTGAAAACGTACGATGCACTTACATATGCCAATATGAGAAAGGTACACATAAACATCCAAATTCTCCAGCTACAACAGAGTGTATACAAAGTGTGACCAGGGACGTGTTGAAACCGAAATGCATGTTGTTATTATGTGTAGTACATACTCTGATCTAAAAAGACAAGACTATATTTCCAGATATCGAAGAAAATAAATGTGTATTTTCGAAAATGAGCTGTAGTGAAACATTTCAATTGATTATGAGCAATGATGATGCAAATATTATAAATACCGTATATATATATGCAACATGATCCGGTTGTTGTTGCTGTTGTTGTTGTTGACGCTCAAATACACACTGTCCTAGTACATGTACATGAGGCCAACAAAAACCACTTATACGCCCAATGTTACGGTTGGTGCGAACAAGGCGCCCTTACTACTATTATCTCATTGACAGGCAAGAAGTTCTTCTCGCTGTGCAGATTATTACAAATCGTGAGCTTGAAAGGATTAAATCTGTTTCATGGAGTACGATTAGAGCGCAAAATGTGAAATCGTGAGTTGAATCATGAGTAGAAAAGTGTTTTCAACGATGAACCTTGCGAACGACATATAATATTCTTCGATTTCTCTCCACGGCATGAGTGTACGCATGCGTAATGAGCCAAAAATAACCCAAGGATTCTCCTTAACACGATAATTCAATTGAAAGCACTGAAAGTTTTAAAGGACTCTCGAGTGTTTTCTCCCATCTCAGGTTATCTACTGTTATGTACGATGTTTCTGTAATGAGTTATGACTCGTCACTGTTGCGTCTGAGACTAGATGTTTATTGCTGCTTCCCGGTTTATGTGGAATAAGTAATTTAGATGTTATCTTTGGAATGCGTTGGCTACACTAAGACAATATCGCTTATTAACTCGTTACCTGAGGCCGTTTAACCACTCTTGTATTGGAGTCTCAAATTAATGAAATTGCAACAATTGTCACACATATTTATCAAAGGTTGTTTGTCCCTTTCATGGCAGGAGCTTTAGCATAATGTATCTGTTTATACAGCGGTGAAAGTATCACACGCACGTGTTTATACAAAAGTAAAGGGATTATATGGGTACATAACACCAAATCCGGCCATCTCATTTTTGTCAAAATTTATATGTTCTTCGCATCGTTCTATAAAGTAGAGAACATGAGTGTATTTTGCACTCATCCATGGCTCATATTTATTCATTTGTTGCATACATTCTGTTGGGTATAATATGAGATGGTCCCATAAATGGCAAACATTAGTGTTCAGTATCCCTTGCGGGTGACAGGAATGACTATGTCACCCCTGACAATATACATATATATTTAGTCTACTATATCTATTTGTATTTGTAATTTTCCTGTGTGTATTGTGAATGGCATTATCCTATCCTATCCTATCATTTTAATGTCCATGTATGAACACCATTCAATAAATGTCTACAAGCCAGAACACAGCGGATATAAGTCAGTTATACCTCGTGTTCTCTTACAACAAGTGAGTAACAAACATAAATATAATTTAAAGTTAAAAGGAAATAATCCGAAAGTAAAAAAGTGAAAGATAAATTAAAAAGATATACAAAATTTAGAAAATATATAAAAAATAAAATAATAATATTTATAAACCGGTTCACACCCCTCGGCTAATCAAATTGCTCCAATTCATGAACAATATTTCTTGTATGAATCTGTATTTCAACGGGGCCAAAATACAGACTGGTGAATTCCGGTGATATTTCATCACACAAACTTTATGCAATGTGGAATAGTTTCACGTCCGAGTCCGAACACAACCGGCACATTGTCTCCTGTGTTCTGAACGATAATTCCATTATGGCAACAAGGTGAAAAATAACCTAAACAGCTGAAACAGTTTATTGTCACAAGGAATATATTTTTTTCATCAAGAAACACGTTATCAGTATAAAGCGTTCTCAAATTCGGACACAAAATGGTTTATCAATGCTGATATATAATGTAGACGCATGCAAGTGAGCCGATGGTCAACGGACATTTTACTGATTATTCAACAGGAGTAGCGAACACCACAATCCATTCAATTGACTTTTGTTTAGGTAATCATCGAATATAATGTGACTCAATTGTGTTTAATAAATTTTTAATTTAATTTGAATGAGGTCCGTATGAGCCGGAGCTCCGTAAAAGCCAGGGTCCGTAACAGCCGGGGTCCGTATAAGCCAGGTCCGTATGAGCCGGAGGTCCGTAAAAGCCAGGGTCCGTAAGAGCCAGGGTCCGTAAGAGCCAGGGTCCGTATCAGCCGCATACCCTTTAGCATTAGCTGATGCACAGGGGATTCTGATGAAATTTGATCGCGAGTGAGTCTATGCTCAATATAGGTCCGATATTTAAAACCTTGTACTCATGGTGGTGTTGTCGCACCAGGGGACCTGTGTGGTGGAGTCAATTGGGCTTCTTTTTTGCGAGCATACCAGGTGTGTGTCAGTATAGGGGTTAACTAATGTACATATAAATTTGCAAAGATCCAGGTCTGTGTTCCAGCACCCCGACTTTCGATTAAATTGTTGCGACTAAGCCGACATTTTATTTGTACCCACCTATCCCATTGTGAAGCTTATTCTTTCTTGTGTGTGTTCGATCTAATATAACATATATGTTAGAAAAATAAATAATGTTTGACATTCCACAGGTTGGCATAGCGCCTGAGTACTAACATATCAGTTTCACGTACTTGAACAAGTCCATATTATGTCTTAAACATTTCCTGTTTCGGTTTATTTGCGTAAACAGGTAATGATATATACCGCCATTAGCTCGCCATCAAGACGTATCGAACATGGTGTGTCCCCCCCCCCCCCATGAATCATAAATACAAAAGAGGGGTGAATCCTGCGTACTGCATGAATGTTTAAGAAAATAGAGAATACAAGTCATGGTTATTTCACACTAATATGATACGTTTCACTCATTTGCTGAAGTAATGTCCATAACAACTCATTAAGTTGTATATATGGGACTGAATTTTACGTCAAAATATATCATTTTGGCTAAGAAATAATAAAAATTTGAACAATTATGTTTTATAGAAGCTGCGTACCAGTCCTATTGTTGAATCCTGAATACTATACATGTATCAAATGGGCATATTAATCCCGAGTATACCAGTTAAAGGGGTACTGTACACTGAATCCGGCCATTTTGGGACCATCTACTTTGATACTCAACAGAATATATGCAACATATGAAAGAATTTGATCCATGGATTTGTGAAGAATACATTCATGTTATGTATGAACGATGCAAACAAGATGATAATTATATATAATGAAAATGAGTTTATGACTCGAGTCATCAACTTATTTGCATTATAATTACCATGTTGTTTGCATCGTCGTTCATAGAGAACATGAGTGTATTTTGCACTGGTCCATGGCTCAAATTCATTCATTTGTTGCATTATTATGTTGAGTATATCAAAGGAGATGGCCCCATAAATGGCCGGATTCAGTGTACAGTTCCCCTTTATCAGAGGGATATGAATCATCAGAAAAGAGGAGTGACACCGCAAACAGACAGTTTGGACATTTGCATAATAGTCAGGCCTGTAAGTGGTGTTGTCTGTCGTTTGCAGAATGGGGTCCAAATGATGAATTTATTGATGCTATCACTACGGGTTAGCGTCACCAAATTCACCCTGTGCTAGCCTCATTCTGCTTAGGCCACAACTGCTAGGGGGACCTAGGATCAGATTGAATTTCTCCCCAGTTGGAGTTGGTGTTGTTCACCCATCAGTCACCTCGATTATGAATGCTATCTTCTGCAAATTAGGGGATATAGAAACTTCCCAGAAGGGAAAAAGTAACTAAAAACAATTTTAATTTGAGACTATAGATACTTCCCAGAAGATGAGGCCTAAGCAGAATGATGTCACAGAGGGTGATTTTGGTGATGCTCGCTCGCTAAATTCACCATCTGGGGGGGGGCCTCATTCTGCAAATGATAGACACACTATTTGCTGGCCTGATACGTATGTGTCCACCAAGACGAGTAGCAAATATATTTATTATCACGTTGTGTCAAACACCCGTAGCCGCACACTGGTGCCTATATTTATAATTCATATAATTTCTCACTCTTAATTTCATCTTGGTCCCCAGGTAATGCAGGCAATATTATGCTAGTTGATCCATGGCGACCTGACACGCAATTCATATTCACTAAATTCTGTCTTCGAACCACTTGAACCAAGCCTGGAAATTTCCAATACAACATTTTGCTCGGGAAGAGATTTTTGATGAGTGAAATTGTTGCCCCCTCAAAATTAATCCATTTATATTGTTATCTCTCGTGCTATTAATGAACATTTTAAGTACCAATATAGCCAAGACTGGTGTGGATATTTCTCCTTTACGATTCTCTCCCGAATTTCTATATATGAATGAGGACGATAAATTCATATTTGATGCACCCCTCAAAATCAATTTATATGTTTATCTCTCCCTGTTATTAATGACCACTTTAAATCTCACTAAAGACAAGACTGCATTGTGTGGATATTTCTCCTTTACGATTCTCTCCCGAATTTCAATTATGATATGAATGAGGACGATGAATTCATATTTCTTATGAAAAACGAAAACAAAGATGTTTGTACTACAGTCTGTAACATGGTCCGGACATTATTTTAAGAGAGAGCGTAAAACAATTACTTGTATTATTTATTATGTCTTACAATTTCATATATAATTTGTATATTTCGCGTTATCTTGTATGGTATCCCCCCCCCCCCCCCCCCCCCCCAGGGTGTAAATTGTCAATAAATTATCTATTATCTATAACGGCTGCTACTCTGCTCTTGTCTTCATATGCGAATTTTGTTTTAAATGCCACCCAAAATGAAATACACTGTTCTCAATAATGGATAATCGCAATTTCAATACATTATGATATGACACCAAAAACGGCGTTTGTAAATAGCTCAATTACACTGAATAAGTGCACGGATATCTAAATTATCTATAGGGTGAAAAAAGATGGCATATCATTGTTCATGCAGCAAACGACCCGCTTAATCGCTGATTGGTTGAAAATATCTTCTAATAATTATTTGATTGACAGCTGTGGAAAGATCGAAATCGGTCCATCGTGTTATTCATAATTACTATGATGAATATAGTCCATCACACCTTCCACCTAAACATTGTTGTGTCCGCTTCCATGCCAAGGAAACACTGTGGTTAGAGACCTGAGAATATGGTGCCGGGAATTTGCAGAATTTTCTTAGGCATCATTTATTGTCAAATGAACAAGTTTCTATTTTTTCATTAGAAACTTCTTCACAAAGATGTTTTTTCTTCTTTAGATTAGTTTCTCTTCATCACCAAATTGGCAGACGACACATAATCGAGGTGTCAAATTTGTGCACATCACAATATTCACCATCTGGGAAATTAAATATCAGTCTAGGTCTCCCGTAGCAGATGATGGCATGTAGAATGAGTTCCCAGGGGATGAATTTGGTGACGCTAGCCAACTGTGCCGGTAGCGTCACTAAATTCACCCTCTGTGGACCTCATTCTGCAAATGTCTGGCACCATATTCTCAGGCCTGGTGGTTAGACATCGACGTATCCTAAATTATGAACGGAGTAGATTGATCGATTGCATCCCCACACGTTTAAGCTCCATATTGCATTACGTCTGAAGGCCCCACTCCGTTGATTGACTCGTATTCACCTTCGCCCGGTTCCTGGCAATGATTGCATGCTCATTTCATTGATCCAAGTCACACACGTTTCAATTACACATCCAATCAATAATTGCGTTTCAAATTGAATATGGCGACCCCGGCTTGACTCCTCCAATTGGATGTCTTTTAGTTATATAATTTGCAAAAACCAGTTTAGATAGTCGGTTAAGTGAGTTGTACGACCGATGCCGATATATTTGATTCGACGTTAATTATGGGTGGTACAGAAGGCCATCATTCTGAGATAGGTCGATGGATGGTATAATTTCATCGTATTAACGGCCGTTGTGTCTGCGAATCCCATATTCCTTGGATCAGACACATTAGATTAGTTCAATGAATATTTGATGTGGGCCATTTCTCGTAAAATCTAGTAATTTCGTGATGTGGCAGACTTCTTTTGTGATTTCAGAATAGGAGTCTGACGTCCGCACACCATGTGTATAACAAACATCATGTTTTTTTTACTTTAAACATATTTGAAAGTATCTATATAGAAAGATATATTTACATAGGGATCGTGGCACAAGTTACAGAACTTACAGTTGCCCCTCTCTTGATACAAGCATAGCACATTCATAAAATACATAGCAGATATAGCACATAGCACATATATAAATTACATAGCAGATACATGTGTAGCACAAAGTGTTTATAAAGAGCATGCAGTGCAGAGAGTGTGTGCGTGCGGCATGTGATGCGGATGTCGGGTTTTCATCTGTATTACAAACTCGGTTGTGTAATGTTTTGTTGCCAGTGAAATATATATTTTGTCAAGTTGGGGGAAACGCAACACGATCTATAAAGCGATACAACCGACCGTGAATTCTGGGGATTAGAGCGATTATAATGTGGTTCTAAAAGAGGTACTGCACATCCGACCATTTATGGGAACATCTCCTACTATATGAATCGGTTCATTAAATCATTTTCATTATAATTACTATGTGTTTTACATCGGTCATAGAGCACATGAGTGTATTTTGCACTCATCCGTGGATCAAATTCATTCATTCGTTGCGTATATGCTGTTGAGTGTAATTTAAGAGATGGTCCCATAAAATTTAGTGTATAGTCCCCTTTTAAAATATCCAATGCAATTCGATACCACTTACTGCTACGTTTCACGGTGTTTGAAGTATCTAATGTCGGCCAAAAGGTCACAATAAAGAGCGTTTCTGTTTTCGATGTCCAATGGCACAAAATGTTAACTCTTTCTATACTAAATAGATTCTCCCACATAAAAGTAAATATTGGAATGGTATAATATTCACTTGGAGGGGATGTTCAGAAAAATGAGAAGACAGTATGATGAAAAAATAAAACAAGTGCCGAAGTATTCATATCATTTGGTGAGAAATGTTCAGATTTATGGTCGTTTGTTGAACTTATAACTACTCATCAATGAGTATTTGGTGTAGAAAGGGTTGAAGCACATTCTCTTATAACCGTGGGTGTTCAGAACTTAGACATATTACGTACTTATTTAACTACATCAAAGTTATGTTTTACGACTCAGTCACTACACTGCCAAAATGGATTTTCTTATTTTGAGAAGAAGAAAAACTTAAAATAAGAAATAATATCTTGGGAGTTTACCTAGACATTTTTCTTATATTTAGAAAACAAATTCTTATAGAAATTTAAATTCTGATTATGAGAACATTTTTCTTAATATTTTTTTCTAATATTTTCTTAATATAAGAAATAATTTCTTAATTCCTAGAAAGTTTGGGGATTACAGCGATTATAAGATGGTTCTTAAAAGCGTAGTGTACACTAAATCCGACCATAGTATTTTCTTACTATAACAAATTTATAGCAATATCTAGAAAAGATAATAAATGTTTACTTAAATAAAGACGTGGTGTAGCGTTCTCAATGGTGGGTGAATTTTTGGCTCTAAGTCCATTGTGTTAGATGATCTCAGAATGGGTTAACCCTTCCATACCTGCAGCTTCCTGACAGTTTGTGAAAATTATGTGCAAATGCATTCTCGTATAGCTATGCGAGTCTCCCATGGGAAGCCTCGCATATATAAGAGAATACATTGGCCCAAAAATATTTACCTTGACATTGTAAGCTAGTGCATTCGCTTATATATGCGAGGCTCCCTGTGGCAGACTCACATATTGAAGATAATGAATTGACACAAGGTTTTCGCAAAATCTCAGGACGCCCCAGTTGGTTGATGGCTTCGTGGTGGAGTGGAGAATCCCCACAGTTGCCAGTGACATTTGATATTAACGCTATCGTACGTGCGTTCACTGGTGTGATAACGTCCCAACCAGTTATACTGTTTTCCCATGGAGAGCCGCCAGAATTATGTGCTGGCATGTCCAGGCGTCAGTCTATCGTCTGCCACAAACTGGAAATCGATATCAACCAAGCAGACGTATGAAAAGATGTGGAACTAGTTTTCTGTGAATCAATTGGCGCTGTTCATAACCACTGCCCTTTGAAGTACCATCGTGAGGAACTTAGTATTGTTGTTGTTCTAATTGAGCTATTGTGCAGTGAGCAGCCATAACACTCATTGTATGACGCGCATTTGAATCGCTGAATGTTTACCCTTTATTTACTAAATGGATTCTCGCATTAGTTATAAAAAACATTCGTTGGAATGGTCGATTGTTCATATGGGGGTATATCAGACATACCAGCAGACGACGGATGGACAAACTTATAATCTATTCTGGAAACAAATAGTTAAGCCGTCGTTGAACTATGAGTATTCAGCATTATCATGAAGGATCTGTCATAACACTTGACAAATCGACCATTCGAATTGGGGTTATATATTACAAAAACGCGATATTGGCATCTGACTAACTGCCGCTGTATAGAAATTCTGCACCAAATTTGTTAGCCTTGTTATCAAGACAAGAGTAGACCAATCTCTGTCCACAACAGCTTGATATATCGGTTGTATTGATGCTGTTTGGACCAAGTTCCATCCAAATTTACTCTCAATAACGGACTATATGCCCAGAATCGTATGCGGGACTTATCTTGCTTGTATGTCAAAGTCAAATGTATGTTAAATGGGAGCTTTGCGTATATGCGCATTGAGGGAAGCCTTTCCAAAGCATGATGATACCAAACGTGCATATACCAAAGGTTCGTTAAATGTCAAAGAAACAAGATTTATAAGTAAACAAATCCTTGTTTTCCTGAGAATTTCGATTTGTCGCGCTATCAGAAAATGCATGTAAACAATACATCAAACGATCGTATCATCACTATACCTTTTTATATCACGGTAAATGATATATCATTTCGCAGACAGATTAATCGCGGACATGTCAGATGAGTATTCATATTCAGGGGGTCACGTGATTGACCGGGCTCCAAGTTTACATGTAGTACGTCTTTTGAATGAAAGTCCGTTATAGAAGAGGAACAGGGCGGGACTCGGTCCAAAACAGCATCATCCCAACCGATATCACAAGCTGTGCTGGACCGAGAAGACTTGGTCTAGGCGAATGTTTTCATTTTTGTTTTCTAATACCCATCTTTCCAAATTGTTTTTGTGGAAAATGAGACTCGCTGCCCCTCACAAAGATAGATCACACACCATAATATGTGACTCCAATACGCCTTGCCACTGGCCATATTGGATCCCTCCACCCGTTCCGCTTTTAGTGCTACAGGTCAAAATTCTTGAGTAGCATTCCATATATGGAGCTTTTGAATATTCACGAATTCCATATATTGAATGCTACACCAGACCTGTAGCACTAAAACAACAGAACGGAGCTGGATGGATCAAACATGGCCGCGAATCAATGACAAGGCGTATTCACCCAAGAGTTGCGAATCGCAGAGCAGGACCAACATATATATATATATATATATATTCATGACTACATACATGTAAATATGGGTTTTACCTGAATATCAACACGTCGTCACACATTCCAACAGATAACAAGACCTGTAAATAACTTACGACCTGGCGATGCACATGCATGGGTGTGTATTGGTTTATGATAGCCATCGCATATACATGCCTGAGTTTAGTGTACCTGTCATTTACAGAATGGGGTCCCCAGAGGGTGAATTTAGTGATGCTATCCCGCATAGCGGGCTAGCATCACTAAATTCACCCTCTGGGGACCTCATTCTGCTTAGGCCTCATCTTCTCTGGAAAATTCCTTTATTATCAAATTTCTATAGAAACTTCTTCACATAGAATCTATTTCTTTTTTAGTTTTAGTTTCTCTATATCCCCAAATTGGCCGATGACACACTGCATAATCGAAGTTCCCCAATGGGTGTACATCACAATATTCACCATTTGGGAACTTCAATTTGAGTCTATATCTCCCATAGAATATGAGGTCTCCAGAGGGTGAATTTGGTGATGCTAGCCCGCTATGCGGGATAGCGTCACTAAATTCACCCTCTGGGGACCTCATTCTGCAAATGACAGGCACACTAAACTCAGGTTTGATATCGCATGCTCATTTCGGCCAATTTGGCCGGTTACTTCATGTGACTTTTTCATCTGACGTGTGTGTCGGATAATTGATCTGGAGGATTTATGTAAATGTTAGCCCAAACTACATTTCCAAGTAACGATGGTTTTGTTGTTTATTTTGAGGAATAATACCGCGTCAGATGAATTCAGCCCAAATATGTTAACAGTTGTCGTGTCAAACATTCGGCAGTAGGTTAGCGTTATTTAGTATTTGTAGATGTCCTTTAACATGGGGAAAATAGACTAACTGCGCTTGAACGAGCATGTGAATTTGTCGTTTTTAATGTACAGCAACTTGATAATCAATAACAGAGGCATTCTCTGTCAAATAAGGTCGCTCTATTTACGGTATTAATTGCGGAACTTTCTAAAGTAAACTACGCGTAAACGGATACATACGGTAAATTCTAGAATGTGCCGGGATCGGCCTAATCGCCCCAGGGCCAACTCGCCCAGTCGACGTGTGTCAATTCGGTACCTACTATAACATGTACCCGAGTCCGATACGGAATAAAAGATGTATACGGGTGTTATATAGCGTTTGGTCCGTTGTTTCTCAATGAATATTATTGAAATTTGGTGTATATGTCCGGGCTGGGACATGGAATACAACTACGTTTGAATTGTTTTTAAATTTACAAATTTGTTGATTTTATTCAATTTGTTTTCGTTCTGAAAACACACTATAAAGTGTATATAATATAATAACGAACACGAGACATACATAATTTATAAACTGTTAACAAAAGATATCAAATTCAATACATGACAAAGATGACTCAGTGGAGTTTATAAAGTGAACATAAAAACATTGAGGTAAGGATCTTTTTAAGGAATGCAACTTTATTTAATGATAATAAACACATAAATTAAAATAACAAACATGAGACATACATGATTTATAAACTGTTAACAAAAGATATCAAACTCAATACATGACAAAGATGACTCAGTGAAGTTTATAAAGTGAACATAAAAATATTAAGGTAAGAATCTTTTTAAGCATTACTAAACCGTTTAGCACAGACCACAGTCCACTTCACTCATCCGATCATCACCGAACTTCATATTTATCTTGATATTGATCTATCAGATGAGAGCTATCAAATATTTTTTTAATTTCATAGGAAAAAATGGTCGCCAGCGGCCATATTGCATTTACGTTATATTTTATCGCGTCATGTCGATATCTAGTATTACTTAGAAATTTCACCTTTCCAGATTCATAATTGCTCCATTGACTGTAACAGATGAAATTATTCCCCTCTTCGGATAGAGTGTCACTGAAACTTTATTTTGTCAGACTGTCTGTATAATCACTGATTATATATGGCAATAATCTGTAATAAGATGTAGCACTATTTTATTTTATATTTACATGCAGTGCTGTTTTTATACATCAATTCTAATCCCCCTAGATCATCATGTGATCGATCATACATCGCGCGAGGACCTGGTTGAATTAAGGGGGTTTTATGGATCACTTCTGTCCTCAAGCTAGATTATACTTATGACATTTAATGGCATGTTTCTAACGTGGAGGGTTAGATATGCTTGAGAAACCACCACTCTTTAATTCACACCAAGTTCTCAGCTGTCATGTTCGGATATTAGAACCCATAGCCATGATATATGGTTTATTTTGTGTATACTAGTAATATAGTTATTTTCAGTACCTTTATATACCAGTACTGTGTATAACAATGCATATAAATTAATCCATGTATACATGTATATTGATTCAACGGATTCAGTGGTTTTGTCCATCAGTCTATCAAATTTGCGGGGAAAACATGGCCACAAGCAGTACACCCTGCTAAATTTCGAATTTGAATCAATTGGCGCACCCTGCAGCCAGCTTTTATTGGAGAACTTTTTCTTATGTGGATATTTTGGGTCACCGCTAGATGTGAGCCATATTTTGTTCTCAAACTGTCCTTGTGAAGACATCACTGCCAGCGGTGATCTTCAATTTTACTATTTTTATGGCTAAATAATTTGGTTGATCCTACAGACGAGACCCCTTGTCCGATCGTCATCAGATTCCACAATTATCTTCTGGATAACCAGGGTGAGAGTAATCTAATTTTCCCGAATTTCGTTAAAAAACATTACCACAGGCAGCAATTTGGTATCTTACTCTTTGATCCTCTTTTGCATGACTGAATTGTTTAGCAACTGTGCAGACATATCCCTCATCTGGTTTTTATATACATGTATATCTCTTCATGCGGATAGCCAGTATTACGTAGGTACTTCAACTTTCTGCATTCCTGTCATCATTTGAAATATAAAAATTTACCTGATACATGCACCCTTCAAAATTTGTTTCGTCGTATCTATTTTAATGACCCGTATGGTAATATTGATACAGATATATTTGTCAAACATTTCTTTGTACAATATACAGGTATTTAGTTTGTAACTAAATCTAGAAATATATAATAGTAGCTCGTGGACCCCACTTCGTCCGGGATGTTCCCCTCTGATTTTCTGAGAAATGCGCGATTTAACCTTGAATTGACTATTTTAAAGGTGAAGGTCATGTCGGGGTCACGATTTGACCCGTCCAAAACACTCCCCGGACAAAAGTCACGACAAAAGTACCCGTCGAAATCCGCCCGGCTTTATACCCGATTTGACCTTGAATTGACAATTTTGAATGTCAAGATCAGGTCAGGGTCATGATTTGACCCACCCGAAACACTCCTGGGACAAAAGTAACAGTAGGTATCAAATTTCGTTGAAATACTTCCGTTTTACCAGATTTGACCTTGAATTGATCTTTTTGAATGTCAAAGTCAGGTCGGGATCAAGATTTGACCCGTCCAAAATACTCCCTGGAAATAATTTCCCCTAGGTATCAAATTTCGTCAAATCTGTCCCGCAGTTTTCCCGGCCATAGCTAACAGACAAACAGACAGACAAATGTCCAAAATATATATTAAACTAGCTGATGTACTCGACTTCGTTCGGGCTAGTTAGGGATTTTGTTTGTGATCGCCTCCATCTGGACAGTACCCAGTATATACAGCGTCTGACCAAACTATTGTTCAATTGGTCCAGAAACATGCCTATATCAGCACGTTCGAGAACATGGTCCCACGTGAAATTGGACCCGTCCATATTGCTCCCGGGATCGAAGTAGTCCTACACACAAATTTTTAGTCGGATCGGTCAAGGTCCAGAAACATGCCTATGAGCGAGGTCAAGTTGACACGTTAAATACCAAATTCGAGCAGTGTTAGAGTCTATAACACATACACACATGCATTCACGCATACACACATACATACATACATACAGACAGGTGTTTCAAAATGTATAATCGATAGCTACAACAATTCTATGGTAGATAGTTCACGGCCGACCTGATGCATGCATCTTAGTTTTCTTGTACACAAATGTATCATGTCAGACTGGAATGAGATAATGAGCTAACGATGATGGAATCAATCGATAGATTGTCAGAGCGTATTCGTGGAAATTCGATCTGTTACAGACATCCGTGATGAATACCATGGATTGTGGGTGTTTTTACACAGTGACGTTGTGACCGTGCAGGGACAGCCCCCCCCCCCCCCTCCAACTTTGGTCAAAATGTTCGGCTGTTGGAAATTTCGTGCCTGACACATTAGTTGTCCGAAATGGCAATCATATTGAAAGCTTGATGTACCAGTTAGAGAGTTCCAACTGAAAGGGCGGGGTGGAAACGGAATTTGAGTTTGGTCTGGTTTAAGGGCCCATTTAATTTTCGGGTCGCCCGATTATTTTTTCATAGTGCCTTGATATACGATTTTATTTACAATCTATGACATAAAATATGATTAAAATACCATAATGCATCACCATTTGGAATGTCTGTGTCTCAGAAAGTGCCCATAGAATAATAGAAAATAGCTTAAATCATAGAAACATTTCCCCCGTTTCGCTCCCAGAATGCAACAGAATTCAAACTATATATATGTAAGATTTATAGTTATTCAACAAAACAACATGTTCACAGTTTATTATATCGGATAAGTTGATAATACAATGTTTTGGAGCCTCCTCTTTCAAATGGTATATAATACGGCATATATTTTATATAATGTGATATGGGGTTTCGAAAATTAAGTGGGCGTTTAAGGGGTGGGTGCAGTTGGAAATTTCAAAGTGGACACCCCCAATGGAGACCCTCTGGGCACGTACCTGTGACCGGGGTTTCACGAGCACGAGACCAGCTTCTACAAAACACTTCCAGATGGTACATCTCAGCTATTCAAGTTCAGGGGCTGGGTGTCTTAGTCGGTAAGGGGATCTGCTCCAGACCGACTCGCTCTCCAGCGCTGGCGATATGGGTTCAATTCATCGCTGACTTTGTATACCATACCACTATCTGGGGGAGTTGCCATGCAGTTACTCGCCGATTGTCGGTGGTTTCGCCGGGAACATTGGGTAATTCTTTCAGCCAATGAAATAACAGCTCGATTTACCTTTGTGCTCGGGCTTTCCTTCCACCTGGCAACGTCGTAATATAGCCCTGGTTGATGAAAGCGACGTTAAATTACCCAAAGAAATAAATAAACACACCATAGCTATTCCAATCCATCGCTCAGTTTTACATCATCAATATCCGCTATCTATAGCTTCGACCACACACTTTATGTAACCTCTGCAGATGGTGCTGTATGGTGTACGTACCTTCAGGATGTTTGTACCAGATACTGACAAATACTACAGCTTTTATAGCACAAACATTACACAAATTCAGTCTAATACATCTTGATGTATTTAAGTTATGGATACTACTTAAGCAATTGTGTGAACTGTGATATTAGTGTAAAATTAATAATTATGAATTGCATATTTTTTTAACTGGTACGCAGGATTCACCCCTCTTTGTTAACTGGTATTCAGGATTCACCCCTCTTTGTTAACTGGTATTCAGGATTCGCGGATGTATAGGTGTGATACCCTCAAGATAGAACCTTTCATTTCGAAGTTTGTGAAAGGTATATAAAGTCCGTATATAAACTTTCGATAAATCTAGGGCATTGTTGTATAAAGTGAGTTTCATCTTCTATTTCCGCCATATTTCATTGTGTACATGCATAAGCGCAACAGGCGCGGTGTTGGCTCCGTATACACAACAAAACTTGGATAACTTACATTAATGCCCTAAGTAATCGACTTCTTAACCACAGCAGAGTTATGGGTAATTTTTCAGGATTTAGTCGGAAATATGGCTTGTTGCTATTCACCGGAAAGCTCTCTGTGAGACCTTTCCGATGAATTTCAACAATCCATATTCCACTGACATTTTTGTGTTATATTTGTTTGTAACTAGGTTACTTAAATATAACTCTCCGATAGTGGAGGCAATAAAGGATATATATATGAAACTTGTATCGTATAAAACAATGCGGTGCATCAGAAACTGTTGTCTGTGGAACGTGTCATTCACATGCCAATGCAATAGGATATAATACCATGGTATAAGTAAAGAAAATAGTCCGGCGCAAATCTGAAAATTATTTGGGAAACTCATTATTTATGGACCGATTTGAACAGGATTCTGGTATTATGTGATGAATACGTGTTGTCGGCGACAAATTTTTTATTGAACTCGTATTTTCTCCAATTTACAAGAATCTTGTAAATTACCATACTCGTATTTAAATTCGCACAGTACTATTTTTCGCTCAGTTTTGAATTCGCGCATTTTAAATCCGCGCACCTAGCTGCGCGAATTCAAAACTGACAAAAATATTTTCGTAATATTTCTGTGATATTTTCGTATATTTTGAAGCTGATGACAGTTTCGGTTCTTAGTCAATGCTGGATGTAGTATATGTGTATATTAAACACCATCCGGGTGGATTTACATCGTTTAGATAATAAACTAGTAATTTTGTGGCGACCTGAACTATTAGTATTTCTTATACAAGCATTGCAACAATGTCTATGTTACCACTATTTGTAGCTTGGCAATGTGAGCAATGGTCTTGATAGCGGTTGGCGAATGTAAATATATGAATACATGTATATGCGTAATTGTCTATTCAGCCGTTCATAATATATGTAAACTCTGCAACATAGCCCTCTTGTATTTCCTATGGACTGTGGTTTAGATTAAACTAGGCAGTCGTACTATTTTTCGCTCAGTTTTAAATTCGCGCAGCGATGGGTGCGCTAAAAATAGTACTGCTCGAATTTAAATACGAGTAAGGTATGTTATTTGAACAGCGTCGATAACATGAGAGAGGTTAGCGACGCTATGAGAGCTCGGTGCATCACACACATAAGCATAAGGATGGTGCGAGCGATAACTGTAAGCACGAAGCTTGATTTGAGTGAACAGTCTTTGTTTATAAAGCAAGATAATCCCTTATCATAAAACAATCCCTCTATGCATATTGTAGATATCACACACTTACTATATGTGTGTAGCTGTATAATTGTGTTTCTTTATTAGCATAAGCTGATCCGAGAAAGCGCCATTCGATGCCGTTTTATCAGGATTGAACCAACCCGTCACCCATTATACCAGGACTTGCTTATCCTGCCCATGTAGTTCCCCATACGACGGCTAATTTCGGTGCTTTAATTGAGTTTATTTTGCAGTACGTATCAGTAGATGTGTCACATTTATCACCAATCATTCATCCTGAATATATTGCTTCTTGTTTGTATGTTTTCCTACGGCTGTTATTATAAATCTAGATGTGTAATACGACCTTGCCTGAACAAGCATATAAGGCTCGTCCTGACTGGTCGGTAGCCTGTGTTCCATACGAGAGCGCATTAGGCCCATCCTAAACAACACCGCACTCCCAAATATACAAATACACAACTCGTTATAACGACTTGCAAGTCGTTATAATGACTTCCGACAACTCGTTATAATGACTTGCACGTCGTTATAACTACTTATAACTCGTTGTAACGACTTGCAAGTCGTTATAAATACTTCCAAAAACTCGTTATAACGACTTGCAAGTCGATATATAACGAATAACAACTCGTTATAACGACTTTCAGGTTATAACGACTTGCAGGTCGTTATAACAAGTTGTCGGAAGTCGTTAAAAAACAAACTTGTTTTATATCTACAAGTCGTTATAACGACTTCCAACAAATCGTTATAATGACATGCTAGTCGTTATAACGAATTGTGTATTTGTATATACTTGGGGGTGCGGTGGTGTTTGGGGTGGCCATAACGTGCTTTCGTTGTTCCCACAATTGCGTCGTCCTATACAATCAGTTTCTTTGTTGTCAAATTCTACAATACACGCCGATGCGCAGCGAATTTATTTCATAGATGACGCGTTTTATGCACAGAGGAATATAAGATATAGTCAAAATAGCAGGTACATGTATATACCGTTTCTCGGGGTTCCATTCAACAACAATGCAGTCCTCAAAGTAGTGGCACATGTATATTCATGATTCTGACAACATGAGTCACAGTATAGTTAAACAACAATTCCATTATATTGTCACTCCATCATAGTCATGTGCACTACATCATAGTCACGTGCAGTCCATCATAGTCACGTGCACTATATCATAGTCACGTGCACTACATCATAGTCACGTGCACTACATCATAGGTAATTATCATGAATAGGGTATTATGTCACTAGCATTTGTGTTCTTTCTATTCGTTGCCGTTTTTCTCTACCCGTTACGATTACGGTTTTTTTTCTCAGCTCCTCAATGTGGGAGATGACTTTGAGATTATGTCCTTATATTGTGATCGCCTTATGGCCTTAATTTTTATCAATTATAGTGGCAATCAAATAATTCCTCGTCGTCAGACACGATAATCTTGCGAAATACAAAGCACTAAGCTATGACCTGATAGCAACATAATTAAGTACAAAATAATCACAGCACGCAGAACCACAATTCCCTTACTGCGAGTGGTAAGCATAATTATCTCACAAACGGCCTCGTAGTCGTCAAGTTCAGCGAAAAGGTTTTTTAACCGTCCGAAAAAAACTATACGACTACAAACAGCTATACATATTTTTATTATTTGTCGTTGTTCATTATGCGAAAGGTGTCTATTTTTTTTTATTTCTTATCCCCCTTATATGCACTTTGTTTCTCACATTAATCATCATAGGTCCACATATCTAATGACTCCGTGGTTCCACTGTATAATTTACCACGTGTGTATAATTCCCGTATTTGTAAATATACACTTGTCTTGTCACGACAAATATATAGGGTAAATTATAAGCCCATATCCGTGTGAACTTATTCGCACGCACGAAGTACTTAATCTGTTGTTCATTGAATAATGTAAAAGCAAATCGAATAAATCTAAAACGCGATTGCGTTAAATTGACGGAACGGGACTCGGAACAAAACACTGCTATCTCGCGTGTTAAGATCTTTTGAAGTCAAGAACCCATTTACTTAATTGAGTACTATTGAACATATATGCACTGTGATAGGTGGTCGTAATACACAATTTCATTGTGATTTGTCTGTCCCATGCAGGTCATGCACTGTCACTTGTTTTGAAGACATGGCTTTGGTTAGACTATCTCATGAATATATACTCTGGTTACGCCCGTATAAGAGAACATATTCCACCAGTTTAAAACCTGGGAACTTTTTTATGTTCCAACGGGGAACTTTATAACAATATATTTACATACTAAGTGTTGTCATCACTAAATCCAGCATTCTGATTGGTCGGCGCCCACGTGGCTAGTTGCAGTTATTTCTCGATGGATGCGCAACGGCTCATAACACCAAGCTCATAACACCATCGATACGTCATTGGGTTTGGAAAGACGAACGCGTAATGTTTTGGGCGCATTTGGACTCGCGCAGGATTGACTTAATACATCATCGGGTTTCAATATGAAGAGAAATTGTTCCTATTAACTTTTGCCAAGGGTGCTATTGGGTATTTTTGGCTGTTTTTGTCACGATACACTTTTCGATTTAAAAGTGGCTTTTTCGCTAAATGTATATAAATATAAGGATTAACTGTCATGTGGACTATTTTTATGGAGATGTAACCGTGAGGTAAGTGGTCATAACTTGTATGTAAAACTCTTCCGGTTTTACACAAGTTATGTCCACTTACCTCGCGGTTACATCTCCATAAAAACAGTCCACATGACAGTTGATCCTTATATAAAGATGAAACAAACATATTCTATCCAAACGGTGTCATGGCCGTTATATATATATATAGGGGTCGTCTTTCTGACATCGTTCAGGCTATTAGACACCGGGTACACAGGTTCCCAATGCCCTTACGTAACAGGGTCCTCATGCTATATAGTTCCGTTCGAATTTGTCATGCATGTGTAAGAGCGATCAACGTGAGACGAACAATGTTTGTGTATTGAATCATGCAGCGAGCAGCATAATATTCAAGTAGGCGAGTTAATATCTCGGATAGATTTTTTTGTTTAAAGTGGAGGGGCTTTAGTGCGAAACGGCGTAGCGATAAAATAGATGCTGATTTCACATGTTTTGAATCTGTATTGTGATGTGTACATACATGTATTAAACAAAACTGTTCCGGTGAATCAGGGGCCACTTAAGTTTTAAAATTAAGCCCTACGTTTTCGCTTGCATAGGTGCACGTGGCTGCTGCTAATTCATCATCCACTATGAAACTACTGTTTACGTTAGTCATCAACTACATCGTCTGCCTCATCATTGAGGAGGGGAAGTGGTTCACCAGTCTAAAGAGGTGCACCAGTCTATCTCCTTCTCAAGGCTGCGCTAATGAGCTTGTATGAACACTGTATATTTGCACGTATAACAACACCCGTGCTTTGTACTAATTGGATTCTCACATTCAGTTATGAAAGTATACCTTGGAATTGTCTATTATTCATTTGGAGGGGTGTTCAGGAAGAATAAGTTGACGACATACATACGAAAAGATAACACAAGTGCAAAAGGAATATATACTATTAATCGGGGGGTGGGGTTTCAGATAATAAGTTATATGTTGTTTGTGGAACTTATTTTCTAAACATTTCCTAAGGGAACTACTCGTCAATGAGTATTTAGTATAGAAGGGGTTAAAAGTTCAGCTCGCGAATTTAACCCTTTCATTGCAGGAGCTGCGCTGGCGCAGCATTAAAGATCCTGTGTCAGTGCATTATCTTAAAAATGCGAGTCTCCCATAGGGAACCTCGCACATATTAGAGAATGCACTGGCTTACAAGGTCAATGTAAACGCGTAGACCAATGTATTCTCTTATATATGCGGGGCTCCCTATGGGAGACTCGCATATAAGAGAGAAAGCATTGGCGCAGGGTTTTCTCAAAATTTCCGGAAGCTCCAGTCATAAAGGGTTAAGAGGCGGTAGATTTTGAGTTGTAGAAGATAGGTTTCTTTGTTCTTGAGATGGTTGATGAGAAAGATGAAGTACTGCCAGCAATAAGCCAGATTTTTTTTCTCTCAGGACAACAGCAGTGTTTGTATTCGGAATTTCAGGAAAACATTACGTACTTGGGTATAGCAACTTACGTTATACCACTAATGTCGTGAAAGTACATTCTCTCCCAGTGTTATATATCGGCTCGCCGAGCCCTTCAGTTATATATATGTCACGTGACAACACGTCATAGTGGACTATATTATAATCCAAGTCATCCACCCGCATGATCACCGGAATGATAAGATCATAATGATTGGATAAGCATACAGTCAATCCTAGCGGCGACTACAGATACACATGTTCGTTGCTTTTTTGATTACCTATAAACCACATGAACTTTATAACAGTCCACCTAACTAATACCACTATTGTCCGAGGGGTCAGGCTACTACGTTTTCAGATGTTTGCAGTTTGTTGACCAGGAACCAGTCTATTCAACAAGAGAGATTGAGCGCGCGCAAGTAAACAGACAAAGAATCGCCGAAACAATGAGAGACGGCTGTTAGATAGCAATTATATAAACGTCGAGACGAAAATCTCTTATTAAAATATACTTTCACTTTCATGAAGTAGAAACTTAGACAGTTGTTGCAGAATTCCGTACATTAGACTGGTCCTTGCCACCATCGAACCAGCCGCCCGATTCGTAATAACCCGACCCTTTCTGCGCCATGAGATAACGGCGACGCTGGGTGAGCGCGTCTGTCACGAAGAAGAAGCAATATTATATGAGATGACAAGAACATGTTGTCGATATCTTTTAGCGCGTCCCTTGGGAATGATAGCTTTTTGATATATCCATAATATACGGCCAATGATCTTATCGTGGGGCAATGAAAAATAATCCCTCCGCTGCATGGTTTAATACATTTCACATTCATTGGTCCCTCGTCCGCTTTAACATTTTAAGTATAATCCAATAATAACTCCAATGGGGTCATTCTAACGCAGAAACTGAGACCAACTGTTGGCAGATAAAATGACTTGCGCTGTATAATATAGTATTGTAAACATATTTTCACAATTGTTTCAACGTTGTTGAACTTCATGATCCGCGGATTAATGATACGGGCGGCGTTGGCGGTGGGTAAGCTGTTAAAATATTAAACTCCGTCAAAAACCGCCATAGACAGAAAGAATAGTAAAATATAGACAGACTTTGTTCATATACCAATCAGAAATGTGGCATACACGGTATGTTATTGTCATTTTTTTTCCATTTGTTGTGTAACAAAAGCAAAAAACGGTACGTTTCCTGGCTTTTGCTTAGATCCGGACATGGTAACATACAGAGGGTTATTTGTTATTGTTATCCTGATATGGAAATCACAAAGAGCGTTTATATCAATTTTGTGTGGTTAACCAATAGAATTGCGCTGTGTTATCTAAACAGAAGCGCAACTTCTGTAACTCGAGCAGGCCCTTGTTTACGTACACCATCGTACGTCTTGACGACAATATACTATTTACGCGCTGATTATGTTTGGCATATGAGCAAAACTGTATATAGTTTAATATTCCTTCTGTTGGTGGCGATTTGAACAAATATGAATATTCTGCAACGAACGCCGCCCGTGCCTTTAATGATAATGAAAAAAAAGCCAACATATTGTCTTGTTGTCACTGAGTTTACAGACTTGTATTAGTTTTCGTATATACCCATGCAATGCGAAGGCCATATGTGCCTTTAATTTGCAAGGCCTGCCCAAAATTTAATGCTGAAATTCTTTGTCGAGAATCTTTTATCGAACGAGTTGCGGATGGCGCATGGATATATTTCGCGCGAGCGTAGCTCGAATGATACGTAACTATGCGCCGTCCGCAACGAGTTCGATAAAAGATTCGAGATTATGATGCAAATTGTGTTCTGTATTTTTCTACACAGTTGTGTCAGATAAGTTCAATCCAAGACTGTCACCTTCATTGATACCATAGCTATATATACCTCTATTGTGATTGATGTATGATGAGTAACCAGTAATGATCGGGGCATGCATCACCGGAAGCAGACCGTTGACGTAATGTACGTAATTGTTCTTGGTCGCAACGTCAACAAAAATAGTTCCGACTTGTATTCCACTAGAGGTGTATACACTAATATGTATTCAATGGCTTGGATTCAGTTGAATACATGTGTCTCACGTCAATATGTGTGGAATAAAAAAAATTATTACTAAAAAATGAAGTCCATTCTAGTCATTTTCAACCAAACCGACATCAGTTGCGTTCAATTTTGCACACGGTGTGTAATATTATTTGACAACTTATTTATGGAACAAAACATAATCGATCAAATGTTATAGGTATCCATGGCTGACGTTCGTTGTCGGGACATTATATTTGTTGTTATGCAAAAGTTTGTTAACATAACTCGATCAGAAACTGGCAGAACACGCCTCCAGTATCCGGAGTGTGGGTTTAACAGTTGGTCGTGGCATGTGTCAGCGCCGCTCCAAGTTTACCGTTCGTGATGAACGACCATTTATCATCGGGACTCCATCAAAGGCTCCACAGAATATGCGTTTGTAAAATTATTGATCCGCTGGTTAGAGCTTCAAGATATTTGTCACGAATCAATCAAACAGCAAATGTCTGGAAGACCGATGCTGTTTTGAATATTGCTTCCCCTGGGCCCCGTGATGGAGAGTATATATACCAATCCGATGTTGGTCTTCGTTGCCGACCGAGGCAACATTACAGACAATATCGGAGTGTCCATATTAATATACAACATGAGAACGCATTCACGAACAAGTTTTCGTCGCTCTTCGCCGCTCAGTGAATTCGATGCTGGCATTTTTTTAGTCGATTGCTTGCATGGACCAGTGTTGACCGATGTTTTGGCGGGCAACAACGTCTGTCTAGTAGACCGCTGTTTGAAATATCGCTTCCCCAGAGAGAGAGTAGCAACCCAACATTGTTTTTCTTCGCCGACCGATAAGAGACAGCATCAGAACGCATGGATCAAGGTTTCTTCGACTACACAGCTCAGTGGAGAAAGTATTTCGGGTGGGCTAACCCGGGATGCACGAAAAGGCCGATAGCTCTCTGCTTCACCCCTGCGTGACCGCTCCGTGAACTGGATGCTGGCATTTATATTGTCAGTCGATTGACATTGACATGGGCGTGTGATGACCGACATTGTGGGCGTAAGTTGACACATTTTGTGAACTTGGGATTACCGATGTTATGGGCGGGAGTGGGTTGACCCGTAAGACGTGGGTTAACAAATACCTAGTTTGACCGACGTTGCCGACACGGGTTGACAGACGTTGGGCGAAGTTTAGGATGTGGCTTGACCGTCGTTGTTTATCGTGGGTTGTAATATGCGTGCATGCGTTGTAATATGTATATACTCGCGCTTGTTCAGTCATATATAGTGGATGAACGGCAATGCATCGATATAAACCATATTAATTTTAATGTTTATCACGGATTTTCAATTTGGGATTTCGTGTTTATGCCATGTGTTTAACAGTGTTTTCCCGTTCTGATCTGAGACCATGTAGTAATGTCATCCGCCGTTAAGAAGAGCACTTTTTAATATGAATATAGAAGAACGCTTTATCTGGATAAATTCCTGTGCACAGATGTCTTTCTGTACGTATAATTCGAATACCTCGGCTAATGTTCACTGGGAAATTGAAGAATTGCCAACAACATATTACTATACTCGAGCAAGCTGTTACTCCACGTCAGGAACGACGGACGATCTAATGCAAGTCACGCACAACCGACATATATCAAACTATAGTTGGTGGAAGCCGTTGCCAACCTGCTTCAGATATACAAACGTACGGTAGACATTTAAACTTCAAAGATGCGTTCAAGGTGCCAAGCTAAAAAAAATTAGATTCCAGCGCATAGAAAGATACGTTTCAACATATAGAAATGACACATCGATTGGTGCAATTAGTTGAATATTGAAGTTTAATTGACATATTGCCAATGATTGCGGATTTGGCCTATTGTGGTTTATTGCGGTAGCTACTGTGTAATGTCACGACGTCGTTGGTTTCACGGTGACCGTGCATATGGTTAATTTCTCCGGAAGATATATTCATTACACGTAGATACATCCTACCTCTCAAAATAGACTGACAAACTTGCCCAGATACACGAACCATGTTATCATCCTGTTAGATAACATCCGCGCTAACCAGTATTTGAAACAAATAATTAAACAAAAACAATTGCGTCGTTCTAACTTGGGGTCTGGAACAAAGACACTATTATTTGTTTGATTGTTTCATATCTTTTTTTTTGTATTGAAAAGGAGGAGAATCTCCATATATTCAAAGCGAACCAATCCCCCACTATCAGAACTATATCATATGGTGTACTATAACAACGCATCGATTGACGCAGCACGACAGCATATTTCACTAGAAAAATGGCATTCTTTTGACTTATAGGGAAACGTGTGTGAACGCCCGACAAATCTCCATTACGATCAATATACCAATTGGATGTGTGCATCTTTATATCGCTATAGCTAACTAAATCGTTTATACAGTACAAACCGGTACAAATTCGACATTCCGCACAACCCATCAATGCGTAAGAACATTAATTAGACAAATTAGCAACACGATTAATTTCGCGTTCGTTTTTATAAGCTGTCGATGAAATATATAGCAAACACATCGATCATGTATAATCTCCCGCAATGTCAGGCTTAAGGTCGGTGCGTTATGTACGCACTTAGCGGTGTACTGTCGGTCTACTTTCGCTTAAGGGGATGCATGCTTATATTTTGCTTGTTTCGTTATTTCTGTATCGCATCCTTTTGAGGAGAGAGATATTATATGCACATGATTATTAATAAATACACTAGATGATTGCCTGTCAAAAATTACGGGTGACAAACATCTGCAGGAACATCGTGTTAAGCATTAGTTTAAGCTTATAATAAACTATATTTATTGCTAATTATTAGTGCCGCTAAGTCATTTGAGGACAACGGCACATATCGCTGACATTTCCCGTGCTTTTGACATGAGCACAAATTTTCCCACATATTTTCTGAGCTGATAATATAAATACAATATAGCTCAAAATATCTCCAGTTTACTATGACCGGAAATTAGTTGGCACCAGATATGTTGAATCTCCAGCTGTGAAAACAAAATGAGATTAATGGGAGGAAAAATTGGTCACCCCATGCACGCCACCTTAACTTTAAACTTCTGATTAATGTCGACAATAATTTCTTCTTGTCGGATACTAGATAAATTATACAGCTTATTGTGCACTACATCGTGCGATCTATTATCATATGTGCACATCTAGTGTTGCCTGCAGCTAGAAAGCTTGTTTTATATGCCATAATTATGCTGAACAAAAACGTTATAAACATGCACCAAGCACGCCTATCACCCGCAATATATATATGCAGTGTGTACACGACCATGCAGGCGTTATGGGAAAGCTTTGAAAATGCATAATGCTGCATTCTTATTTTATTGTCATGTATTCACTTCACATGACACAATGTTTACCTTTTTGGAACTTGATATCCGTCGATGGATAACGGCATTATATAAAGCGACACAATGTCATCGAATGCTTCGAAGTATAGGTTCATGCGAAAGAACATAACCTTTACAAAAGTTTGTAAATAGTTTGAATATGATTTTCAGAATATTTTTTACTGTTTTCCGTCAAGTTTTGATTAAACTTTGATATCTTATTGAACGAATAGAACTGTTATTTTCGGTTATACCGTTGTAACAGTAGTGTTTACATAACATTGGTTTTGACATTCAAAATCTCATTATTGGACAGTTAATTTCATGTATACTTGTTGACGAGTTGTTTTTGCGGACTATTGTATTATTTCGCATGAACACACTTCGAAGACATTGAGTCCCTTTAAAGGTACAAAATCCGATTAGATGGTCCCCATATATCATCAGATTCCAACAGCAGCAACATCATTTCTTGAAATGACGCTTCAGTTATCAGAATCGATTAATTGCCAAAAAATTATTCTTACCACTGTCAAGTATATAGTATAAAATTGCTCAAAAGGTGTTATATATGAACATTTTGTTCAACGCAAGTTGGTATCGATAGTATGTTCGTCGGCATTCGGCGAATTTTTGCTAGGCCGCCAAATATTCCAGGTGGTGAAAAATAACATCGATATCTTATCACTCTGAGCTCTGATGGGTGGGTTCCTCGACTCTAATCAAATATGTTTTGTATACCCCAGAAGCCAATTTAGGAGCGTTAATTCGGATTATATGCATCTTTAATGGTCGTGTTCAACATTCGAGCCTAGAATATATGGGGAGCTTCGGGGCCTCGAAGTACTTTATAGTTTACATGTGTCCACTCGCTCGTCCATTAACAATGACATAATCTCGCCGTTTATTGTCCTTACGTCCGAGAAAGCCGTATTGCCCGGAGCGAGACCGCGGTTCCAGACACGAAGACACGAAAGCCTTGTCGATCACAGATATGCCCGTGCTGTGTGCACGCAAGAATCCAGTTATTTGCGATGATCAATGTCCGCAATATGCCAGCGGGGACGTCCGTTCACGACAGTAATGGACAACGGATTTCCTGTAAACAGCACCAGACAAATAAATGCGTGTCAGTGATATCATAACTGCTAAATAAACGCATGCGTGGGGGACATTGTCTGAGAATCTGATCGTGCATGTAGTTTATTTGCCGTATTCATCATTTATTGCAGAACAAGTCTTGCGACCGTTTGCAATATTAATTTATTACATATTCGTAAGTGATTACTCATACCAGTATATGTCACAAACACTGCTAATGATTAGTCTTATTCGTACTTCTTTTGTGAGAAAAAAGAGTCAATCATTGTTTTGAAATCGTCCAAAGATGTTGTTTCAATTATCATATATACGGAAGGCTGTTTCACGGCAATGTATACTATACGTTGCGTGAAAACATATTTCCCGATATCTTTATTTGAACGTGAAAACTGCGGTGCCCTCGTGTTTTTGTGGAGAGTGCTTTCTGGAAAAAGTCATGTTCGTTGATGTTTCGCAAGCTGGTGGGAACATTCTACCCGGAACAAGCTCTGTCGCTCTACGCTGAAACGCGTTCTAATACAACACATTGATATTGCAGGTGAGGGTCCCAACGGTATTGCAGTATTCTATAATAGGTCGCACCATAGTTGTGTATAATGCTCTGAAAGTACTTGGATCCATCGATCTGAATGTTTTATTGATAGTATTCGATACCGAGTATTTATGCAGTCCCTGACTACTTTGTTGTACATGTATATGTATCGGAATATCTACCAGGGACACAGTGTAGTATAATTTCCTGGTAGGAACACCCCGTGCCATCGCATCAACCTTATAATTCGAGGAACTTATATGCATATACATGTAACTTTTATGTCTGTCGGTACTAATTAACTAATTAACTGCATAAATACTCGGTACTATCAATAGAACATTCAGATCGATGGATCCAAGTACTTTCAGATCATTATACACAACTATGGTGCGACCTATTATAGAATACTGCAATACCGTTGGGACCCCAAATATGGCCAATTTCATGGTCGCAGACAACATGGCAAAATACTGAATGGTATTCCGAATCCACATCCCGCATATAATCATGATAACACATGATAAGTGTATAAAACGAAACGAGATATCCCAGATCAAGAAAATGACTGCCATCAGGTTGTCATTCGTGACAAAGTCTGACAAATATATTGTTTTTCTTATTTGCATTTGGTGGGGCTATGTTTAAAATCAACAACTAGATGTTTTTGGTTCCTTCAGGATATACCTATTTGGAGAAGACTGCATGTTTTCCTATTCTCGGTTTGTCATTGTACGCCTTGTCACAGAGTCGCGGCCATATTGGATCCATCCAGCCCTATTCCGTTTTTCATCCTACAGTCAAAGTTATGGAATAGCATTACATGTACGTAATTCATAAATATTCAAAAGCTCCATATATAGAATGCATCTCCAGAACTTATATTAAGAAAACCAAATGAAAGCCTGTGTGATGGGGCGCCCACCTCTTTTGGTCCACTGGATTCAGGCCATTTCCATGCGCGGTACGCGGGATTCAACTTCCTCTGTTAACTGATAATCAGGATCCATGTGCCCAATTCAACCGATATTCGGGATTCAACAATAAGGCTGGTATGCAGCTTTTATAGCACACAATTACACAAATTTTGAATGTTTTCCAGCCCAAATGACATATTTTTTATGTAACTCATGCAGCCTGTTGATACTTTTAAGTGATGTGTGATCACCAAATGAGTGAAAACTATGATATTATTGTAAAATTAATAATATCTGCATGCTTCCTATTTTCTTAACTGGTCATGGTACGCATGATTCAACCCTCTCTGTTAACTGGTATACATGATTCAACCCTATCTGTTAACTGGTACGCAGGATTCAACCCTATCTGTTAACTGGTATACATGATTCAACCCTATCTGTTAACTGGTACGCAGGATTCAACCCTCTCTGTTAACTGGTACGCAGGACTCAACCCTATCTGTTAACTGGTATACATGATTCAACCCTATCTGTTAACTGGTATACATGATTCAACCCTATCTGTTAACTATATTAGTACGCAGGATTCAACCATCTCTGTTAACTGGTATACATGATTCAACCCTATCTGTTAACTGGTATACATGATTCAACCCTATCTGTTAACTGGTATACGCAGGATTCAACCCTATCTGTTAACTGGTATACATGATTCAACCCTATCTGTTAACTGGTATACATGATTCAACCCTATCTGTTAACTGGTACGCAGGATTCAACCCTATCTGTTAACTGGTATACATGATTCAACCCTATCTGTTAACTGGTACGCAGGATTCAACCCTATCTGTTAACTGGTATACATGATTCAACCCTATCTGTTAACTGGTACGCAGGATTCAACCCTCTCTGTTAACTGGTACGCAGGACTCAACCCTATCTGTTAACTGGTATACATGATTCAACCCTATCTGTTAACTGGTATACATGATTCAACCCTATCTGTTAACTATATTAGTACGCAGGATTCAACCATCTCTGTTAACTGGTATACATGATTCAACCCTATCTGTTAACTGGTATACATGATTCAACCCTATCTGTTAACTGGTATACGCAGGATTCAACCCTATCTGTTAACTGGTATACATGATTCAACCCTATCTGTTAACTGGTATACATGATTCAACCCTATCTGTTAACTGGTACGCAGGATTCAACCCTATCTGTTAACTGGTATACATGATTCAACCCTATCTGTTAACTGGTATACATGATTCAACCCTATCTGTTAACTATATTAGTACGCAGGATTCAACCCTCTCTGTTAACTGGTATACGCAGGATTCAACCCTATCTGTTAACTGGTATACATGATTCAACCCTATCTGTTAACTGGTATACATGATTCAACCCTATCTGTTAACTATATTAGTACGCAGGATTCAACCCTCTCTGTTAACTGGTATACGCAGGATTCAACCATCTCTGTTAACTGGTATACATGATTCAACCCTATCTGTTAACTGGTATACATGATTCAACCCTATCTGTTAACTGGTATACGTGATTCAACCCTATCTGTTAACTGGTATACATGATTCAACCCTATCTGTTAACTGGTATACATGATTCAACCCTATCTGTTAACTGGTATACATGATTCAACCCTATCTGTTAACTGGTATACATGATTCAACCCTACCTGTTAACTATATATAGTACGCAGGATTCAACCCTATCTGTTAACTATATATAGTACGCAGGATTCAACCCTCTCTGTTAACTGGTATACATGATTCAACCCTATCTGTTAACTATATATAGTACGCAGGATTCAACCATCTCTGTTAACTGGTATACATGATTCAACCCTATCTGTTAACTGGTATACATGATTCAACCCTATCTGTTAACTATATATAGTACGCAGGATTCAACCATCTCTGTTAACTGGTACGCAGGATTCAACACTATCTGTTAACTGGTATACATGATTCAACCCTATCTGTTAACTGGTATACGTGATTCAACCCTATCTGTTAACTGGTATACGTGATTCAACCCTATCTGTTAACTGGTATACATGATTCAACCCTATCTGTTAACTATATATAGTACGCAGGATTCAACCATCTCTGTTAACTGGTACGCAGGATTCAACCCTATCTGTTAACTGGTATACATGATTCAACCCTATCTGTTAACTGGTATACATGATTCAACCCTATCTGTTAACTATATATAGTACGCAGGATTCAACCATCTCTGTTAACTGGTACGCAGGATTCAACACTATCTGTTAACTGGTATACATGATTCAACCCTATCTGTTAACTGGTATACGTGATTCAACCCTATCTGTTAACTGGTATACAGGATTCAACCCTATCTGTTAACTGGTATACATGATTCAACCCTATCTGTTAACTATATATAGTACGCAGGATTCAACCATCTCTGTTAACTGGTACGCAGGATTCAACCCTATCTGTTAACTGGTATACATGATTCAACCCTATCTGTTAACTGGTATACGTGATTCAACCCTATCTGTTAACTGGTATACGTGATTCAACCCTATCTGTTAACTGGTACGCAGGACTCAACCCTATATGTTAACTGTTACGCAGGACTCAACCCTATCTGTTAACTGTTACGCAGGACTCAACCCTATATGTTAACTGTTACGCAGGACTCAACCCTATCTGTTAACTGTTACGCAGGACTCAACCCTATATGTTAACTGTTACGCAGGACTCAACCCTATCTGTTAACTGTTACGCAGGACTCAACCCTATATGTTAACTGTTACGCAGGACTCAACCCTATCTGTTAACTGTTACGCAGGACTCAACCCTATATGTTAACTGGTACAAATGATTCAACCCTATATGTTAACTGGTATACACGATGCAACCCTATCTGTTAACTGGTATACATGATTCAACCCTGTATGTTAACTGGTACGCAGGATTCAACCCTATATGTTAACTGGTATACATGATTCAACCCTGTATGTTAACTGGTACGCAGGATTCAACCCTCTCTGTTAACTTGTAGGCCTACGCAGGATTCAACCCTATCTATCAACTGGTATACATGATTCAACCCTATCTGTTAACTGCTACGCAGGATTCAACCCTATCTGTTAACTGTTACGCAGGACTCAACCCTATCTGTTAACTGGTATACATGATTCAACCCTGTATGTTAACTGGTACGCAGGATTCAACCCTCTCTGTTAACTTGTAGGCCTACGCAGGATTCAACCCTATCTATCAACTGGTATACATGATTCAACCCTATCTGTTAACTGCTACGCAGGATTCAACCCTATCTGTTAACTGTTACGCAGGATTCAACCCTCTCTGTTAACTGTTACGCAGGACTCAACCCTATCTGTTAACTGTTACGCAGGACTCAACCCTCTCTGTTAACTGTTACGCAGGACTCAACCCTATCTGTTAACTGTTACGCAGGACTCAACCCTATCTGTTAACTGGTATACATGATTCAACCCTGTATGTTAACTGGTACGCAGGATTCAACCCTCTCTGTTAACTTGTAGGCCTACGCAGGATTCAACCCTATCTATCAACTGGTATACATGATTCAACCCTATCTGTTAACTGCTACGCAGGATTCAACCCTATCTGTTAACTGCTACGCAGGACTCAACCCTATCTGTTAACTGGTACAAATGATTCAACCCCATATGTTAACTGGTATACATGATTCAACCCTATCTGTTGACTGTTACGCAGGATTCAACCCTCTCTGTTAACTGGTATACATGATTCAACCCTCTCTGTTAACCCGTTCTATATACTAAAGCATTATTGATGAATAGATATCCCATAGGAAATGTTCAGATAACAAGGTCGTTTGTTGAACTTATTATCTTAACATTTCCCTCAACAAAGAGGTCTTCTTCTGCACTTTTATATATCTGTCGTCTGATTTTATCACCTTAACATCCCTCCAATTGAATAATAGACATTTCCGATGTAAGCTTTTGTACTGGGAGAATCCATTTGGTATAGAAATGGTTAACTGATATTCATGGTCCAAGGGGCTACACCCAGGTCACACCCTCCTATGTTTACATGCATATCGTGCTCACGCTGCTAGAACAGCACAGCGCAAACAGTGGTGGTTGAAACAAGGGGAATTGAACCCCCACATCCCTGTATGCGCTGACGCCTTTAATTTAATTGATGCATATTGGCCACATGTTTCATAATCTGTTTTTGGTATCACCAAGACACACACTCGGCAGTTATATGCTGGAACGCCAATAAAGAACAGCATTAAAATAGTCGTTGGTTATCGATTTTGTAACCGCATCGTCTTTTATGGTTTCAATGATTCGAGAATTCTAATACACTAAAGAGATTGCAGTTCGAGTGCAATTAATTCCGAGTGCACGAGCATGCCATTGCGACGTCTGCGACTTGATTGAATTTGTTGCAAAACCTACTTCAAAGTTCTGGGATAATTGGGGCTGCGACAGTAATTTCAAGTCTCATGGGGGCATTGCTCTTTTGGTGACATATAGAAGTACCGGCTTTATATCTCTTTTGTGTGCCATGGAACCACTAATAATAGTATGACTATGAATATTTAGTTATCACATAATTACCCATTAAACCCGGCATCATCATGATATGTTTTAGAAAGACACACGTGTATTATCGGCACATGCAGTGCCGTTAGAGCTTAGCGCAATGCTATCGTCCAATGATATTATGTTAATTAGATATAATTATGATATTCAATTTGTGTTGACTGCATAAACAAGGGAGATAAGGTGGTTGAACAAGTTTGTCAACATGAAAGGACATATTTAAAATGGAACTTTATTTGTTCTTGAATGTGTCTTTACTTTCTCTTCGTGATAAGGAAATCAATATTAATTTGTTTTAACCCCAGCCGTTTTGAGATCGTTTTTCCTGGCTAAAATGTGATTATGTGATTTAAAAAAGGATACCAAATTTGTCGCAATTATATACTGAATGCACAAGGTACAGTAATGCCCTAAACAATCGACTCCTTAACCACAGCATGAATTCACAAGGTACAGTAATGCCCTAAACAATCGACTCCTTAACCACAGCAGAATTATAGGTAATTTTTCAAGATTTAGTCGGAAATATGGCTTGCTGTCATTCATCGGAAAGCTTTCCGATGAATGCAACAAGCCATCTTTCCGACTAAATACTGAAAAATTCCCATAATTCTGCTGTGGTTAAAGGGTCATATACTTCGGGCATTACTGTACCTTCGCTAGCGTTTACGGCACACTGTTATGTCGCCGATATGATTGACCCAATATATTTGCCATTATTTTGTCAATCAACAACGCATCAGGCATTTAATTTTTTATTATATTGTTTACGGATTTCCCTACCTCCCAAAAAAGGCTGTTTGTCAACAAACAAAAAATTTAATTTTCGCTATTTTTATTTCTGCCAATGGGAATGAGAAAAATGAGAGAAAAAAGTGTTAGTTAGCATAAAACATACACCAACATCGATTGGACAGCGAAGCCTCCTGGCGATCATTATGGTATTGAATATTAATGAAAACATGACGGACTTCGATATTGGCGATGTCTAGCCATATCTTGCTTTAGAGACACATCCAATTCAAAAAATATATTTAACTGGATAAGGGCTAAGCATAGCCATAGGCATTCTGGTGGCTTGTTTCAGATAAGGAGTTTATTATACAGCAAGTATTTTATTTCTCCCGATCCTATTGTTTGACAATTTAAATTAAAAAAAAATTATACAAATTTTATTTTATTTTTATTTTCCTCCCACCTCCCCTACCTTTTGGCCATAACAATCCGTAAACCAAGTAATAAAAAATAAAATGCCTCACGACTAAATCTGGAATACGCATAATTAGAAAAGCCGACGAAAATCCTATATCGGAATTATGTCTCCAGAAGTGTCCATAATATTTCATGTCTATACGACGACGCGGGATTCCCAACATTGCGTAATAAACTGTTTCCAAATATGGAGTGCATTCCTGCCGTAGTAAATGTTTGTGAAAATCGTACTATTTAGAAATAGTTATAAATACCACTAGATGCGAAATAATAATCCGTCATTAATATTGCTGACTGATAATTAACTCGAAGATGATAAGGTTCAATAGAAGAACGAAATGAGAGGGGTTTGGGTATTTATCAGACTCTATATATGTAGAGCCTCAAAGTGAATCTTTCTGCGGAGGGAGTTTTGAATATACAGTAATGATTTTCGTGGGACAGCCGTCTCCCAAAAGCGTCCTCATCTGACAGTCATATCGAGCCGAGAGATCGAATGATAATGTTCTCCTGGTTAGCTGACCGTGTCATAGTGCATGCACGTCGAATGTTCTCCTAGCCGTTAGACTATTCTGTATTCCGTCGTTGACTTTTATAGATAGTCGGGAGTTCGCTCTCGGTAACCAGCCGACTCTTCATACTAGTATTTTCCAACTAGTCCGGGGCGGTGTGGTGTGTGCGCACCCGTTTGGAGTTGTTCGGTCTGACACCCCATTTGCCTTGTCTGGCATAAACGATAATATAAAACAAACACAATGTGGCCAGGCTCTGCGACACGCTTAGCTATCATATCGATTAAGCGACGTCTGGTTCGAGCGGATCCCTTGCTGCATGCAGACTTGATTTAGCATCACTTGATCGGATTGAAACTGATCCTCATAGTGGATTGGATGCCGAGTGCACGCGCACGGCTTTTCTGTCGTCTGCGTCTAGATTATATTAATTATCTCCCCTGCAGGAATCGCGCATGTGTAATGGCGGCTTTGAATCCTCTTGTGTCATTTGTCTTCAAATGACATTACGAAACTCGCTGACCTAAAAGGGTTGGGTCGTTATAAGCATTACCGTTAGTGCATGCGGTTATGCTCTCATTACCACATGTCTGTCTCAGTAGGAATAATTGACAAAATGGAATCATGCGTTCAACAAGGTTATTATCGGTTTGAGTGTCCGCAATTTCAAAATGTCAGTCTCATTTTCATATCGATTGCCCATAAAATATATCTGTTTCCGACAGGTTTTTATATCAGTACACGCAGGCCGTATATATATGTAGTGCAGGGCCATGTAATGATAAGATAATGATGGTTGTTGAATGACGATGATTTGCATCTAACAGTTATATTGAGCGCAATTTATGTTCATTTGTATTTACTTGTTTTAGGTTTTAAAGGCAGAAATATTCATATTTGTTCAAATCGCAATGAACGGAAGGAATATTAAAATATATATAGTTTTGTTCATATGCCAAACATAACCAGCGCGTAAATAGTAAGTTGTCGTCAATACGTACGATTGTGTACGTAAACAAGAACCTTCTCGTGTTACAGAAGTTTTGCTTCTGTTTACATAACACAGCGCAATTATACTGGTTAATCACATACAAATGATATAAACGCTCTTTATTATTTCCATATCAGGAAAACAGTAACAAATAACGCTCTTTGTTTACCATATCCGGATCTAAACAAAAGCCATGTTATGTAACGTTTTTTGCTTTTGTTTACATAACAAAGGAAAAACATTTGACAATAACATACTGTTTATGCTATATTTCTGATTGGTATAAGAACAAGGTTTGTCAATATTTTACTATTCTGTCTGTTTATGGCGGTTTTTGACGGAGCTGAATATTTTAACAGCATACACACCGCCAACGCCGCCCGTATCTTTAACTCATTACGTAACTTGCAACTGCCTATATCTGGTGTATTGCAATAAATATTTTATTCTATTCTATACATAAATTATAGCAACCTAGAACCATTACACGTAAACAGACCTTTGAAGTTCATGATCAAACAATTCTTTAGAATTCTTCTTCTATATTATCATGTACTGACAATGGTTGTCTTTGATGCCATATATAGGCTTTGGGAAAACTGTTTTTATATTGTCCATTCTCATTATATATCACACTAGCGTTCAATATATACACCCCGTGAGCGTTCTGTACCAATACATAAACTACGGAATATGTTTGCATCAAAGCGCCCCGTGAGAGGTGAATCGGTGATGGCTGCTTTGTTTCCTATACATTACTTTGTAATGTTGTTTTATATCCAGCATTCCGTTTTCCAGCCTTGGGTTTCCTTTGGGCACAGTGGGACGTCAATTCTTATTATTGTTCTGGAACCTTTGCGATCTCCTGGGACTCGGAGTTTTCTATCTCGTGGCCATCCATTCAGCTCCTTTATGCCTCCCTGTTATTCCACAGTTGTCTTCGTTCCTTTTGTTCCTGAATTTCCGATGACGTCTCACTTACATCCCCGCTAAAGCCTTGAAATAGCGTGTCTGTCATTTGTAGAATGAGGTCCCCAGAGGGTGAATTTAGTGACGCTACCCCGCACATGCCTCTGCTTGGGGTCTCAACTGCTATGGGATACCTGTCGGACGAGATTGAAGTTTCCCAGTTGAAGTCGGAGATGTTCACCCATTAATCACCTCGATTATGTCCTTAAGCGATTGGTCGTTTGCAGCCTTGAAAAAGCGTGTCTTAAATTCATTTGCGGAATGAGGTCCACAGAGGGTGAGTTTAGTGGAGCTACACCGCACATCGGGCTAGCATCACTAATTTCACCCTCTGGGGACCTCATTCTGCTTATGTCTTATCTTATGGGAAGTATCTATAGACTCAAATAAACATAGTTTTAGTTACGTTTTCCCTTCTGTTCAGTTTCTATATTCCCTAATTTGCTGTAATTTGCAGAAGATAAAATTGATAACCGATGTGACTAATGGGTGAACATCGCCAACTCAACTGGGGAACTTCAATCTGATCCTATAGGTCTCCCATAGCAGTTGATGGCTCAGCAGAATGAGGTTCCCAGAGGATGAATTTGGTGATGCTAGCCCGTGCACCGTGACTCGAGTCATTAACTCATTTTCATTATAATTACAATGTTGGCATTGTTCACAGAGTACATGAGTGTATTTTTCACTAATCCATGATACAAATTCTTTCAGTCGTTGCATATGTTCTGTTGAGTATAATAGGAGATGGTCCCACAAATCACCGGATTTTGTGTACATGTGCATATGTACTACATACATACGCAGTTTATTAGCACACCAAAGCCTTCTGCGACAAATTACCTGACAATTTGTCAGGAAAAGTTCCCCACCGTGTGAACGTACCCTATTATAACGCCTGCAGAACGTACCCTAATATAACGGCTGTGTGTGAACGTGGCCTATTATAACGCCTGCAAAACGTGGCCTATTATAACGGCAGCACGCCTGCAGAACGTGGCCTATTATAACGCCAGCAGAACGTGGCCTATTATAACGCCTGTAGAACGTGGCCTATTATAACGCATGTGTTTGAACGTGGCCTGTTATAATGCCTGCGTGTGAACGTGGCCTATTATAGCGTCTGCAGAAGTGGACGATCGTGCCGTTGTAGTAAATTTGGAATCACTCAGAATCACTCATATATAAAATTTGCCTTGTCATCTTTATCTAATCATTGGTACACATGGCCAGCAATTCATTCCACACTACTTGTGATAACTGTTATTTTGTCCTTATTGTAGTGGTGGCCACGATTTGTGGTCTCGGCAAGTTAAGTGGGCTGTCGAAAAATCAAGATATATGTGATTAACTGATTTGGTCTGCCTTTGCCTGGGGCCATACGTCCCAGCCCTGTAATAATATTCGCATTACCAAACGCTCTACAATTTAGCAAATTATACCGTGTAGATGTAATAGTCTCACACCTTCTGTGAGATTATACATTCAAGCTATTATTCTAGAACCGTTCCTCGCTCTAAGCTATTATTCTAGACCAGTTCCTCCTAATTGGAACACAATTTTTCGGCTGTCACTGGAAATTGTCATTCATAATCTGCGTAAATAAATTTCCTCCGATTAATGCCAGGGAATTAGGTCTGCCATCAATATAAGATACAGGACATTAACCCTTTATTCACTAAATGGATCGTCACAACGTTTATAAAAAGAAGTATACATTGGAATGGTCTATTATTCATATGGATGAATGTGCGGGTAATAAAAGCCGACGACAGATAATACAAGTACATAAGGATTCGTGTTTATTGGTGGCAAATGACCAGCCTCGGATCATATTCAATAATTAAACAGAATATCGGAAGAGTAATTTGGAATTTTCCAATAGCTAGAAAACTTGAGTAAACAATCTGAAAAACCAAGTATGGTGCAACTGCAGTGGAATTTGCTCCCTGAGTTGGGGGTATATATTTCACCCATGTGTGTGGGGGTGACGATGTGCAGTTGAAAAATCGATGTGAGATTCCTCCTCGAATGAATACCCTCCATCAACTGTGACATCAACAACTGGTTACTAAATCTGTTTTGCCGTTACAAATCTGTTTTTTTTTAATTGGATAGCACAAATTCGCGTCCGCATGAAACTGTCTGGTGGATACCACATGCAGACACACACAATAGCCGTATCGATAAAAATAGTTCCATCTATAAACTGGTGTGGGTTAGGCCTTTATTCATCTATAAACTGGTGTGGGTTAGGCCTTTATTCATCTATAAACTGGTGTGGGTTAGGCCTCCATCTATAAACTGGTGTGGGTTAGGCCTTCATCTATAAACTGGTGTGGGTTAGGCCTTCATCTATAAACTGGTGTGGGTTAGGCCTTCATCTATAAACTGGTGTGGGTTAGGCCTTTCTTGACTAAATACTTATTGGCGAGTAGTTCAGATAATAAGTTCAACAAACGGTCATAGGCCATATAATAGGCCGTTTCTTGAACTTATTATTTGAACATTATCCAGCAAAGCATATGCCATCTGTACTTGTATTATCTTTTCGTTGAGAGCGATAATCAATTTAGTAAAGACAGGGTTACGCTTGGTATCATATTATTTAACTATATAAAATGAGAATATCGGAATAGAAATTGTCTTCTGCATACAGTAAACGTCGGTGCAAAATGTAGTGGAATTTTCCTAATTTGGAAAGTTATGTCTCGTCCACGCGGGGTGCTTTTGAAAATTGGATGCTGGACCACCCCCCCCCCCCCCCTCCCGAATGAGTACCATATGTGATCGTATATCCAGTAGCCATACTATTATTACTGGAGTTCCATCTACAGTAACGCCCTAAGTAATCGACTCCTTAAACACAGCAGAATTATGGGTAACTCTTCAGGATTTAGTCGGAAATATGGCTTGTTGCCATTCATCGGAAAGCTCTCCCCGAGTCGATTACTTATAGGGCATTACTGTACCAACAAGTGGAACTATAGAGTGGGTTAGCTTTGGTATCATATTATACACTAATGATAATATCGGAATAGCGATTGTCTGATGCACACAAGCAGTAAACATCGGTGAAAAATAAAGTGGAATATTCCAGATTTGGACATTTATATCTCATCCATGTGGGTGATTTTAGAAATTAGATGACAGACCCCCCCCCCCCTCCCATAATGAGTACCATTTATCCAGTATATAGCCATAATATTATTACTGGAGTTTAATCTACCAACACGATGAACTAGTGTGGGTTAACCTTGGTATCCTATTATACAACTAATCAGAATATTGGAGGAGTAATTGTCTTCTGCATACAAACAGTAAACACCGGCTGAATTGTTTTGTAGTGGCACCATGGCCCGCCCAGACCGCTCATCGTTTATCCGAGTATGCTTGTACCGGCGAATCGATACTCGTTCATTGCACGTATTACACAGGCACTCGCAGATCGATAACTATGTTTGCGTTATTGTAATCCCAGAGGGTTTAAGCATTTCGCCTGTTCCCTCAGAGGAGATATCAGGCTGCCAGAATGCTCAAATGTTATTACCTTCTCGATTATTCAAAGGGATGGCACGTGTTTCCATTATACCGCGGTCGTAACCGCGCTAGCAATTCATTCTAACCGCGTTACGCAATAATTTTCTTATATAGTGCATCCTATATACTGTGCATCGATATGTCATCAACATGCCACATGCGCGAGTATACGTGCACGTTCATTCGCGTTTTCGTTAACCCTTTACCCAACAGAAGGGCCCTGTGCCAATGCATTCTCTTATATATGCGAGTCGACCATAGGTCGCCTCGCATATATAAGAGAATGCATTGGCTTAACACATTAAAAATTATAAAATTGTTAAAGAATGTAAGAAAAAATGGTAAAAAGTGTTAAAGATTTTGTTTAGGCCAATGCATTCTCTTATATATGCGAGGCGACCTATGGTCGACTCGCACATATAAGAGAATGCATTGGCACAGGGCATAACTGTAACCATCACAATGTGGTCAAGGAGCCGGTTCCAATGATATCCATATTTGTATGGTTCTATTGAGACAGACCGAAGATATTTTAGACTGTTGAAGCTTTATTTGGCCGGTTTGTTGGGTAAAGGGTTAATTCCTCACTGTTGTCTAAGTTAACCCTGTTATTGAGCCAGGATTTCACCGACACAGGGGCTACCCCGACAGCGGGCGATATGTTCCCGGAAGCTACCACGCAGACCATTGCAGATCTCCCCGATACGGGACTAATCCTTTCCGACAGGAGGGATTTAGCCCCCCTCTGATCCCCACTGGAGGCACCCCTGTTTTGAGGGTGTTATCTCCATCTTTTGGTACGCGGTGATCAGGCTATTTTCAAGCTGGTACGCGGGATTCACATATATGGTGGAACTGAGATTAACATTCATTGAATGTAAATCAACTAATATCATAGCCGTACGGCGCCCGAATTTGTAGGGGGGGGGGCTGAGAATTTAACCCTTTCGTGAGGTTCGTGGCGGGAGCTGCACTGATGCAGCATTAAAGATCCTGTGCCAGTGCATTCTCTTATATATGCGAGTCTCTATCAGGGAGCCTAACATACATAGGAGAATGCACTGGCTCAATGTAAATATTGTCAGGTCAATGTATTCTCTTACAGATGCGAGGCTCCCTGTGAGAGACTCGCATATATAACAGCTGCATTGGCACATGCAGGGTTTTCGCAAAATTTCAGCAAGCTCTGTGCAGTCATCGTGGAAGTGTTAATTTTCAGATGATCGGAACATGAGCTCAGACTGCTCTGTATACTCAGTTTGAGTCAATCGATAATCTGTATAAAGGAAATAACAGTGAAGTAGTCCATGGGCAACTAGAGCCATTATAAAACTTTTTGGTTTAGAAACACTCGCTCCTGTAGTTATGACAAATTGTCTATTTTCATGCGAGATAAGACGCACTTTGAATCAATCACAATAAATGATATTGATCAGCGGGTGTACTCCAGTCAAGGATAGTGAACGTTTATGAGCGATTGTCTGACAGACACCTCGGTTCGAGCACACTCGGGACAATCGAACAGACCCCTGAGTGAAGCTGATGGACTTTATTCCAACCAAAAGGAAAAGTTATTTCTGTGAAACGAACTCTCTGTTTGTGCTACCTTGACCACACCCCCTGTCGTTATAATGTACACGTCGTGCCAGACAGGTAACCATTGATTGGAGCAGAATATAATTAATCCAACAATGTAACCATCCAATATATTTCACCAGTTGTGCCATCATGTATGGTTGTGCACGAAATTGCACTTCATATGTAATAATGAACGCATGTCTATATAGCCCATTGATCACATTCATTATATGTTGACCCGTAACCAACTTACCGTACGTCCATCTCTATTTTATAAAGGTTAACCCTTTACCCAACAAACCGGCCAAAACCGGCCAAATAAAGCTGCAACAGCCTAAATTATCTTGGGTCTGTCTCAATAGAACCATACAAATATGGATATCATTGGAACCGGCTCCTTGAACACATTGTGATGGTTACAGTTATGCCCTGTGCCAATGCATTCTCTTATATATGCGAGTCGACCATAGGTCGCCTCGCATATATAAGAGAATGCATTGGCCTAAAAAAAATCTTTTTTTACCATTTTTTCTTACATTCTTTAACAATTTTATAATTTTTAATGTGTTAAGCCAATGCATTCTCTTATATATGCGAGGCGACCTATGGTCGACTCGCATATATAAGAGAATGCATTGGCACAGGGCCGTTCTGTTGGGTAAAGGGTTAAGTAACTTGTAACTTACTGTAGCATTACCGAAATGTCACATATACCATCTTGAGGGGGAAAGTTCAGCCTCTGCTGCAATAAGTACATTGGCCTCTGATGCAATAAGTACATTGTATGGACATCATCTAACACAGCAGTCCTGTTTGTTTGGAAATTGGAATTGATTGGGTACATTTTCGAGAGACAAAGGTTAGTTACAAATATGTCTACGTTGCCGTATATAAGATATATACGGTTGTCTTTTACACCATATAGTCTTAATCATTGGTATGTTTTATACATAAAATAATTGGATCGTGCCAAATGAACTCACCAACATGAGATCTGGGTGTTGAGATATCGACACTCAAAAAGGAAATTTTTACGTTTTCAGTTGTTTCTGCTTAGCAAAAATTCCAATGATCGTTTGATAAAGAGCGTCCATGCTTTCATTTCCCAAAAAGCAGTACATTATAAAGAGCATTCTAAATTTGTATTCTTTGTACTGGTTTTCATCGTAAAACTAGTGTTTTTGTGGATTTTCTCAAAGCCCGTGACATGCATACAAAATAGCCTGAGTTTAAGAGGGCCTGCCATTTGCAGAATGAGGTCCCCATACGGTGAATTTAGTGACGCTATCCCACATAGCGGGCTAGCATCACTAAATTCACCCTCTGGGACCTCATTTTACTTATGCCTTTACTTCTCTGGAAATTTTCTTTATTATCAAATTTCTATAGAAACTTCTTCACATAGATTCTATTTCTTTTTACTTTTGTTTCTATATATCCCCAAATTGGCAGACGGCACATTGCATAATCGAGGTTCCCAATGTGTGTACATCATAATATTCACCATTTGGTAACTTCAATCTGAGTATGTCTCCCATAGCTAATGCTGCTATGCAGAATGAGGTTCAAATAGGGTGAATTTAGTGACGCTAGCCCGCTATGAGGGATAGCGTCACTAAATTCACCCTCTGGGGACCTCATTTTACTTAGGCCTCTTATTCTCTGGAAATTTTCTTTATTATAAAATTTCTATAGAAAGTTCTTCACATAGATTCTATTTCTTTTTTAGTTTTGTTTCTCTGTATCGCCAAATTGGCAGACGACATATTACATAATCGAGGTTTCCAGTGGGTGTACAACACAATATTCACCATTTGGGAACTTCAGTCTGAGTCTATGTCTCCCATATCTAATGAGGCCGTGAAGAATGAGGTTCACATGGGGTGAATTTAGTGATGTTAGCCCACTATGCGGGATAGCGTCACTAGATTCACACTCTGGGGACCTCATTCTGCAAATGACAGGCACACTAAACTCAGGCTAACATACAAATGATGATGATTGCAAGCATTTTCTTTTTCTTGTGCCGCGTATATAAAACTGAAAATTACCTGAGAGTTTGATTAATGTTTCCGTTGACCTGGTGCGCAGCCACCCAATTCGAACGGTTGGTAGCGGATATGGAAGCTACGGGAAAACATTTACACAAACCGGATTTCCTCTATCAGTGTCAATCCGACTGAAAATCCGTGAAGTATATCGCCGGGAATTCAATCATGTGATGTAAATCTGTGGGGAAACACTCGTGTACCACAGGGACAGGAACATATATGTCACAATTATAATCTCTCAACCGTCGCTTCTGATATTCGGATTGCTTTTATCTGGAACTAATGCAGTGGGTGATCTGGATATTTGTTACAGGAGTTGTACTTATTAGTGAAAATTATGTGCTTTGCATTTTACGAACATCTATTAAAGGTACTCAATCCAATCAGACGGTCCCCATATCATCAGGATAAAACAACAACAACATTTCTTCAAACTACGCTTTAGCTATCACAATCGAATAATTGCAACAAAATGATGCTAACCACTGTCAACTATGGTATCAAATTTCCCAAAAACGTGTTATTTATCAACATTTTGTTCAACGAAATATGGCCGTATTATCACGAAATTTGGCCGTATTACCACTTGATTTTAGAGTTGTCCATCTTCATCCGCAATTTTGTCCGAGACCGTCCGTTCGACAACGTTTGTCTGGGCCAAAAATAATTGCACATCTCGAGAAATAACAAACTTTAAAAATCGATATCTGATCACTCTTGAGCTTTGATTGGTGGGTTCCTCGACTCGAACCAAATGTGTTTTTACCCCCGAAGCCAAAGAAATAGTAATTTAGGAGCGTTAATTCGGATTATACATCTTTAAATGGTTAAGGTGTGTTTGTTGTTCAAAATTAGTTTTTATGTATTACTGCTTTTTGAATATGCGTTGCGTATATCCATAGCTCGTGTGGTAGTTTATCCCGTCAGACACAGTGTCAGACAAACGTTTATTTAAGAAATGACATAATTTTAAACAACTTTTTAAAACTATCAGAACAATTTGTAAGTAACATTATATTGTTCAAATTCCAACACAGACCCTCGATAACAACACGCACCAAGCGCGTGCACATAGTGCACAATCTGCTTGAAGTGACGTATAGGTAGGTAGTTCGTCGCTTGTTGTGAAGTGGACACCACGCAGCGAGCGCGTGCACACCGTCAGCTTTAATTGATGTATGTGTTCATCGCTGTTTAAGAAGTGGCGACTTCAGTTATTGTCTGATGAACGTCGGGAATGTTCATGTAACCGTATCGCGATCTGTACCAATTCTTACGGAAGCTAATTGTGTGAATGCAGAGGGTGTGTGATTATATATATTTTAAACAATTTAAAATCAAGACCACTTTGGATTAGAGACTTGGTTGTTGACGTGTGTTCCCGGCCCTGCACCATGTACAGTACATGTTTGACGAGTTGTCAGAAGATTAAACGGTCATGGCTCATCCGCCATGTGGCTTTAATTGGTTACAGCAGGAACTTTCACTCGAGGGTTCACATTTAATGACTCGCGATTTTGGTGTAATCCTGTTCGATTACAAGTTCCTGTTGCGCAGTCGACTCTAGAGACCCGTCCCTGGCGCTTTTCCACCATTTGCGCAAACCGTGGCTTGCATCCAGAACTACCCGCAGGGAGAGCAAGCACCCGCATTGGATAAGATACCCCGATCACTCAACGCAATGCAGATTCTAATTTTATTTGTATACAACTCATAGCGTTTGGGATCAATACAATTCTTTTATCTGTGCCCTCTCGATTCGATGAAGTGCCCTTTATCAAAATGTTAAAAACGTGTTAATAGGCGGCAGCCCTGGGTGGCAATTATATTTATACACCACAAAAATTGGCATCGTGTGCGATCTCCAGGGTCGATGGAGCTTTATATAGAAATATGCCAGGTTCACTTTGATGTGTGCAAACTTACTAATTCCGATGAAAGACAGCGAGCTCAAGATTAAACAACCGCCGATTTAAATAGCCGATGCAAAATGGAAACAATGTGCAGGTTTACTTAATTATATAATTGGGCATGATAATTATAGAGTTTCTTCAGGATCGAAATCTGATGAATGTCAAAATGAGTTTAGTGCATACTTTTAACTTGTCCCGTGCATTACTACTTCGCCAAGGAAGGGTGTGTGTATTGTTGCACGCGTCACATCAAATGGATCACTCTATAAAATAAGAAGAACACAATATCATCGGAGAAAATACGAGTAGAAATTCGGTGTCTTGTGGACATTTCGTCGGGGGTTCTAGAATCCGGTCTTCGTCTTTACATTTAGATATAGACTCGGTCCCTTTTTTTATAGCGTTCGCCCGAACGTCATGGGCGAACGCCAACGAAAGAAACCCGGATCGTGTTCTAGATAATATAGACAAGAAGCCCCGAAGAACAAAAGAACCCCAGAGCAATTAAATGTTAATAGAAATTCGGATTCTTTTTGTTCTGTTGGGGTTTCTCGTAGACATGCTCTGTTTAGGATTTCACAGTGTGGTATGCGTAGTATTGTACTGTATTGTTTCCCACTGATATACTTTGTACGCCATGGCTGCAGTGGTGGTTTCCTTTCGGTACACTGCAGTGGTTCATGTTTTTTTTTACCGGTGCACTACAATGATGGCTTCCTTTCTAGTACGCCGCATGGTTTTCTTACCGGCGCACTGCAATGTGGCTTCCCTTCGAGTACACTGCAATGTGGCTTCCTTTTTGGTACACTGCAATGATGGCTTCCTTTCGGGTGCACTGCAATGATGGCTTCCTTTTTGGTACACTGCAATGATGGCTTCCTTTCGGGTACACTGTAATGATGGCTTCCTTTCTGGTACACTGCAATTATGGCTTCCTTTCTGATACACTGCAATGATGGCTTCCTTTCGGGTACACTGCAACTGCTTGTATTTATTACTGGTGCTTCCTTTCTGGTACTATGCAGTGGTGCGTGTGTTTCTCGCTGTCGTAATGCACTGATGGCTTCC